>VYZM01021002.1:197551-312300 GCA_013398915.1 Dromas ardeola
GGCTCTTTAGCATACAAAACTTTGAAAGGAGCTTTGATTCAACCTGTTGGGATCTTGCTACAAAGGTCTGTGTCATTTGGGTGCAGAATTAAGTATATATTAAAAAAAAAAGTTGAATCATAGGTTTCGCTACTTTTTAAGCCTGTGGGATAGTGCACTTCAGGCTGGCTAAATGTGAGTATCTGAAAAGTGTATACCATTATAACATGCTGCTAAAACACTGCACTAAGGAGCAGCGAGTGCAGAAGAGTCTTTCACAATGGCTCTGGTCTCAGAGTGATCACTGATTCTCATCTAAAGTAAACTCTTGTATGCAGGGGTCCTGCTGGAAGCACCCTCGAGTAGGATGAGTTTGGGTACCAGAATCTGTCAGCTCATGAGCAGAACACTGTACCTTCTCTTTCTCAACAAGCACTAGACATGTTGCTTCCCTTTTGATTCTCTAGCAGACTCTGATTTCGTGGGACTGCTTCTTGCACAATACAAATAAATTGCTACTGAAGAGTGCTTGGTTTCAGTCTGGCTTTCCTTTCATTGAAGTCAATAAGAAATTGTCACTAGCTTTAAACAGAATAAATTTGTATCTGTTTCATGTTTAGCTCTCCTGAGCATATGCTTCATAGTTGAAGGCTCCGCTGCTTTGTACTAGGTGTATCTGACTGTGCCATTCTACAAGTACCTCTGGATTATTTTAAATTTGGTTTCTCAGAGTGATGTTGAATTGCTGTCAAACATAATTTGTCAGAGTGACACCCTTAGCACAATGGGTAGATCTAGTGAAAATACTTTTATATTAACTGAAGAGAGTGCAATTACCTGCAAGTCATTTTGCATAAAAGATAAAAGGAAAGTGTCTCTGACATGCTTGATGGAGGTTAGCAACCCTTTCAGATCTAATCAAATGCTGTGGATATTTTAATTCTTGACTCAATTTTCTTTGCTTCAAATCAGAGGGGAAACATGTTTAAATGCAGGTAATATGATTAAATTGGCTGTGGGTAAAATATACATTCCATTGTTCCATGTTTGGAATCTCCCACTGTGTATGCTCAGTAAAAGTATATACGCACATCTAACTTGTGTGCCGGCTGGAATGAAGGGAACGAATAGCAGGGGGCTGTGACTGAGTTAAGGCCTTTCCAAGTTGCAGAGAAGAGTGAAATCAGATTAATAGTGGCTACAGTTCACTGATACTTTAGCCTAGTCTTTAAAAATTTATTCCTTTAGAGATGCATCTGTTTAACAATATATGGAGGAAAAAGGGCCCACTGATTAGCCTATTATCTGGCCTTTGAAAGTCCGTTCTCTGTTCTGCCTGCATGCAGTCTATAGAAAGTTTTATAAAGCGCATTTTCAAACTGTAAAATTAGGTTATTAGTACTGCAACATCTTGGATCACTTTTGCAGGGAGATGCGAGATGCTCAAGTCATGAAGCAGAAGAGGTCATTTTAATGGCTAAAATACATAAGACCAGGTCATCCTTATTAAAGAGCAGACACAAAATAGACAACAAATGGATTCGATCCAAATCAGTTTCTAGTTTATCCTTTAACATAGGGAAAGAGTATATTCCTTCAGCTTATTTTGTGGAACATACTGCTCCTACGCATTTTTGTAGCCTGTGGCTAAAGTTGGAAAATGTAGCAAAGCTATTAATTTTGTCTTCTGTCTGCTCCCCTTTCTCCCTGCCCCCCACCACTCACTTCTTCCCATTGGTAAGACTGCTGCCTTCCTATGATTTAAGCTGGGCTGAGGGGGATTAATTCTCTCTTTACACATTTGCATGATGAAATGAAGTTTGAAGCACTCCAGTTGTAGTTTGTACGTGGAACTCGGTGTCTCAGGTTATTATTAAATAAAAAGGCAATCCAAATATGTTAGAAATGTAAAGAAAAGGGTAGCACCTAAAGCGATGAGTAAAAATAATGAAACTATCAACTTTAAGTTCCAGAGATTGACCTAGACTCTATTCCCTAAACCACAGTTAATAAATAGTTCCTGCTCAAATAGGCAGGAGTTGCTAATTCTTGTGGCAAATAGTTCAGTCCCTGGGTGGAGTTAAGCACAACCTCTCCTATTAACTATACAAATAGCAGCAAGCAGGAGCAAAACTGTTCCAAACTTGAGCATTTATAGTGGGAATGGTGTGTGTTTGGAACTGTTTGCACATGGTCAGTGTGGTTAAAATCATCTGTGAGATGGGATGCATATATGTGACTCATTACAGAAATTATATCAAGAAATATAAATACATATATATATAAAAATAAATATTTTCCCCATTTCTATGTTTTGCTTTCTTTAATAGGGGGAGGGCAGATTATAATTGATAATTCTATGAATATGTATTTACAAAGCTGTTGTTATCAGTGGAGTCAAGCTGTCATTGATAACATAGGTAGTCACACAGCAGTTACTCAAAACGTTTGCTCACATATTAACTCATGGAGCAACAGTTGAGAGGCAAACCCCAGCTGCATATACTGCAATACTCTGAAGCAAAGGGTTGGACTTGGGTGGGCTAGGTTGGACCTAGAGCCACCAATGGCTTCTGGGGTAGGTGTTCATAAAGTCCCTAAGTCAGTCCTTTATTTCATAAAATGTATATATAACCCTGTAGTCTTTATATGCATATAGAAGCCACCACCCTCTTGACTGTGGTCTGAACTACACAACCTGGTTTTGGTACTGGGTGTGGTGTGGCCCTGCAGGGATTCAGCAGGTTCTTGGTATCCTCAGATTATTGGTGCGTTCAGAATCAACAGGTTTGCTACTCTGCAGAATTTAACAGTACTTGGGAAACTTCCATGAATTAACTTCTCAGGGTGTTTTTTCCTAGGAAGGCTCTTCCATCCAAATATATAGGAACCTATTCATAGGAAATTCACACCACTGAGGCCTTTTGGCATCACCACTCTGCCCATCTTTATCAAAGTTCATTTTACAATATTATCAATTTACATGATGACTCTCATTTCATTAGTTCTCTAATCATTACATTTATTTGTGAGCGTAAGTTCCTTATGCTACACTGTGACTGTGATTATCATGATTAATAAAACAATACATACACATGCAATTAAGCATAGTGCAAGGTGCAGTAAGAGATCAGAGTAAAATTTCCCTTTGGGTTCCATTCCTTAAAAGTATATCCCAGGTGTCTCCCCATGAGACACTGATAATGGCAAGATGTTTCCATGTCTTCTTATAATTGTTCTGCTAGCCAATATGTTCTATTTGCTATATTAATATGTATAAGATTATATGTACAATAGATCTCCAGTTCTTTTACACGAGTACATCTTACCCTGTTGTTAGATATCATGGTATCATCATCCTCTAATTTAGCACAGGTAAATTACCGATCATTACTGGCAATGATAATATATGATAATGATAATCAAAACATTCGCCTGCAGCACTCATTGTTCAATGTCGATGACTTGTTCTGACTCAGCTAAGAAAAACTGCTTTCAAAGATCTGCTTTAAATGTTTTGAACAAACGTTTTCAGTTTCTTTTGTTCTGAAATACAGGAATCAATACCATTGCAAAAAAAAGAATAATGCCATCTTGTATTTCAAGTAACTTTAAAAAACAAATGCATTTTTACATGAAATGGCATTTTGCAAGCATTGCACCACTAGCTTTAATGACATTGGATGTTACAGAATGACCCAGAAATAGTATTTTATTACAGAGAAGCAGACCTGTGTGGTATCAAAAGAGACAGGCCCATATTCATCTCCTCTATCCTAAGGCCAGCAGTGGCTAATCTTTTTGGTCCCTGGTGCCAAAATTACTTAAGGAACACCGTAACTTATTGCTGTTTGTGCCACTCCAAATCTATGTTACTGCCAAAGTTGGTACTGCTGTGCGGGGATCACCATTACTGCTATAGTCATTTATGAGGTATTTAATTCAGAAGCTTAATTATCCTGTATTCAGTACAGTAATATAGCCATTCCTATATTAATTGCTTTCAGAAGATGCCTATGTCTTAACTTTGACTGTACAAAGATCTTGGTGTATTTAGTATATAGACAATTTTTTAAAACCTCAAACCTGTGGATGCATCTTAAATTTGTTTACACATGTTCTCTTACAAATTGAGAATAAGATTTTTATTTTTTTTTTCCACTGTGACTGGTCAATCTACTCATTTGTTAGTAAGGACTTTTTACTGCAGCATGCTGTATAGCATAAGCGAATTTTAACTCTGATTATAAAGAAAAGTTTAGCTGGTGTTACCCCAGGACAATGCTTTTAATTTTTCATGAGCAGTGACCTGAGGTAGAATAGCTGTTTTATGTGAGTTTGGTCAGTAGTTAATAAAATGGAAATGTTAATGTGTAGATAGGGCTATCACACTATCACCTGATAATTATAACAAAATGGAGACAGTTCTGCAGCCCAGGAGCAGTCAAAAAAATGTGTCTGATGTGTGTTTTCTTGACAAAGGAGGAGAAGGAAATACAAGAGAGTCAACTAGTCTTCTCATTTTATGCTAAGTTGTTCAGAAAATCTGTTCAGCATTTTGGAGAAGCGAGACCCTGTGATCTAAGAAGAAACTGTAGGCGTATGTTTTTATTTTATAAGGTACAAATCAATATTTTTTCCCATCTTCTACCTTGTCATAAAAAGAAAGGCTCACTTACGTAGCACCTAGAAGAACTCTAATTCATTGAACACTTATTTTCTTTGTGTATTGTATAAGGAATCTCTTAGAAAGGGGCCAGTTGCAATGATGGTAAGCAGCACAACTGAGCAGAATCAGTACTTCCCCAATGTATAATTTAGAAATGTGTAAAAAAAATCTCTGCAATCTGCTAATTCAACTAAGAACTAAGGGAAAAAAATTGTATACCTAATGTAAATCGTCTCAACTATATCTGATCTGTTTGAGAGGTATGGGAATAGTTTTTTAACTCATTGCTCTTTGAAAATTAATTGAAATTAGATTCATTATTTTCTGTTTCATGATTCCAGTCGACCAATATTCACATGCTTTTGCCTTGTCAGATTGTAACTCAGTATGCTATTTATTAGCAGTATGTGTTTTCTAGTATCAGTTCAACTATAGTTTGAATGGGTTACATAGATGCGGGTGCACACAATGGTCAATGTGAACTTTGATAAGTCCATTTTGAGAACAACATGCAGTCTGGAGATGAACAATAGCTCTTAAAATTTATAGTCTGTGTGCAGACAGTTGATAAACAGAGAAAATATAATTTGTTGAATCAGTTTTTTTATTGCAAATTATTTAGCAAGGGTCTAATGTTTACACTACCCCTTTTTATTTATTTTTTTTAAAAAAAGCTTTGCTTTGGATTTAAAGCATTTACAATGTAGTGCTGAGGAAGCTTAATAAATTATTGATTGTTTGCATCCAACTGAAATTTGTTCCCAAGGTATTCTGAAGCTGCAGGCACCAGGAAAAACTAAAGAAACAGAATAAGAAACAGTGTATATTTCAGGTACATTTTAAAAAAAAAAAAGTATTTTAATTTAATTTTTAAATTAAATCTAATTCTGGAAAAAAATCCATAGAGGTATTCAAGGTACTGTATAACAAAAACCACCTTACTACTGTCATTCCTTTCCTCCGAAATGTTAATATTGAATAACCTTTCCTTGACCTGAATCATATGCCATGTACATTAAAAATTGGTGGGGTTTTTATTGTTCTGTCTGTGGTTGTGTTTTTTTTTAAAAAAAACAAACAACACCACAGTGGATACAGAAAAATGATTCAGACTTTCCCCATAAATGAATTTCTCATTTTTAAATTGGAGTCATCACATCAGGTTGAAATTCTTGGAGTTACCGTCATTCATTCAGAGAAGTAAGTGCTCCAAAAGAATTTTTAGTAAAGAACTTACTTGCAGAGAGAAGACACTGACAAAAATCATGTCTATAGCCAATTTGATAGTAGATAAAAGGAAAATTCTTTTCATAATATATAATTAAGTAATTTTCAGCCTCCTGTATTAACATGAGCTTAATTATACTTCTGTACTCAATATGAGTAATAGCTAGGTCTATTTTAAGAACCAAATGAGTTTCAACTCAGTGCAAGCCAGTTACTCTCCTTGTTTGTCATATTCACTGAATTGAAACTAAAGCAAGCTGAAATAAATTTTTCCATTTCCAATTCAGGACTTCTATTGAAAGAAAATAGACTGAAGAGTTATGTTTGTACACTACTTGTGAATCCGGGAAGGACGGTATTTTGTTCTCACTTTTCATTTAATTTCATGATTTAGAAGCTCAGTGAACTGTTGAAAGCTGTAATTTATTCTTTCTTCCTGATGGACTTTAACCCCCTTCAACTGAGACGCTGTATCTGATTGTCCTCTCTGTCTTGGTCCCTTAGACCGAGAGAAGGCATTGGAATCAGATCAGCACCTCACCACTGGTCCGTAGTTAATCTAATATTCAGCCATCTCTCTCTGTACGTGGAATTATGCAAAATCTGAGATACAAAATGGTAGGGTATTGCTTGTATCATATACTTGTCTGCACACAGACAATGCATCTATACTCATTCATTATGGTATACGTAGATATACTGCAAAGAAAGAGTAGATTCCTTATGAAATTTTCTAATCTGATGGCCCTAAAATGACTTGCAGTAAACTGGTTAGAGTATGATAGTCTGAGATGTAAATTCAGTTCTTTTCAAGAACATGAGGAAGTTTATCTGATTTGTTAGTAACGAAGAGTAACTTCGTTAGTAGTGAACCACTGTTTAGCAAATGGACAGTGACAGTACTGTTGGTACTGGTAGTGTGTATCTGCCACTTTATTTTACTACTTTTTTTTTCTTCCTTTTTTTCTTTTAAAACTGCTTGAATAAAGAAAAAAAATCTGATGGAAAAGGCTTCTGTCTTCATCATACCTCTCAGAATGACATTAAAATAATCTGGTTTTAACATAAACCCACTAAAATTAGTAATTGATCTTGAAAGCTTCCTATATTAAGAATCAGAATCTTTGCAGTTCTAGATGCATGTACATATTGGAAACACACAATTGCACAGTATGGTTAGTAATGAAAATATAATGCACAGCCTTGCTCAGTCTTACTGAGGGCAAATTAATTTCAAGTCACCAAAGACTTAAGGCACTTCTGGTTTTGAACTTAGAAAAGCAGGTGAAACGTGCTAACATTGGCTGTGAGTTGTCTGACACAATCCTCCTCTTCGTGTGCTGCAATAGTATTGTGTTCCCAGAGATCACAAAATCATAGAATGGTTTGGCTTGGAAGGGACCTTAAAGATCATTTAGTTCCAAACCCCCTGCCCTGGGCAGGGACACTTTCCACTAGACCAGGTTACTCAAAGAACCATCCAACCTGGCCTTGAACATTTCCGTGGATGAGGCATTGACAGCTTCCCTGGGCAACATGTTCCAGTGTGTCACCACCCTCACAGTAAAGAATTTCTTCATGATATCTAATCTAAATCTACCCTCTTTCAGTTTAAAGCCATCACCCCTTGTCCTGTTGCTACACTCCCTGATAAAGAGTCCATCTCCACCTTTCCTATAGGCCCCCTTTAGGTACTGGAGGGCTACTAGAAGGTCTCCCCAGAGCCTTCTCCAGGCTGAACAACCCCAACTCTCTCAGCCTGTCCTCATAGGAGAGGTGCTCCAGCCCTCTGATCATCTTTGTGGCCTTCCTCTAGACTCGCTCCAACAGGTCCATGCCCTTCTTATGCTGGTGGCCCCAGAGCTGGACGCAGCACTCCAGGAGGGGTCTCATGAGAGCAGCCCAGAGGGGCACAATCACTTCCCTTGACCTGCCGGTCACGCTGCTTTTGATGCAGCCCAGGATGCAGTTGGCAATGTAAAAAGATGTAAAAAGATGGACGTAGAAAGAGAATGGGTAACAAGTGTAATTGTGAAAGAACGTGTTTGAGTTTACCACAATACTAATTTTACAGACTGCCTGGATGTTGGCTTCAGGTGTTGTTTTGGCTTAGCATTATGTTCGCTGCCAAAAGAGAGGTAGGAATTGCTGATACGTCATACAAGGGCAATGCCAGGCTGCATTCACACTTGTCTGCTATTGTTTGTGATTTACTGAGACGGTGATTAGTACATTTGCAGCACACCTATTGCATTTAGTACACCCACAGGCTGGGTCTGAATATGACATTCCATATGAGACAGTTTGCTAGATGTTAGAAAGCATTACTACTACAAAGGTGGTGAGTGATACTTACACAAGTGTATTGGTGGAATTTACTGTGACCTGTTTAAGCCGCAGCAGGTGAGAAATCATTGTCTTGAAGTTATGTATGTTAAACAATAAGGTCTTACACTGTCTTGTAAGAATTACGGTGCATCTTTCCCTTTCCTGTCTGTCTTAAGAGACACTGTGTATCAGTTTTACAGGATTAGAAGGAAAAGTGGAAAAACAAATACCTGGGTAGAGGGGCAACAGCTTTTTTCATATATACCTTTGTTGTAATTCATTTAATTTATTTTTATTTTTATGAGCATAAGAAACAAGTGTTTTCTGCACCTTTTCAGTGAAGACTTTTATTCTCTTCAGTCTATTATTAACAGTGTATTCTCTTTCTTATCTTCACTTAATGGAGTGTGTGTGTACTGTGTACATTCTTGTGATTATTTATAAAATCAGATTGATGTTTGTTTCTGTAGGATCATATAGGGGGGAAAGAAACACAACTTCAGAACATTTAAAGCCACCCTGATTGAAAACAATATGCATAAACTTCATCAGTTCTGTCTCTAGACAGGAAAGAGATGCATGCATACATTATTCTTTGACATTTCTTTATTCTAATCTTTATCTCTTAAAGACAGTGTGAACATTGAGCTTTGTAATGCACCATATGGGTCACATAATTTGGACAGTCTAGAACACACAGAGAACAGGAGGATTTAAATAAAGTTGTTAACGGAAATTGTCTTTATGCTGTGTTATGCAGCCACAGCTAAGACAAGTAAAGAGGTATAAAGAGATATATATATATATATATAACAGGGAGTTATAATCATAGTATGGTTGATGTTTCTGGTTTGATAGTTCTGGTTCTTAATTTGAAAATAAAAAATATGTTCTTCTGTATCTAAATAATAAGATGTTTTAGGAAAAAATGTATAGTATCTATGAAGTCAGTAACTACAGTGAGGGGATACAGGGATGGAATTTCAATATTTATTTTGCATCTTTTTCAATCTTTATTACATCTTTGCACATCTATCCTAAACTTACTACTTCAGCCCACTCCATGGTTAAATGAGTAAAAACTTGCATTTACTTCAGTGGGATCTGGATCAGGACCACAGCTAATTGCTAACAGTACTTGATGTACTGCAATTTGACCCAAATGTATTAATATAAATACGCAGTCATGCACACAAAGTATTAGAACTAGTTTTAGTTTAAATGTGATGTGGTACCTCAAGGACACTGTACAAATTTGCTAAAGAATCAAGAATTATTTTATTCAGGAGCTAAATCTTGAATTAAAGTTTAATGAGAAATTTAACCTTGTTCTTCCATGTTACAGAACAGCTCTGAAGACAACTTGCAGTACAGCAGAAAAACGGGGAAAATTTTATATTTCTCATTCTTTAGAAGAGCTAGAGAGCAGTTCTGTACATGGATTACAGCTCTATGTCTGGTAATTAATATGTCCCCATTAAAAATAAAACATTTTTAAAATTCTTATTCATGAAGGATGAATGAAAATTCATTTTACTCTTAAAATGGGAGATTTAGGTTTTTTGATGTACTTCAAAAAAAACCCCACATCTTGAAACACAAGCTTTGAAACTCACTGCTACTTGTGAGACTCACATTTATTATATATCCACTCACTAAAGGAACACTGGATTTAGATGACTAAATTTAAAAGTCAGTTTGGCACTGTCATGCTTCAAAACTGCATTTTCCTTTGCACGCAAATGATGTCCTCATAGATGTGTCACAAGTTCTTTTTTGTCACAAGTACTCAGTTATACTGGTATTATAGCAACATTTCCCTTTACTCTGGAAAAACAAACTTATAGATGGCATTTTATTCTTACGCTGGAAAAATATAAAAATAAGTGTCTGTGCATTAGACAACAACAAACAGTGAAGACATTGAGGGGACATCTGCAGTAATTCAGCCTACGGAGTGTGTTTCTGCATTAGAATACTGTCCCGGTTTAATGATGCTGGATTTGCTGCGTATCTATGCATTGCATATCCTGCTTTCTATGTGACATGGTGAAAGCAGAGGAGGAAATGTTAGCCTGGGGCCAAGTTATTTAATAAGCACTGAGGTACTTAATCTGCACAAGGACCATGATTGAAGAAGGTACGACTGCATATTTCTGATGAAGACGATGTGAACACATACTCATGCTATTTTTGATGTTAAAGGGCTATAAGTAAAAAAGAAGTGCTTCATTGTATGACTTGAGTAGAATTATTTAAATTGGGATTCACATTTTTATATGCAACCTTTATTAATTTACACTTAAAGTTTAAAGCCCATACTCGATGTTTAATTTTCTTTGATACTGAGTTAGAATTGCCAAAGTCAAATAACCTTTGTGGAACAGGATGCTTTCCATACATGACAGTATGATAATTTAACAAAGAATGGGTGGGTTAATCTAGTCCTGATGAAGTCCTCTGCACGAAATCCTAACTTTACTGAAAAGATGTGTCATGTGTTTCATGCCATGCGTTGAGTCCCTCTTTTCACAGAGTGTGACATTCTAAGCATTTCGTGTTATTTCCAGAACTATGAGCTGAAATTCTACCATTCTGATATGTTTCAGATTAGACTGGAGAAGAGACATTGGGCTCTTAGGTATGTACATATATTCATGGCAAAAGCAACTTTGGTGATTTTAGCATGAATTTTAGCATGCGCCATCCCTGCAGGTGTTCAAGACCAGGCTGGATGGGGCTTTAAGCAACCTGGTCTAGTGGGAGGTGTCCCTGCCCAGGGCAGGGGGGTTGGAACTAGATGATCTTTAAGGTCCCTTCCAACCTGAACCATTCTGTGATTCTCTAATCTGATTTAAATTTATTACTGCTTCAGCTTGATGAGTTGTCTTCCATCCAGTAAAGCCATGAAGTAGAAGCTATGCTTGTACCCTAGCATATCAGTGCTAATGTGGAGTCTTTCTTCACCTGTTAATGGAAACAGATTTAAGCGTGCAACAGCCATGTGACACCCCAATGCCAGCTTTTAGTTAGTGAGAACTTTTAGGAGAGATGTTGCTTGGGATAATAATGTTTTTAATTATTCTGGAAAGATATACCAAAAACTTACCTGACTTTGCCCTGAAGTCAACTCACTCTGAACAAAGGAAGGTAAATGTCATGCAGTTAAATTTATGTGACAGGTGCCTGTATTCTTGTACTTTAGAGAAATATGAGACAAATTTTACTCGGATATTTGAAAAGTAAACACAAGTTTGTCACTGTTAAGGATGGCTATAACTTCCCAAACCAATATTTGGATCAATATTTGTATTTCACTCCTCGGATACACTGGAATACTAGAATTGGAGTGCAGCCTAATTCTGAGTATTTTTATGGGATTTCTAAAACATACTTTTTTTGGTTTGGTTTTTTTTTTTCTGATTTCCTTTGTATTTTCAGTCTTACCACCCAAAAATTACACTTATTTTTAACTTCTGCATAGGAAAATATAATATTCAGTGCTTGCAGTCTTGAGTACTAGCTCAAGTGACATTGTCTTATTTTGCAGAATATGATCTAAATGTCAGGCATTTTCTCTGTAACTATGGTAGGTTACCAGTTGGATGTGCACCTCGCCTAGGCACTGTTCCTTTGCTCATGTGCCAGTGCCTCTTTTTATAAGTTTTGTTCTGCTTTTTGTCTGCAATTCAAGAATGGATTTCTGTCCAAGTAGCTCAGCATGTTTTTAAATGTCTTCATAACTGACACTGCAATGCAGTCTGTTTGCACAAACATGTTCTGTATAATGACAACATAGTTTGTGTGAATTTTACTTCAATTATAAGAATGCTGTAAGTTCTGTTTGCTTTGCTGCATACCTGTTGGATGTTTTGGCTTAGGATACATGTCTAAATTTCAACTTAGTAACTTCTTGTTTGTCAGAATGATCTCTTAAAGGTCTTGAAACTCAGTCTCTGCCCGAGTCGTGTGTTAACATATTCAGAAAGTCCTTGAGTGTGCAGTAGTTCTGACATCTCCGAGTCTATCTTGTTTCTAGAAATCAAGTAGAAAAAATGCATTATTGAGTCTTCCAGTTCAGTCACTGTTTAGTAGTTAGTGAAATCATTCAAAAAAATTTAAAGCAATTTTCCAGGAAAAATAACATTCATAAATGAATGTCATTACTGACTTGTCAGCTTGTTTTGCTATAGGCATCAGTCTTCAGGGTGCTTCAGAGTGTCCTGGGGAAAGGGAGGAGAGAATGCTTTCCTTTTATTTTCACTGGCAGGTTACTCTAAATAGGAATAGCAACATTTGTTCAAGATGGGTGAAGAGAAGCTAAATAGCTGGGCTAAGAAGACCTGAACTGTGGGGTAGACACAGTACATAGATAGACGTTGAAAATTTGGGGCTCAGTTTTAATTTAAGAACTCATGAATCAAAGCATGTCTCAGTTTACAACACAGATGAGTAACAGAGGAGAACTGGAATGCAACCACACAACTGAAGTGATCAATAACGGCAATTAACAAGTGTTTTATGGCAATTTGAAATGTTGCTTCACTTTCTGGAAGTGAAATGAAATTGATCTTCTTCTGCCTTTTACTTCACCTTGCCTGGTTTTAACTTTCTTGTAAATGATTCACAGCAAGAAAGAATTGTCTCTAAGCTAACTTGTCCTCCCAATAATTTTATTGCCTTATTTATTTCAGTGCTTCAACTGCTTTTATAGACTGCCTTTTCTTTTCTACTCTCTTTGGTCCTCTTTATTCATCCAGAGACACTCGCGATGCTTCTTTTTGGTCCCCACATACAATCTCATGGTTCAAATTTTTTGTGTTCACTATGCCTGTAATTAAGCATACTGTTCTTGAACCTTGGATTTTATTTCAAATCTCTACAAGAATTACCATGTCAGGATTAACCACATGCTGCAGAATAAAAGGTAATAAATGGAAAAGGATAGTTACTGGGACTAACTGATGCTGTCGAGAAGAAGCATAGTTAAGGACTTTACAATACAAATGCCCTGCAATATTTCAAACTTGACACTTCAGACTATGAACTGTTTCGCTGGTCTCAATGCTGAGAGCAGCGAAGGGAACAGTCTTTCAGACAAGCACAAAGCGTTCCGGGCAGGTGTCCTCAGCTCAAAAGCAGACCAGGAAAGGAGGCTGCAGGACAAAAGAAAGGAGACTGTTGCTCACACAGTTAATTGATGCCATAGTTTTTATTGTTTGTTGTGTTGTAAACCCAGGTGCTTTTTAGGTCTTTATAGAAGAATCTTGTAGCACAATTCTGGTAGTATATAGGTCTAATGGGGAGGCTGGATGCAGGGGAGATGCTGGTTTTCAGAGCAACAGTTAAGAATTGTAACTGACAGAACTGCCTTTCAGTTTTGCCAACTCAATGAAGGGAGTCTTGGGTACGTCTCTTAGATTTGTTACATTTGGTGTAGTTATAAGAGCATAGCTGTCCACCGGATATACCTGCAATTTACTCCAGAAATAGTTTCTTGTTATCTTCATTGTGAATTTCATGCCACACTAATTGTAGTTGACAAAGTCGCAGATGACCAAGACGAATTGCTGATATCCTGTGGACTCAGTTTTTACTGACGGAGAATATTTTCAGATTTGAGAGCACCAGGGATCACTGTGATGTGCAGACTCTTTTCAGAGACCTGCCCACCATATCATCTGTAGTTGCAGGAGTATTTCCAGTTCTCTTTGCTTATGCATACTGAAGACATCTCCCCTCATTGTGTAAGATGATCCAAAATTAGCCCTGTGTGTGTGTGTGAAAGAAACAAAGAAAGAATAGGATATGCTTTGGCTTTTTCTAATGTAACTATACTTTTCTTGGAGCTCTTAAGTAAGAATATACAAGCATGGAGGTAGGGAAGGTGCAGTGTTTAGCAAGACACCATAAATTTTGTTTTACCTCTAATTTGTAAGACTAAAATATTTTTTTAATATATTTTGGCAGGTCATTTACATTTTTGTCTAGTCTTCTGTACAGAGGCAATAACTGTACACTGAATAATCTCATAGACAACTACAGTAATATGAAAAGTTGTGGGATATAGATATATCCCATTGATAGTTAAATTATCTGGATTTTCTGACTGTGTTTATTATACTTACCCATACTTGATTGCTTTGTACATTTTCAGGAATAAAAAAAAAAAAAAGAAAAAAGTCCGTTTTTGAAAACAAGAAACTGAATGTGAAAAAATGACCAAAAAACCTTCAACAATTTTGCCTTAGTTATGTCAGTTATAACTTTAATATGAAAGAAAGAAGAATACATGTTTGAACAGTTAATGAATTGTGTGTGTTTATATCTTTGTTGCTTTTCTTTTTGGTGAAGACATACTTATACAGGACATAGGAAAGTGGGTTTATTTGATTTGGCAAACTGTGCTATGTTCTTCCTTGACATTTTTTTTTTTTTAACTAATGACTCATCCACAGTGTATGAGGTCAAGAAGACTGCAGAGATTTGTGATGTTGTCAAAAATGGAAAGGTCTCTAGTAAGTCCTTGAAATGCTTTACTTGACGTTGTTGCTTGATGTTCCTCAAAACTCTGTGGGTATTAGTATATTATCAAGCTTTAAGTGTTATTCAAAAAGCTTTTATAAGAATTAGGACTTCAGTGCTCAATTTTTGAATTTGAAAACTTTGTTGTGGTACTTTAATATCAATATAGTAGATAGGCTCCTCTTCAAATTATATTATCAGCAGACATCTACAGTTATTTTTTCTCTAGATTTTTTTTTCTCTTTTTGTTTCACTAAAGTAATGCATTTTCTTTATTTTCCTCTATACATGTTCAAAATATAACTAAAATTTTAATTATATTTAGTTTCTATGATCACTAATTGTCTCTTTTATCTGTGACCAGGGCTCAATATTTTCCCTTCTGTACCAATGTTTCACCTAAGCTTTAAAGTTTTAAATATTTTTTTTTTAAGTTAAGTCAGGTTTTGTAGTATTAAATCAAGAAAGTGACTTGATAATTCAGTTCATCATCATTCTGTGCTTTTCTAAGGGAAAATTGGGATAATCTTGCTCATTATGAATCTCTGAAATTTTCAATTTACATTCAAGAGTAAACTGTCATTCTGATGCCATTATTCCACTCTTCCTTTAATCCAGTGATGATGCCATGAGACATTCCTATTCTCTAACCTCTCCTGGTGATTTATTCCTTTTTTCTCTTTCTCTTCAGCCAATATAAGCTTTCACATGACTGCTTAGTGAACTATTGAGATTTAAGACAAACTTTTTTTTCCTTAGTTGATTAGGGAGATTAGAGAAAAAGTTGACATGTTAATTTTAGACCAAGTTTTGCCTAAAACCCACCTAGTCCAGTTTATCATGTTTATCACACCTACTTACATCAGCTGAAATGAGGGACCACATCAAGGGTAGAAAAGTTCAGACCAAGACAGGAGGAGGGAAAGGCAGCTGTGCTGATTAACATCAGGTTAAACTGATTGGATGCTTATCATAGAATCATAGAATCATAGGGTTGGAAGGGACCTCTGGAGATCATCTAGTCCAACCCCCCTGCCAGAGCAGGGTCACCTTAGAGCAGGTTACACAGGAACGTGTCCAGGCGGGTTTTGAATGTCTCCAGAGATGGAGACTCAACCACCTCTCTGGGCAGCTTGTTCCAGTGCTCTGCCACCCTCAAAGTAAAGAAGTTCCTCCTCATGTTGAGATGGAACTTCCTACGCTCAAGTTTGTACCCATTACCTCTTGTCCTATTGCCGGGCACCATTGAAAAGAGCCCGGCCCCATCCTCCTGACACCCACCCTTTAAGTATTTGTACACATTAATTAGGTCACCCCTCAGCCGTCTCTTTTCCAGACTAAACAGACCCAATTCCCTCAGCCTTTCCTCATAAGAGAGGTGTTCCAGTCCCCTAATCATCTTGGTAGCCCTATGCTGCACCCTCTCCAGCAGTTCCCTGTCCTTCTTGAGCTGGGGAGCCCAGAACTGGACACAGTACTCCAGGTGTGGCCTCACCAAGGCAGAGTAGAGGGGGAGGATTACATTGCAATAAATTTATTTCAGGATATTATATATCTTTAAGTAGCAGCTTACCTATCAAAGAATTCCAAAATTGTCACATGAAGGTATTATCTGATCCCTGTAATAAAATGCAGTAAAGCAAAGGAAAAATACCACCATGTAATTTGTTAAACCAATTAGTAATATGGTAATAAATAACACTTCTGGAATTGATTACAATTTTCGTGTCCAATTGAAAGTTTAATCTCTTTGTTCTGAAGATACTTTAATCCAAACACTAATGTTGGTATTCAGTAGCTTACTGTAAGGTGAAATGATAGCTACTTGAAAGAGAAGTGTAGAATATGTGGTGCCCTCACAGCACCTACACAATAAGAAAAAGCACGATGTGGACAGACCTTTTAGTATCCAGTTTAGAAACAAGCACATCATCTAAACTTAGACTTTATTTGATGTCACATGAGTATGACAGCTGAAGAGGCCACAGACAGTAAATACAAAATTTCATCTCAGAACAGTTTTATTAAAATTCAGTATATATTGTCAGCTGAGCTGTATGAAGCACCCCAGGAAAGAAAGAATAAGAAAGGCGGTTTTGAGGACAGAAAGGAGTCAACAGGGTGTTGGATCCTAGATAAGAGTTTCATATATTGGGAAGAAATTAGCCATAATAAAAACAGGGTCTTCAGCCATTGCGGTATTTCCTTCATTAAAGAATGAGAATTATTTTGTAAATGGCTTCTTTATACCAATTTCTGGAAAAGAAAACTACGAAATGTACTAGAGGTACCCACACAGTTTAACTGCATGAAAGTGAAATTGTTAATGCTGGGAAGCGATGGCTTGCCTGTGAACATCCTTGCATTTAGGAAGTTTTCTGATGTGACTTCAGTTCAGTTGGCCTTCTGTCTCAGACCTGAACCTCCCACTAGCAGCATTTATTGGGAGTGCAACATGTGAAAGATGGTCTCCTCAGGTAAACAAACACTCCTCAGGTAAATAAACTGAAGGCTTGGAGTGATATATGTTGTGATATAAAATGTCGGAAATGAAGCCACCATGTACATTAAAACCTATCCCCTATATGTATACAGGTTAATAAACAGCTTTTGCTTTACTTTTCCTTTTTTGTTTTGGATCTTGTTACTGAGGCACAGGCACTCCGATACTCCATATTTTAGAGTTCATGCTGATGCACAGGAGAACAGCACAATTTCCCGAGGACTGCTAGCAGATTGCAGGCCTTGTTGATGAGCAGCTTACAGCACCAGCAATTAACAGGCTTTTCTGTGCCTTCGTACTGGAAAGGCAAAAGAGGTTGTCCATCCTCAGGGCCATAACAGAAAGCAGAAGCCAAGACAGTCTGAAAGGAACATTGTATGATGACATAGACTTTGGTGCCAGCCAGCATTCTCCCCAGGCTTTAAAATAAAACCCACCACAAAGATTAGACCAGGTGAAGACCTCTGGGAACCTTCCATCTGCTGATGAAGCTGCTGCCTCAGCAGTCACGAAGCAGCTGCAGATCTGTATAACAAAAGAGCATTCAGGAGATGTGCATGCTTACACTGTGAGCACGATCTTCCATATGGCTCTTCAGGTGTTAAGGAGGATGCACTAGCATTTTTATCTGTCAAGAAGGTGTATCAAACGTTTTCTGAAGTATCATAAAACAAATTGTATTAAAACTGATGCCATATTAAAATTTATTTTGCCTAATTTAAAGTGGAACTGATGGATGGCAGTCCCCAGTGAAGTCAGTTTGAGTTTCTGGCATCAGGACAGTATAAATACTGTGGTCTCATTTTTTAATAATTTTGATAGCTACATTTTAGTCTTTTAATTTTTTGCTTATACTCTCTATGCTAACGGGCTTGTCTCCTTGCTACATGAAGGGGCTGTTTTCCATGTATGTAGCAGTGAATTTTTCATTTGCAAAGTAAGGCAAAGAATGGTCGTTGAAATATTAGCAATTAAGAGGGGAAGAAATTTAGAAATTACTAGGGAAGTGTGTCTGTTCAAATAAAATTTTAAGAATCCAGTTAGAAATATACTTGACCTGAAACTCCTGGAAACAATTGTAATAAACATGATGGCAAGGAATGAGGAAAAGCAAGATGTCTTTTTACTTTAGGTGTAGTTCAAATGAAACTCTGTGTTATTAAGTGATCATTTGATACAAGTTACTTAGTTGTACATTTGTGATTTTACCTAAAGGGCTTCTTTTTTGAAATCATACATTGTTTTATCATATACTTTTATGAAGATAGCAGCGGCTAACAAAAGAAGAGTTCCTTTTTTTCTCATTTTAAACATAAGTCCTTATAGGCAGAAAAGACTCTGGGCATGACCTTTCCTTTCCCCTATCAACACCAGTTAAAAGATACCAGGTTACTTTATTTTGTGAAAAACAAGGTAACCAGATCCCCCTTTGAGGAAATGGGGAGGAGGTGAGCTGGAAAATAATAGTGAGGTTTCTTCTTTTTATACCTTACGTAATTTTAGTGTAGGATCATTCATGTTGTTTTCTGCACTATAAGTTTCTTGTCAATAATATTTTAAATGTCATTTTATTTGACCGAGTCTTGACATCTAATCAATACTACTTTTGATTTACTTAATCAGGTTTGCATGTTGTAACTTAAATAATATATGGATAGGCATTTAAAGAGGGAACGCTTCTCCATTTTCTTTTTAAAGGTTTACATATGTATTTATATAGTACAGACAGTAGGACTGTAGTCTTTCAGCTACATACACTGCCAAAAATAGTACTGCAAATACTGTTTTGTCTAAAGAGGGCTAGATTACCTAGGGTTACAGGACTTTTTTTGAAGTTATTAATATTGTATGGAATCCTAATAAAATGTTAATACACTTTCTTATTAAAAGAATACTTTTATTAAAAGTATTTAATAGTATAATAGTAACAGTGTGGAAAAGTGTTGGGGTTTTGTTGTTTTGTTTTGGTTTTTTTTTTGTTGGGATTTTTTTTGGTATAGAAAGACGTATTGTGTACCTTACAATGTAATGTGATCCCTGCAGATAAAGCATTCTGTTGTGGCATGATCATAACACCGAAATCAGTGTCAAGAATCTCATTGAACTGAAAGAAAGCAGACCTTACTGAGGAACTCAGTTTTCAACCCATACTGGCAAAGCAAAGCTTTTTCATTTTTTCATCTGCACCATTACAACATATTAGCACTTCTTCATCTGTTTTTGGTTGGTTGTGTTTTTTTCTTTTTTCTTTCTTTGCCACATGCCATTCTAAAGACTTGCTTTATCTAATTTTTTTATGAATTTATGACAATTCTTTCTGGTGTTACAAAGGACTTGTAAGCAACTATAAAGTTTAAAGCAAATGGCTGCAGTTAACATTGTAGGGAACTGAAAATGAAGCCATATTTTTATAATATAGAAAAAACTTGAAAATTCCTTGAAAATAAATCTGTTTTTCTTAACACTGAGCACAGATATATGTTGCTAAATTTATTTAAAATGTCTTTATTTTTGAACAGTTGGCAGTTGCTGAGTCAGCAAACATACTCTATGTTAAAATGTAGAGGGCAACCAGTTGCTATTCTTTCAAATCACTGGCACAAAACTATTTTTCTTGTATGGTAAATCAAAGGAAATATCATTATTTTTCCAATAAGAAAAACTCTGTAAACTTTAACAGTCTTTAGCAATTTAGGTTACTTCGGTTTGTAACCTATATGGCTGAATTACATAAGAAATTTATTCATGAGCGACTCAAGCCACTTGCCTACTCAAATTAATCACTTAATTTCTCACAGCCTGTTGGCATTAGCATTAATGTGAGCATTATGTGAGCAAGGGTTGTTCAGTCAGACTCTCATTACTTTGGTTTCCTTCTTGCAAAATGAGTGCCCTGTGTTGTTTCTCTGCATCAGGAAGCACTTATGGAAACTTATTGGGCTCTGACATGCCAGAAAATACAATCTTTGAATTAATGAATAACTACTTTTTGTCGGTGCCTGTGTATTTTTACCACCATGAAGAGACAGCCATTGTTTCTTTCAGCTCTCCATTTCATCGACTGTTACTTGCTTGTTTCCAGTGAAGTAAAATGTTGTGTTATTTTTAGTAAGTTCCACCCTGACTGTCCTCCAACCTGAGTTAGTCTATTTTTACAATTATGTTCTCATGGAAGAAAACAGCCTGTGGATGCTACAAGAAAGTACCATGATCACTGATTTCACAAATAATAAATAAACTGTAAATAATAAACAGATTTTTTTTCACTCTTCCAGTCATATTGGAAATGATTTTTAATGAAGGATAAAGATGGCAGGTAGCAAATTCAGAAAGTTAATTGAAACACTGACAGAAAACAGGCAGGTTTAGTATCTCAAAATAAAAACCATAGCATACGGTTTTCACAATGTTTTAATAATTAGCATATTTCTGCCACAGTTGTGCCAAGATGGTGCCTGGGAATGGCCAAGGGATAACATGGGCCAGAGACCATTCCCAGCTGCCAGCCTGAACAAGGTCTCTCTAACATTGTGTGAGAGGGAGAGAGTTCAGCTTTATGGATATAAACAAGGCAGTTTCATGGGCTGTATATATTATGTGTATTAAGATAAAGCCTCAGGGCCTCTCAAAAACCATGGCAGTATTTTACTAACAATGTGCTGCTATCATCCTTACATCAGATGTGAATGAAAACAGCTTGCAGTTGTATGGGAATGAACTAGAGGGGTTCTTTGTTTATTTTTCAATCATACTAGGAAAGAACTGATTGAACTTAATTTTGTTTATTGTAAAAGGCTGGTCTGTTGGTTGGGAGTTGCTGGTCCATTCGGATTCTCCGATCAGCTCCCTCAGCTGTGCTGGCTTAAGCCAGGACAGGGCTAAATTGAGCGATGAGCTTCCTGAGAAGGTGGTGCTTCATTAGTGGCGGAAAAAATCAAGGTTTGTTTTCTTCATTCTCTGGACAAGCAGCATGGCACAGCCTGTATCTGTACAACTGTAGTCTTACCCCTCTGAGGACAAGGTGGTAGTTTATCCACCTGCCTATTGGAAACAGCTGCTGCTGAGCGCTTGCAGAAGCTGCGCACATTCAATGCCAAGGAGGGACCTAATGGACATGAATTAAAAATATGCTGAGAGGGGTGCCAGTGGTCAAACAGGGTGGGCAGTTATGTAGCGTTGCCCGGCCCTGTGCACTGGCCCTGTTTAGTTCACTGGTGCAGACATAACCACACAGTACCTTTCAAAAGTAGGATTTTCTGGTAACTAGATCAACTCAATTTGTGTTCTTTCTTTCATAGAAATATACAGTGTTCACAACACCAAAAGAGAAGGAGAAACAGAGAGAGGGAGCAAGACAAAACCAATCCCCTGCAATAAAGTGGTATTACATGTAGGAATCAATATTAATGCTCTCTCTTTCTATAAACTAACAGCACGAGGAGCACTTACTCTCTCATATGTTACTATTTAGTCAGTTATAATGTAGGTATGCAATGAAAAATATTCTTGGAGAACAGTTTTTTTGGTTTTGGATAACACCGACCCTCATCACATTTTCAGCTATTCATCCCCCTCTGTTTAATCTCAAATTCCTGAGATTCTTTCTTTTGCCATCAAAAGCTTTTCATAGGGAAAATTTTTGCAGGTTTCATATTAAAAGGCAAAAGAAATAAGATTGCTGAATTGTTCAGAAACTGTGGGGAGTGGGTTTTGTTTTGTTATGGTGTTATGTTTGTTTGTTTGTTTGTTTTTAATAAGGAGGCCAGATCTGTATTTTTTCTGGATACTTTTCTTCTTGGTAATTTCTAAAAACTGAAAGTTTTGTGTGTACATGGTCAATAGGTAGATTCAGGTCATGTAAAACATATATAAAGAGAATATATTTTGTAACTTAGATCATGCACACTTGTTGGCTACTGAAAGTCTTTGTATTACAGTTTTAGTGACTATGAACAACTGTAAACCATACAAATGGTGTTAGATTTTTAAGAAGGCACTTCTGTACTTGCTCAGGGAGTCTCTTTGCTAGTAAGGTATACTGATTCTGCTTTCTGATATGATTTTGGGTCTGAAAGATTTTAGAAGAAATAAGTTTGATAGGCAACTATTCACTGCATTCAACATTTGCCTTATTTGTCCTTGAGCAAGTGCTGCAGGTGTTTACCGCTGTTCCTTTCTAGTTGAGATGAATATTGATTTTCGATATAAAATTAAGAAAAATTTTCTCCAGCATGCAGCTAAATAACATGGTAATGAAAATTAATCATGAGCTTGCTTTGCTGTTACTCATAACTGGCAGTTTTAGCAGAAACATTTCACTGCCATATTGAAATAAAAGCATCAAGAGTGACCAAATATTTTGTTGTCACAAGTAACTTAATACTGAAACAACAAAATATATTTAATAAAACAGTGATGTCATGCTTGTTTAACATCCCTTTTGAAAATTTTTTTCAGGTTTGTTTTGTGTTGTAAGGGCATGTCAAATGAAGAGAAAAATGCTGTTGACAAATCTGCCCAGGAAAATGTACCTATTACCTATCTAGGTAACTGTGTAGTCTGTGTAGCATTGTTGATTAAGTGTCATAATTCTGGAGAAATTTCATTGCTGGACAAAGAACAGCATGGATTCTGGTGTATAGATACTATGAAATGTGAATAGCCTCTTGGGGATACATGGCAAAAACGGAGATAGATTTTGTAGAGGCATTATAAGCCAGCTGGGTTTGTTTTTTTTATTATCATGCAAGAATGTCAAGCTGAAAATAAAACAATGAAAGAGACTAGAAAGTCCGTAGTAGACCACAGTCTAATATCTTTTTCAAGATTGTAGATTTCTGCAGGTATGATATTCCAGTCCTCTGACAGTAACTCCTAAATATGTCATTTGTACTTTTCATTAAAACAGTGCTGCATTTGGAGGCAAGGTTAATGAAAAATACAAATCCCAATAGAAGTTCTTGAGGTGCTCTAATAGGAATTTTTCTCTAACCTTAACTTTCACCAATAACCCATTATTCTCTTCTTTTACTGGTTCCTTAGACATTTTAAAATTCTTGCACTTATCCACATTTTCTCCCATTTAAGTAACAATTTCTAATGCCATATTGTATCACGGAAATCCCTGAAATCTAGATAAGTGAGACCAACTGTATTTTTTCCACCTAAAAAACCCAATTGCCTTATCAAAGATTAAAGGATAAAATAACGCAGTCTACTTTTGATATATTAGTATACTATTTATTTCAGAATTCTGGAATGGAAATAGGAGAGCCTTGATAATTTTAGTATTCTTTTTATCATGAAAATTGTAATTCCTGCTAATTCCTGTTACTCATGTTGCCCTGTTGTCTGCTTCATTAATTGCATTCAAACAGATGAGGTGCAATCTAATTCTGGGGACACAAAACTAGGCTTTTAATTTCTACTTTGCTGTCATTGTTGATGAGCCTCAAATTTTTTCTCTGAACCTTTGTGGATTATGAACATTAGTTTTTATTTTAGTTGCAAAATTTATCTCTTTTTTTGATAAAGCTTATATTAGAACTATGGTTTCTGATGCCAGAAATGTGTTTTTTAGATTAATTATACAGGTAAGCTTTAATTCATTTAGTGTCTTTCTCCACAAGTACATAGTTGTTGCTTGAGATGTAAGGATGTTTGACTTGGAGATTGAGAGATTGAGTCTATGTCCCTGACAACGTTAGGCTCTTCAAACTCTCAATACAGTTGTGGAATTATTTTCCATAATCAGGTCTTCTTTAGTGCCCTCATCAAAACCATTTATGAAATAGTTTACTATCGATTCAGTGACTTCCAAGTAAATAAAATGTTAGCTGATGTTTTCAGAAACAAAGGGGCTTCATCATAATTGTTATCATTTCGGTAGTGATGTACTTTATAAAATGACAGTTCCTGGGAAAGATTAATATTCTCTTACTAGAAACATTTCAAATATATGTGTTGATTTTTAGTGTAACCATGAAAGCCTACAGTTGAGTCTAAAGCTATCATAGTGAGTGAATTAGTGCTGGGCCCAGTGCTTGGGCCCTACTTGCTTTGGCAGGATTGCATTGTACTTCTGTTCCAGCCTCCAGAACAGGTGGATGCATCTGTGTGGGGCTGCGCTACCTCCTGTGTCATGCAGGAGGGAGGCGTGGGGAGAGCACTTATTGATCCAATGCAAAAGTTTCCCAGGGAGGGTTTCAACAATTCAGCTGCCAGTAAAATGTCGTCTTTATTTTTTTTTCCTCCCTCTCTTTTTTTCCTCTGAAGTTATTTTGATTCACTTGGACTCTTCTGTCCAGATGACCTGTTCCAATTTTTATAATCCGTACATCCATATAATGTGTTCTTATTTTTATAATCATTATTTACCTCTGTTCTTCCTTTCTTTAAGGTATTTCTCATTCAATAACTATGCTGCAGTAAATAGTAACATTACCATTTCACCATAGTTTTTATTGTTATTCTTGCTTTTCTTTTATTTTTTCACTTTTTCCCCCCCCCCCTTGTATGTGTATTCACTAGTATTTCAAGCCCCTACATTTTATTGTCTTAGCTTCTGGTATAAAGAACCCTTTAAGTTCTTTCTCTTGACAATATCTTTTTTCTGAGAGAGATTAACTTCCACACTTTTCCTAAGTGTACCCGTGACCTAAATCCTTCTTTTAGTATTAGTACTTTCTTCCCCAGTGCTGGCAATTAATCCAGTTCCAGATTCATTACTTTTTCCGATAAGTTTGTTAAATTGCCTTTCTTCTTCTAATGATTAAAGCTAGATATTCGGATCATTTCAGACTGGCAAAATTTTTATCCTTGTTTGTTGATTTAAAGTTCTTACTACTCATACCCGTCTCAGTCTCCAGTGGAATCTGTGTACAGAAAAGTCCTCTTCTGCTGATCGTTTTCTGTTGGTTGATGAATTGTAGATATTCTTCCCTAGGTGATATTTCACTTCTTTGTTTATTATATTGTGTGTGTCATTTTTCTAGAAAGTACTAAAATTCCACCAAAGTTTACCTTTTATTTATTTTAGCAACTTCTTTAAGTAAGTGTACTGATCTTTGATTTCTGTGTTTTGCTAGGAAAAGTGCGTGGATTTTCTCTGTTCCTTTAATAATCCATTTTCTTATAACTCAGAACTGATTATATTGTTTGTTTTAACTGAATATATGTACGTATATATATGTGTGTGTGTCTATATATATCATCTAGGGAAATAGACGTATTTGTGCTAAGAGTGTTTATAACACAGTCAGTTTAAAATTTTTAAAACATAACTCCCAAGTTCATTCAATGATGACAGTCTTTGTGCCAATTGTTGGTTCTTATGGATTATTAATCATTAATACAGCATGCACAAAATAATCTTTAGAAGTCATAACATAAATCAACTGTGAGTATAGAATAGCACAGAGCTAATGGCTACAGAGTTTGATGGTGTTAGTCAAGGCGAGCAGGCCTGAGATGTTTCTGAGAAATCTCAAATCAATCCAGCTTCTCTTCTGTTGTCTTCTTTCCTCTTCGGGCCTGACGTTTTTATGTTGCTTGTTGTGTCCCCCCTCTGAAGGAGTTCTCAGCTGCTCCTTGTGCTGCTTACCTTGGTTTTGGTTTTGCCAGTTGTTCCTAATATGTATTTGGCAGGATGTCTTGCCTATGTGGACTCTTACGCCTAGCTGCTTCTCAGTTTTTATCTTGCAAATTCTGGCATTTGTTGTGGCTCACCTGCTTATCTCTGATTTCCCTTCATTGGTCACATTATTCATTTATGCAAAATGCTTTTACATTTTGTGGTTCTGTTATCACAGTGTTGCAAAATGTTAATACACTGTTGTTGGTTTTACCATTTTACTGTGCTTCTATTCCAGTTTAAGGCACTTTTTTATTAATTTTTCCTTCCTTAATGCACTTATAATTTATAGAAGCCCTAGGCCTTTTTAAATTTTTAAAATTATTTTTACACATTCCTAGTAGAGCACATGCCCTTCTGCTGTCTGGATTTACTGTGTAGATTGTCCCATTGCTACTTTTTAAACAGGACTTGCATTTTCTGGAGCTGCTGTGAATCTGAGGACATCTCCTTTCTGAGTGTGTGTAAAGATCATACGGGCTGTTCTTTTCCCGTATTTTTGTCCTATGTTGGGTTCCTTTTATACCACCTTTTTGAGACAACTCTTTCCTCTCTTATCCTCAATTCTCAGATGTTTATTTGAAATACTCTTATGATATGATTGATCTAACAATATGTGATATTTAGGCTCAATCAGGTTCAATTTCATTCCTAAATAATTTTCATCGGGTATCTACTGAAGGAGAATGTATGTATTGGAGACGTAGGCAGCTTCTGCTCCAACTTCTTTGCCATTTTCTCCATTTTGAGAGACACTTTTTCTCTCCCTCAGTAATCTTTCTCTGTTCTTATAAGTCTTTTAAAAACAAAAAAAGAATCAATCGAGATATTCCAGCAAGCTTCCTGAGCACTCTTGTTTTGTCTTGTTGTGATTATTGAGCTGTCTAATGCTCTCCACTGCAGCACCATTTCTGCACTATTTAAGTTATCAAACCGACAGTATTACCTACATAAAAGAATTATCTTGAAGGAGAGTTAAAACGTAATGAATGTAGAAATCTGTTACAGAGACTTTTTGCTTTAGTAAACCTTTGACACTGAAGGTTCGAAAGATGGCAATAGGTGCTTTGTACAAAGTGTTAATACTAGAAAGGTATTGGGAATTCCTTCATATGCCCCACAGACAAAGCAGCTTATATTCTGGCCTATTGTGATCTCAGCTATGAAAGAAAGACCTCTAAATGAGATTTGAGTTCTAATGTTGATTTAATAGATGACTGACTTTTGAGAGGGTGGAAACAAAAGCCCTAGTAAAGCATTAGTAGATGTAGCTGTCAATAACTTTTTTTCGTCCTTGCTGACTTTCTCATAGTTTCACATGTGATATAGAATTGAGACCAGAAGCATTTGAAATATTTTGTGACATTATTTACGAGGTGACACCTCTGCTTTCTAGTCAAATCCCCTAATAGGAACATATATTTAAACATTAAACTTCTGAATCATCTGCTGCTGAAACTAAGTTCACCCCATAGCTAATGCTGAGCATGCTAGCAGTCCTTCCTATGGTAGGCAGCTACATGCTTCAGTGTAGGCATGTGCTTACATGTTTTAGTGTATATGGAAGGATTTGCTCAAAATCACAACAGCAGTCACATGAACACATGTGATCAAAACTCAAGAGTCCTGAGTTCCACTTATGCTTTGTAACCACTAGTCTTTCTCCAATACATACAGGATAAAAAACTCCCCACGGAGAAGTCACTGGGAGTTTTCCCATTCAGTTTCATGGACTCAAGTATTCAGCCATAATGTTTCATTACACAAAAAAAAGGAATATATTTATGATTTTATTATTATCCCTCAGAAGGAAATAATGACACAAAAGAGACAGTATGCAGTCTGGTCTATGTGTACATTTTATATGTATTAATATAGATTGAATTTGGAGGTCATATAGTCCAACCTGTTTCTCAAGACATTTGGTTCACAGCAGGTGACTGAAGGGCTTCATCTTTCAAGACTTGAGTCTTGAAAACTTTTAGGGATGGAGACTGCACAGTCTCTATGGAGAAGCTATGGCCTGTTAATAGCAATGGCAGCACTGGGCCACATGGTTAGAGGTGAAACTCACTAAAGGTAAATAAAGTTTATGAACAGAAATGTGTAATTGGAATTTGCTACCTCAAATAGTATCATTTGCTTCTGACCTTGGCTTACATGCAATTTTGGAATGCATCATGTTGCGCTGCTTGATGAGTAAGTTTTCAAGATGATGAGAGTTCCTTTACTTGTGAGAGGTAAGAGTCAAGGTACTTTTTCTTTGAAAGTCTGGTAGGTATTTTGCAGAACAAAAAAAAAAAATCTACTGTGTGTCCTGTACTATTAATCTCATTTACTTTTTGAATAATGTTAAACAATCCTGGAATGTGAGCTCTCTGTAGTTAAGTTGTCTTCTCCATAGTTAGGTACTGCCTTTAAGATTAAGAACTCCAGGAGCAAAAATATCTTCAAATATGTATTACTTCAAAGCAAATGAACAGGGAGTAGCTACAAAGTCTATGATTGCATAAGTCCTCTCAGGCCATCAGTTGTTTTGTATATTTTATTGAACTCTGATAAATCTAAGATAATCTTGTTGTGTGCCATACCCTTTAAAGGGAAAGCACAGTTCACCCTAAAGTTAGAGATCTGCATTCTTTGCCAGCATGGGAAGTTGGACAGGCAGAATGTGGAGCTGGCTGTAGGGCTGAGCATATTATTCAGTGGAGTGATCAAGGGGAGATCAATCTGCGAAAACAAGCTTGCCATGCTGATATCTCTTGGTTTGCTTTTTTTTGTTGTTGTTGGTGGTGGTGGTGGTTTTTGTTTGTTTGGTTGTTGTTGTTTTTTTTTTTTTAGGAAGATCTTCTATTCAAGCATTTAATTGACATTTCTGAATCCCCTCTAGTCAGTCTGGTGATACTCCACCTTCTAGAGCGATCCCCTGAAGAGGACAGATTTTCTTCTAGTGACTTCATTTCACTATTCTTAGCATACTTGGGGCTGTCTCAACTGATGCATGCTAATGAAAGGTTTTCATGTTTTAGCTGCCTATACACAAACGGAGTTTGAAACATCACAGCATAGTTGAGTGGGATTTAGCCACCTTAATGTCATGTTAGATATCCTATGATGTTTACCCATGACCAGAAGACAGCTTCAGAAGATCTACTGTAGAATGCAGTGTTATATCTCACTGGCCCATTTGGAAGTCATTAGATACCTATATTTAGCCAATCTCACCCATAACTTTTCCTGGCTCTGAATGTCTGTCTAAAAGAAGATGGTGGCTGACCACTAATGTCCATTTCCCCTTTCAACAAAAACTCTAATTTCTTATGTATTAAAAGCTGTTCTCTATTATTATACTTAGAATTTATTAACCATGTTGGGCTTATTTTTTATGCAATTGAGCTGAACACTTGAAAGCCCAGAAAAATTTGGGCTCTTCCAGATCACAAGCAGTCTAATATCAGGTAATTAATTGCACATAGCTTCGAGAAGAAAAGTTGGATCTTGGATTTCCAAGAAATAGTGTATAGCAGTAAGAAAAACTCCTGGGCAAACTTGAGATCTTAAGAAAATACACCAACAGAAATAAATATTAAAAAACTACGATGGCTTAATGTATTGTTTTGTGTTCTACTGAATGTGAATCCTGTGGCTTAGAGGAAACAAGCTCTGAAATGAAAACCTGAAAAGGTGACAGAATGAATTAACAACAACAACAATTGAGGATTAGTATGGCAATAATAATAACAATAATAATAATAATAACAACAACAACAACAACAACAACAACAACAACGACTTCTACATATCTCGGTGTATAACCAGAACCATAATACTAGGGAGAAACACATCAGGATCATGCATACAATGAACAATACTGCTGCCATTCCTACCGGAAGTATAATTCATAAAGCTATCAATCACAGTTTCTCTAAGACTAGCCAGAGACCAATTATCCCAGTGGGATATTGAAAGCAAATCTATCCTCTTGCTCTGTGATAGCACGAGAATTGCTAAAGGTGAGATCAGTGGAAGTGACCCACAAAAAGTGAGCAAAGGTGAAACCAGAGAATTTAGCAATGAAGAAATTTCCTAATTCTGAAGAAGAGAAAGTGAAAACAGGACAGAACAGATAGGGCTGTGAACCTTATAATATTTTTAAAGGATAAACTCAACAAAACTGATTCTGTTTCTATTGCATGGAAGAGTTACAGGCCTATGTGCAAAAAGTCAGGTCTTTGATGACACATCCCTGGTGCTAACTGAGAATCAGCAGCCTAGTTCTGGGGCAGTTGACACTTTATCTGTAATGGGTTTACAATATGCAACCCGGGTAGTGCTTTTTTGTTGGTGGTGGTTTTGGTAATGTCTATCTGTTACTGTTTGTAGTTCCTCTGGCGTGACTAGAGATCTCTGATACTTACCAGTTATATCACAAGGAGGCCACGTGGGAGACAGAAAAAATATGTAACTGCGGAGCCATTTCTGCAACTCCTGCTAATACCTTGACCCAAACACTTGTTCAAGGTCTTGGGGGTATATTTGAGGACTTTCCTGTCAAAAGCAAGATGGTTTGTTGACTTGGGAGATTATATCTTGTTGTGGGGAAAAACAAAACACCTAAGTGTGGAACAGAGGGCTAGGCTTGTTTATGGTTTCATGGTTTTTATCACGAATGATTCATGAGTAGTTTAAAGCAAACAGTGCATTTTAAGAAAGTTAACAAAGCTTTTCTGTAAATGGCATTCAAATACAGCTATATTTTACTGGTAGAATTGACAATACACTGAGTGATGCTTTATCTCACGTGCTATTTTTAAACTCATTAATCTGTCACATATAGCATATTCTTCCAGTGTCATAGATCTAGAGGCATTAAAGCTCATCAAGTAATAAAATATCAAAAAAGTAAGTTTATTTGCAGTTTTTGCATGCTATACCTAAATTCTGTTTATGGTTTCACTTTAATGAAAAATCTGCATACGTGTCATCGGATTTTCTGGTAGGGTGTTACAGGAATAATGCAAAAAATATTTCTTAGTGGTCTAATATATTTTTATTTAAGTTTTTATTGTTTGACTTATTCACATTTATTAGGATCATTAACTGTGAGATTAGTTATGTGATGATACCTATGGAAAGTCAAAACATTTAATGAGATTATATCACTAGAGCACATATTTGAGAATGGTCGGTAAATAATTAATGTATATAAATGAAGAAAAGTATTCTCTAAAACAGATTTAGTTATAAATTTGTGTAAGATCAGGACTAAATTATTTTTATTGTTTGAGTATTTTTTGTGCGTTCTGAACAGTTTCTTTCAGAATCAATATTTCCTTATTTCTCTATGGCAGTAATTCATCATTGTTCTAAAATTAAAAGGTTTTCAAATTAGCTAATTTTCCTAAATTTAGCATGAGATGTGAAATCAAGAATTACTCCCAAGCTAGTTACAAGCCTTGAAAATACCATTGCTGTACATTTAATTATTTCAATTAGAGTTCCGATTTTGAACAGCTGCTTAAAAAGAAAAATTCATACATTACTGTAGTACTGGCTTTATAGATGTGCAGAATAAACATTTTAACATCTTCATGTCCTGCTGTAAGGGACAGTCCAATGCCTGTCCTGTTGTCTGCTTACTTAAGTATCATGCAAAGAAAAACATTGTTTTCTGATCATATTCAAAACTTTGTTGTTCTGTTTCAGTGAAAGCTGCTGAATTGTCAGGCTTCTGATGTCTTCAGTGGAGACTCACAAGACTGTTTGACAGAAAACATATTTCTAAGCTCTTGGTTAGTCATCAAGTAGTAAGTAGCTCCTCGTATTTTCATACTTTCCATTCGCTTTCAATGAAGTGTTTGGGTTGTCTTAGGTAAATAACAATTTTTAAAATTACTTCACCATTATTTTCCCTTTCTTTTCTATAAAAGCATTTTTCTCTAATGTCTGGTGCTCCTTTAAAGCCACATATAAGTGATTATAAGTGCTTTGGCAAAAAAAGGAGCATTTTCTTAGTACTACTGTTCAGCATCCATGAGAGTGCTGTTCAGCGACCTGTATTACTCTCAGAGTGTGAAGCATAAGTAGAAATAAGAATTCAGTGGATCATCTGTGAAAAAAAGTTGCTCTATTAGCCTGACAAAGATGGTCAAGAATGGTATCTAGCAATCAATTACTAGAGTTAGTAAATCCAGTTAAATAATACCTGAACAGTTAGGTTCTATTATTACCCACCTGTTTGATTTTCGGATTGTCTCATTTTTCTTATTATTTTACATACTTTGTTGTTCATACCAATATCGTCCCTAATTCTTTTAATTCCTCTAGGAAGATTGTAAGCCAATCTTTTTAAGCAGGTGGTCTTGTAGTCTTGCTATACCCATTGTCTGGCATAATATATTTTTTTTTCATTCTTATTCTTTTGCTTTGTTTCTAAACCTAAACAAGAAAACTGGGCTGATGGGAAAGCACGAATTTTAAGATTTGCAGTAGCGAAATTATAGAGGAAAAAAACCCACTGAACTGTAACACTGCAAAGTAAGGGGAAGCTAGCTGTAGCATTTGAATGGTACTTACGAATTCTGATCAGAAAACAGACGTAACCTTTTAAAAATGTTGCTGGTGGAGGCTGATGCAAGTTCTAGGTCACTTCTCATCAAAACATCGTGATTTAGGGATTTTCCCACAGAATATATAAAATTATTTTAATTTTCAGTAAAAAACAAAAATAACTGGTTATTTGACAACTGTCTGAGTTGGAATATTTGAACTGGTCTCAAAAATATGTATTTGGATTTGTTTACAAAATATTATTCTGTTCTTAAGCAATCACTTATTTATTAATTTGCTATTTGGTGAAAGAGAAGTTAAAATTGTAGTGGTGGAAATCTTTTAAAATGAATCAGTCCAATAATATAATTTAAACTCACCACTTAGCAATATCAAAAATAAAGATATATTTCTCTGTAGGGAACAAGTGCCAAGATTATTTATTTCAGAATTTGATAGCTCAACTCGATCATGTCATTTATTACTGTTTAACTTATAAAACAACAGAGTGATAATTATGTCCTCATTTTTAATGCTGTTTTATTAATTTAAACCTAACAAAAATAGATCTTCATTGAACTGATTGAATTGGCAGGGAGGATGGTGAAATTCAAGTGTTTAATTCAGTGTGCTCTCATAGAAGAAGGCGATATCTAACCTGAAGTTGGAAAGAAAAATTAGGCTTAAACTCAGTGAAAAATAAAACAGGAACCAGTATTAGAAATCAAAGAAAGAAAAATTAAGTTTTTTTGTCAGATAAGCTGTCCAACCCAGGGTGAGAGTAGCTATAGAAATTTGCTGATTTCGGATGTTCAGGATTTTATATCTCTCCAAGCCTTTAAATGCAGTCTGAATGTATAGATTTATAAGTTAAAATGTTTTTTCTAGTTTCATAATATGTTAATGTAATTCACAAGTGCAGAAATTACTACATGAGAGTGCACATCTGTGCCATTCAAAAGATTAGGTGAAATGATTACATGTGCCCTGTCTTCAAACATATAGAAGAAGGCAACATATTCAGTCATACACCTGCTCATAGCCTGAGAAAGTTAACATAAATCATATGAGTGGGGTTTTTTTGTTGGCACTGCATCAAAATAACTGCAGCGGGCATTGTGTCAGGACCGTATGACTGAGTTAGAGGAGAAGGATATTTTAAGCATGGGAATGCTACAGGTGTTTTTTTCAATGTCATTGAATGTCGTGAATTTTGGTTTGCTTCTGTGTTTTCTTTTATCATATTAACATAAAAGCAAAAAAGCTCTTATAGGGAACAAAGCCAAGTTTCTATCCAGTGTCCTATAAAAGCAAGAAAGTGATTGATGTCAGTGAGCCACAGCTAAAGACATTGCTGCTTGAGTGGTGTGACACTGTGCATGATATCATTGAGTAGGTGAAAGTGTAACACGGAGAGGTGGAATAAAGGCATTCATTTACAAAGGACTCATCAGATGACACATTCACAAATTCATGATCTTTTTGAGGACTATTACAATGGTGTACATTTTCAAAGCCTTTGAAGAGCTTTAGCTGTAGAGTTCCCTTTTATGTCAGCAGGAGACATGCTTTGCTGTGATAAGATTTAGCTGACTTTCACATACTTTGTTACTACTTACGAAAGGAACAAAACTACTTCTATTTGAGTTGGTGTTAAAATTTCTATTGATATTATTAGATTTAGGACCGAATTGTCTGGATCTGGTACTGTGCAGTGAACTGAGAGTGGGTTGTACATGCTCAGTAAATACCCATCATCTGTGCTTTTAAGAAAAATAAATAATAAATCCATCCCTCACAAATACTTGCTCTTTCAGTGAAAGCACTCTTACATATAAGTAAAAGATTATACTGACAAATAGTAGTGTGTTGTATTAAAATATAATAGAATAAACCTTCAGCTGTACTACAGCAGGACTTGAAGATCCTGAGCTTAAAGGAAAAGTAGCTGTTGGCCAGCAGACAGTCATTTTGGTTTCAAGACAAACTGTCCCATGGAGGAATCGAAGACACGTTTCTATGGTGTTGTTTTCTAATAACATCAGAAGAGTCGTTATGGTTGTAAGAAATGTTCTGTCGCCTTTGTTTGAAGGACCTCCCCTGAACAGGAAGGAGGAGTTGGTCCGGGTACAGCTATATTGGCTTTATGGTATAGGAAGGCTTCTCTGTGGCAGGGAATGATTATCTCCTGATTCAGGACAGTTTAAGATTCCCTAAGATGTGCTGACATGAACTGGGGTGTAGCCCAGCAGCTCTGCTGCATCCTGAAGAAAAGTAAAGTCTAAAATGCAAGATGCACTAAAAAAAAATGCAAGCGCAAATTGCGAATAGGTGGAAGCACTTGTAACACGGGGTTTCAATTAAATTTGTTACAAGAACATAACAAAGAGCTAGATTAGAAGCTGGCACCTTGTTATATCTGAAAACAAATGAGGTGAAGAGGCATATGTCTAGAAATGAATATGTATCTTTAAGAATGTAGGAGCTTTAAAGAAACATGATGTGCTAAGACATAACTGACTAATTTGTGATTAAAGGTTAGCAAAGCATAAGTATACACCATTTAAATGTAACAGTGATAGCAGACAATTAATTCCTATCCAGACTGGAAAACCAGTTAGCTTTAAAGTGGTGCAGGCAGAGGAGATTTTCTGTTATGTTACTTTCTGATGGTACTCTGGCAGAGCCGGGTACATTCCAAACCTGATCGGTTGATTTTACAAAATATGTTCAGAAAATGAGCTCATTAAGAAAAGTAGCTCATACAAATGTATTCCAACTTTGAACAAATACTCCCAGCTAACCTCTTTGTTAAAAAAAAAAGTGGTCTTAAGAGAGCATAGCTTCTGATCAGCATTTGGCCAATGCTCTGCTTTTCAGATACCGTCTCTTCTGCAGGAGTCTCTTATGCTTGCAGTCTATGAAGTTTTACCACTTTTCTAAGAACCACGCTGAGAAATAATTCGGTACAATTTTGAATTTTGCCAAATAACCGTTTTATAAAAGGACTGAAAAAGATACTAATTTCTACCAGTTATAAGCCTATGGAAATAAAAAAAAAAAATCACAGAGAAATTTTACTTCACCATTTGTAAATTAGTATAGAAAATGTAAATGCCATTGAATTTCCCAGTTGTAAGGTGCACTATTCAAGTATTTCAAACTTTAGATTTGGCGACTAAGGATAAGCTGTTTAGCTTAAGGCTTGTCTTGTTCGTTTAGTATTTGCTTTTTTAAATTAAGCAGAAAAAAATCCCAAACAAACACCTTTGTATTTAGGAAGATGCATTTATGCTTGGAGTCTAACTTTTCCTGTAGAAATCTAATGTGAAAGGAGTGTTTGAATGGTAAATTACAATGATGAATACTACAGTATACTCTTACTGTTGGCAAATCATTTTCTTTTCCTTTTGAATGACTCCTGTGTTTAGAAATAAACATCTTGATTCAGGTTATACAATTCTACATAGATGTAAAAGGAAAGGGGTTTGAAGTAGACATGCTATGAGAACTGGAGAAGATTTTGGTTGCAATATGAAGACAAACTGTGTGAATGATTAATATTCAGTGAGGCCGATGAAAAATTAATTCAAGTAATTTAGGTAACAGACCATCTCATTGTCTTTTGCACTCCCAGTATAAATGCAGTTTTCCTCTCTATGGTGGTTCATATCAGCTAATTCCTGCTCAACTACAGTTGCTGACAGCGGGAAAAACGTTGTCTTTCCTTTTACTACTCTTTGAAGCCTACAGAGTGGCGTTGGCACAGACTGTTGGCAATAATTGAAATGACTTTTCTGAAAGTAACTTATCTCATCCTAACACACCTTATATTTTTGTCTGCTGTAATTTTCTTTCTTGTGGCCCTTTCTGGAATTACAAAGCAAGCCATAGTGAATAAATATAGAGCACAGGATTCATTAAAAGCTGTTTGAACACTATGCAGAGGATGTGCTGGGAAAAACACACAGAATGAATATTGATTTGTAACACGTGTTGGGAGTGGGAGAACGATACATTTCAGAAGAAGTTCGCCTTTGATTATTTAAAATATTCCTTCTATGTTTACTGATAAAAAGTCTGTCTAGAACTGTGTATTCCTACAGGACTGTGAAGAATCATCTATATTTTTAAAGAATTGTTAGAAATGGATTAGTAGCAATCTGTACTTATTAAAGGTTGATAACTATAGTGTCTTTTCAGTAAGAGGGCAGGAGGAAGATTTCTGTGTCTGACATTTTGTTACAATAAGTCTGTCTTTTTTGTGTGCCCCAGAGTCCACACAAGGACTGTGCAAATTTCAGAGAAATAATAGCAGTTAGAAAAATAGAGCATCCAAGTAGGTGAATAAGGTATAAAATCTGTCACTGTAGCTTTTTTAAGTTTCTAAGTCTGGCTCTTTTGCTCCCACTTTTCCAATAACGTGGAAACAAGTTTGTTGAAAAATTCACGGAAAGATGAAATTCAGTTTATTACCCCAGAGTATAAGTCAGTATATTTTTCATTTCATCCTCACTCTTTCATGCTCTCTCTGGCCCTGTGAGTCTTTGTGTTCTGGGCAGAATTTGACAGAATTTCAGGCAAAGAGGGACAACAATTTTCCCTCCCAGCACAAGGTGCAACTGTTGGTCCAGGTCTGGTTTTCCTGGGACATCAGGAGGAATCAGCCGAGAAGAATGGAACTGAGCCAGGTTGCTCCCATTTTAACTGACTGCTCAAATCATTGACTTACTATTCAATGGGGAGTATCCCATTGCCACCATCATATCTTCAAAATGCAAGGGGTGGCTTCTTTCTTTTTCTGTGCAACTTGGTCTCATGGATCAGCTTAGTTAATTGATTAAACTGTGTTTTGACCCTATTTCAGTATTTTCCTACTTTTTTTGGTCAGAGTGGAGTAGAAAGTGAGAGAGAGGGACTTTTCTGGATTTTTTTGCAACGTTTATCGCTACTAAAAGAGTAGGTAGCACAAGGAATCATTGTAAAATTCTGTAACTTTCTAAGGCTTTCCACGCCATTTTTACCTAACCAGGTGATAAAGATGAGGTGTACAGTGCAGACTAGTGGGAGACAGGTGACTATTTGCAGATTTTGTTCGTTATTAATTATGTGCAGACTTTATAATTAACTCATTATTTAAAAATGATTAAATATCCCTTGATGGACTCCTGAATTGTACCTAGTTATGATAATTGCTGAAAATATTTTTGAAAGATTGTCTCAGAATATTTACACGATATGAGCTTGACCTTATCTAAAAATTGTGAAAATAAAATAATTAATGCTTAGTCTCATACATATTAAAGATATTATGCTTTCATAAACTAAATTGGCACCATTCAATGTTTAAATACTGGCTGCAGATTTAAAGAAATAATCTGTCATTGTTCTGTGGACAGTAATTATAACGTGTCTAGTATATTTACTTTTCTGATTTGGAATATGAAGCGCTCTCGTTCTCAGAAAGTGAGGTTTCAGTTGTAGGACTGAGAATGAATGGACAGAAGTACCAGGATTACTTCATTATTTTGTTATGGTTTTTAGTTACAGGTATATACATCATGCAAAATGTTTTTAAACAGGATGAGATCTACTAAGAGAGAGACTCAACCCAGCTTGCATGCACAAGCCCTTGTGTATGAAGGTTTCCTAACTGGAGTCCTGGAGACAACTCATTGGATATCTGCTTTTCTTCAGAGTCCAGGTGCTTTTTCTCTGCAGAGATTGCCTTTTGAAGGCGACGTACAGCTTTAAGGCTGTGACCTAATTTCAAACATAGAATATTTTCGTAACTCTCTATACTTAGTTTCTCCCAAATGCATGTTAGAATTGCCTTTTCCCCCTGTTCTTAGCAGTATGCTTTAAGAGATACTCGATGGTAATATGTTGAGTCTGAGCAGTAGGACTTGCGATAGTCACAAATGTGAGTACTCGGCCCTTTGACATTATTTATCATATATTATTTTGAAAAGATTACCATGTAAAGTCAGCGGTCCTTTTAGTCTTCCTCTGTGAGCCGTGTAAGACAAGCAGCCCACCCTGCTTGCATGTCCTTACTCTGTATGGAATGCTTCTACATGCTTCCGTTCTTGCTATTAACCAAAATGCAAGCATGAATTTTAAAGACTGGGATCTGTACTACCTTACTCTTGTTTAGACATTTATTCCGTAACGAACCACAGTAACGCTGTACTAATTCAGAATGATAACCTTTTGTTTTCCATTTGTATGGATGTAGTTCACTTCATAAAGTGCCGTGTGCTGTAGAGTCATTTGGCAAATACCGATGTGCTCCAGCACTGACGAGCCCCTGTTTTGACTCCCAGGAGCAGAAAGTGATTTATATAAGCTGTCACAGTATTAACATTACTAATGCTTTCTTCCTCAGCGCTCTGAGAATTAAGTTGCTTGGCTTTTGAATATAAAATGCAACAAAGTAGGAACTGTATTGAACAGTAGTATGAATTTTTAGGTAAAGAAAACAGTGTATCAGCAGATAATGGTTTGAGAGCAGATTCCCCTAAAAACATTTTATTGGGTTTATGAATGGTGGTTTTTTTAGCCATAATTATGCCTTTGTAATTTAGTTTTCTCTGAGTTATGTACACATTCATTATCAAGAGGTAGTTTAACCTATCTTTGTATTCTTTCAAAAAAGAGAAGTCTCTGTTTTTTCCCGCTCATAAGTTAATCACAGTTACACTAATTCAGTTCATTGCCTGGTTTTGTTCGGAAGATGCGAAGACAGAAGCAGTGGAAATAGTTCAGGACTTTTGTCAACATCATACTTTTACAGAAACAAAGGACCCACATCATTGACGCAAATAGAAATTTTATATATAAGAAAGGTAAATTGCTCACCCTGCAAACATTATTTTTTACTGTATACTCACTGAAACTATAACTTCCCTCCATGTAACTTCAGTGGTCAATTCAGACCTATTTGTGCATGTTGTAACCAAAAAGTTAATAAGCAGTTTCCTGCTTATTTTGGTTTCCTCAGTATTTTACAGTAATTTACACAGTATATTTTGAGACCTTGCTTTTCTAAAATGTTTTGGAATCTTTTTGCCGATCTCAGGTTGATTACATAGATATGATGGAATTTGGAATAGCAAATTCATTTATGGAAACACTGATACTTCAGATGTTGTCTCTGGAGAATATCCCTCATCTCTAGAATAAAGTTTATTTTCTAATGCTATTTTCTGCCATAGGATTTTGCTTGCAGAGAGTGCCCTATCATATTGATACTTTCTTATTTATATTGTTTCTCACCAAAAGTGGTTATTGTTATTCCCTACAGTGCTCACTACAACAAAACTCACTGGTAGCAGGACTTCTATTTCTCATTACACTTTTTTCTACTTCTCTGATATTGCTTTCTGAAACATACTTTACCAGTGTGCTAACTGAAGTATTTGTGTCAGTGGTTTATAAACAACAACAAAAAAAAGGATTCGGGTACAAGGGGAAAGCCTTGGCTTATTGTTCCTGTTGCTTTGCATGAATACCCTAAGGAAAATGTCCAATCAACTTGTGAATGGGAACAGTGCCCACATAGCAGATGGCTATGAGTGTAAGCATACAGAAGACCATGTCCATGCATTAAATGTGTTTACTGAGGGCAGACTTCCCAGGCTAAAATTTCATGTATCTGCAATTTTTGTGCCAATGATGAGAGGATATGCTACTATTGGTCATCTTCTAAAGAAGTCTAACTTGGAGAAATAATAACATTTTTCTTACCTGCATAAAAAGTATTCTATGAAGATAAAACTTTTGGGATTTTTTTGTTTGTTTTTGTTTTATTGCCTATGGGATTAACGAGGATTTATTAAATTTATTTTTAAAATTTTTATGTGGGATTCTTAAATAAGACCAAACAGAAGTAATTTTTTCTTATCAGCTACACATAAATCTATTATTTGAAATAAATATTGATCTTAAATCTACTTAGCAATCTTGGTCAAGTGAAATAATCAAAAGGTGGCCTTAAAAACCTTAAGTAAAAGAAAAATGATGGAAACTGACTGCATTGTTTGAGTGAGTACAGAATATTATTATTTTTTTAAATATGGGTAGAACGAGTGTCCCTATACTTTAAACCACATGAAAAATATAGCTAGGATGATTAACTGAAACTTATTATCAGATTATTACTGGGGCCAAAGCTATACTATTTGAATGACAGCACTATTGAAAGCATTATTAAAAGACTTTTGCTATTAACATCAGTGTAATAGAAATAAATAATACTTTAAAACATGATTCTTGTTATTCAGCTTTTCTGTGCTTTAGAACTTTTTAAACTTGGGCTGTTGCAATTTTAAAATATGTATTTAAATATATTTATTATTGTTATTCAAAAGATCAGATATTGTAGGCTATAAACCTGTGTTTCATGGATTGAAGTCCGAAGAAAAAAAAATGAAAATATGACACTCATTTATTCCTTTGGGGAGAGGAGGCGGTGTCAGCTATTTTCTTATATATTCAGCGTTATCGATCTTCATATGTTGGTGAGAATGTCATCTTTTGGGAAAATGGAAATCTCATTGCTTCTTCAGGTCTTGTATTCTTTGCAAAACAGTCAAGTAACAATACTGAGACTCCAAAAAGTTTGGTTCCTGCCAGGAGGATATTATTTTATTGTGTAAATAAAGGTAATCTGTGGGAGGCATTTTTTGAAAACCCCATTCAAACTGCAAACTGGTTTTATTTTGGATTACAGAAACTTCTGCAAACATTCCACTGGGCAGAACATTTGCTTAAAACTACGTTCTCTGGGTCTGTTACAGACACTCAGCAGAGATTGGTTGAATTCAGAAGGCAGGTCCCATATGCATAAGGTACTACCATCTGAGTAAAGATGGTAAAATCTTGTACCTAAATAGGTTAGAGTAACTTAGGGAATTCATTTTTTGCTTTAAGACAGGGCTTTCCATAACCTTTGAACTGCAGTATTTAAAAACATGCGTATCGTTTGAATTTTGCGGAACAATGGAGAGGTAGTTCTGAGATCTGGTTTCAGGAAAATAGCTGTTCCATTTTAGGTAGGACATAAGACCAAGGATTTCCAACTTAATTTTCAAATTTCTTTCCTTCTCCTGTTTTCAGCAAATATACACTGTGGACTAATTCCATCCTCCTCTCTCCTACAGAAAATGTTTGTTCTGAAAGGGTCTTGCAAATGATTCAGTTGCTCCATAGCAAGTAACATGTTCTGCGCTTTACATTTTATGGTTTCAAAACAATAGCAGCGCTCCTCTTTTTTTTTCTTTTTTTTTTTTTTTTGTTTGATTTACAACATCTGATTACATTATACAATGTCTAGTCTGGACTACAACAGAATTATTTAGATTCAAGTAAAATGTTATCAGTTTAGCAAGCTATGTATAGTTTTTGCTTGTTTTTAATAAATTAGAGCTATCTTCTTGTTTACTTTGTTATATTTACTCACAAATCTTTGTCTAAGCAGTGAATTAAAATATCTCTATTGAAGATGTTAACAGCATTCAACATTATTTTAATAAAATGAACAATGCTTAGTCCAAATACTATAGCCTAAAGTAATTTGAATAATTGAATACCACTTTGTCTAGAGAAAACCATTTGTAGCAGCACTTGCTTTTCCAAAGGAAAGCAGAGTGAAAACTCCAAATGTTATGTTGATAAATGTTTTGTAAAACCTGCTGATTCCATTGCATATGTGTGGATAAGGCATCTAGACACTGACATGCTCTTAACATTATTTATAGCTGCAGCAAAAAGCAAATGATAAGTGCACTCAAGTGCACAGAATGTGAAGTGTTTAAGATGATGGCAGCTTAAAATGAGATATTTGTACTCAGAGGAGAAATAGCCTTTAGGGTGTTCACAGCAGGAAGAACCCCAGAGAGAAGATGAAAGCAGGTGTAGAAATGACAGAGTAATTCTTCTTTCCATTGAAGATGTTAAGAGTTTAGTTCAAGGGATTGCAGTTTCAATCTACTCATTTTTCAGTCTCCTTTCTTTGACTTCTGCTGTGATTAGAAAGGATTATAATAAAATATTTACTTGGGAGAAGATGCAAATTAGGTCATCTGCCATAGTGACCTCATAGATATGATGAAAACTTCACAAGAATATACCCAATAAATAAAAAGAAAATAAAACACACCAACCAAAAAAACCAAACCAAACCAAAACGCCCCAAAAAGCAATTATAAAGTGGGGGTGTTGGGGATAAAACCAGACAGAAACCTAAAATGTCTGTCAAAATAAGAGACTTAAACTCAACCTAGACACTTGTACACCACATACAGTGATAAACAATGGCTATCACATTTATTTACCTGAAGAAAACCAAGCTGAGTGACACCAAGCTTAGTGGTGCAGTTGACTTGCCTGAGGGATAGGATGCCATCCAGAGGGACCTGGACAAGGTCAAAAAGTGGGCCTGTGTGAACCTCATGAGATTAAAGAAGCTCAAGTGTAATGTCCTGAATTTAGTTTGGGGCAACCCCCAGTATCAATAGAGGGTGTGGGATGAAGGGATTGAGAGCAGCCCTGCAGAGAAGGACTTGGGGGTACTCGTGGATGAAAAGCGGGACATGAGCCAGCAGGTTGCGGGAGGTGATTCTCCCCCTCTACTCTGCTCTGGTTGAGACGCTACTTGGAGTTCTGTGTTCAGCTCTGGGGTCCTCAGTACAAGAAAGACATGGACCTGTTGGAGACGATCCAGAGGATGGCAATATAAATGATCGGAGGGATGGAACATGTCTCCTATGAGGAAAGTTTGAGAGAGTTTGGGTTATTCAACGTGAAGAAGAGAAGGCTCCAGGGAGACCTTATTGCAGCCTTCCAGTACTTAAAGGGGGCTTATAAGAAAGATGGGGACAGAGTTTTTAGTAGAGCCTGTAGCAATAGTGTATGGGGCTAATGGTTTCAAACTAAAAGAGGGTAGATTCAGACTAGCTATAAGGAAGAAATTGTTTACAACAGGGGTGGTGAAACACTGGAACAGGTTGCCCAGAGCAGTGGTAGATGCCCTGTCCCTGTGAACATTCAAGATCAGGCTGGACAGGACTCTGAGCAACCTGATCTAGTTTAAGATGTTCCTGCTCATTGCAGGGGAGGTTGGACTAGATGACCTTTAAAGGTCCCTTCCAACCCAAACCTTTCTATGATTCTATTCTATGATAAAAATAATCTCTCATACTCCATCAGCTTCTTTAACTGCTTCACTTTAATTGTGATGTGGCTTAGAAGTTCAGCTTTATTTAATACACCATTTCAGCTGCTGCTATTTGTCACACAAGAAAACAAATAAATCAGCCCACAGTATAGTCTAGCTACTGTTTTGGCTCATAAGACTTACATCAGGGTTATTTGCGGGGAATAAAGATAAGAAAACCTTCCACTACAGTTTTCTTCTGAACACTTAACTGTATTTAAAGTAAACTTAACCTCATTTAAGTGAATTGTTCTGTGTGCACATGCAAATTTTAACGTAGTAATTGAACTACCAGTATTTACATTAGTGTACCAAAAGAAAATTCTCCCAGACATTCCTTTCAGAGATACTTTAAAACCATTGTATCCTTTGTCTCACATTGACTTTACTTTCAAAAATATGTGTTTAGAAAATATTACATATGTATTTTTTACTCAGTTCACAAACAGAAACCAGAAAACAAACAGAAACAACACATACGTAAGAAAGCTGTTTTTCATGATTTGGGAAAGGTCCACGCTCCTTGTAATGAAAAGAAATATTAAGAAACACTTCTGCTGAGGAATGACAATGTCAGGGGAAATAACCTGACCTTCCTGCTGTATTACCTTTCCAGTGCTGTTTGTATGAACACGTGTGTGGTACCGTCTTGTGGCTGTTATAAAGAAAGAGTGAAGTTGTTGGCCAGTGAATGAACTGTTCTTCCAATAGGGTGTAATAATCGCATTTTTGAAGTGGCCCAAAATCCCAGCATATCTTCTCTTGTGTGTTTACTGTAAATTGGAATTTTTGTTACTGATGGCATCTCAGAGATTTTCTACAGCAGTCTTTTGAACGCTTGCAAAAATCCCATTCCTGTCTGTTTTCAGCCACACTAACAAATGCCATAAACTTTGTTGAAAAAGAACTTGCATTTCCTAAGATTTCTGTCAATGCTTCCCTACATTGTATATTATAATAGTAAACAGAATCGTCATCCACACTGCAGGGGCCAGGCAACTCAGCTGCAAGAGGAGGCTATAATTTACTGTAAGGCAAGGAACAAAATTACCTAACAGTTGCCAGGCTTACATCTGACAAGTGCAGCAAGAAAAGAAGAACATGGTTTGATTGTTTTTATTTTTGTATAATTCATGTATAATGCAGGAAAATGTAAGCTGTAAGAACAGATTGTTAGTATAAGGTTAACAGTTGGACTCAATGATCTCAATGGTCTTTTCCAACCTAAATGATTCTACGATTCTAATAGATTGCTACAAATATAAATAATCTTGTACCAGAGCTTAGCAAGATCAGTAAAACTCTGATGTTAAGTTAAGCTTTGGACTTCCCTGGTAACAGAGATGATCAAATCTGAGTTTTTTATTTAATATACACCCAGAGAACAAGGCTGGTCATTAAAAAAAATCCTAAGCCAAGCTAGTAGAGGAAGAATTATCTCTACTTCCCACGTAGCTGATATGAATGGCGTACAAGCCAGCATGCAGCGTTGTAACAATTTCTTGGGTGCTTTTTGTTTGTTTTTCATTTTTATTATTTTTATATACTCTCACTTCTGAAACATTGATGGCCGCGTATATGCAGAGAGTTGTGATTAATTAGCCCAGTAATTTCTGAACCACAGCTCTCAGGACTTTGTCCTTGAGGAATTAGCAGCAAGTCCTCTCTCCAGGAATGACTTTGATCATGCTCAGTTTGATTGTAACTTAAAGTTTAGACACTGTATTACAGGGTTTCTGTGATATAAATAGGCAGAAGCATTATTGCTGAAGGCATGAGAAATATTTACTGATTTTGTTTACTACTGTCAGTTAGAAGTGTCAGGCCTGACCTAAACAAAAGCCTTAAAAAGCAAACAGTAACAGCTGGGAAATCCAAAGAAGAAAGGAGGGGAATTTGCATTTGAGCCGGTTAAAGAGGAAGGGCAAGAGGAAGAAAGAAAGGGAGACATCTTACTGTTTTTAAAGGTGGGAAGTAGGAAAATATGTTAGTGTTTATTGACTGGAAACAACGAAAAATTAAATGCAAATAGCTGCAAAAATTGCATTAATCTTTAACATTGCCCAAGAACCTATGTGGAAGAAAAGAACTGGGGAGGCGAAAGAAATAAAAGAACGATCAAAATGGTAAGCGAAAGGGAAAGACAGAGCAACCTCTAGCATATAGCAACATACCATATAGCAACAGAAAAGACACGTGAGCTTCAGGCAAATGAAAAAAGTAGAACACAGGCCAAAATATCCATACCTACATGAGGAAAGGTACAAATCTATGTAACCAAAACTCTTTTTCTTAAGATGGGAGGTAGCAGAGCAAGCATAGCCAGAAAACAGGCATATGGGTTACACTTGAGAAGTAGGAAATGGGATACAACCCAGGTTGCTTCCTGAATTCAGGTAGTTTCAGATAGTAGGAAAGGATAGCTCCACATTACCACTATATGTGTATGCTCTCTGTGTGTGTTTGTGTGTGTATATTCATATACATACACACATACGTGCATGTTTGTATACATTTGGAGAGTTGCCTGTGGATCCAATATGCTGCAGATGTTCATTTTTTAAATATATATATTGATATTATTTTTTTTAATTATACACGTTTGTTTATTTGCCATGATTGTATTTCATTTGCTTCTCTCTGCTGTGTCCTTACATTGATTGTTTTTAGAATAATAAGGGAAACAAGATCTCTGTAGTTTAAGGTGAAGTTTAATCAGTTTTTGGAAGGGACTATGTGGTATAATGCTAAAACAAATAAAGGTGCAGGAGGGAAGATCAAAGAGCTCTTTCCAATCTTAGATGTTTCTTCAATTTGATCACAGGACTCTACTGGTTCCCACAGCCTCCTTTCCAACATTAAACTGGCGGAAATGTAGGCATGATATTTTTACTCTCTTTTCTTTAGGAATGCAAACAAACACCCCTCAAAATATACACATGTGAAACTCCTGTGATTTATTTGCTCTGAAATGTATAGTCTAGTCCTGATTGTGAATATTTTACAGATGGACAATTACTGAAATGAATAAGTCTAATGTCAACAGCTGTGCAATAGCCGTATGCTTGATAGAGCTCTGCTGTGTCAGAAGGTGCCTCCATCAATTTTAGTAGAACTTAAATAAAGCCCTTGTATACTTGGTCCGTATACTGTGGGTGGTGTATTTCTCAACTTGTCAATTTTTAGGATTTCAGCTAGAAAGTTACACTGAATGAGATCCTTTTGTTTTGCGTGTTAAAGATAATCAGAAAGGGAGCATAATGATATTCATTGATATTCAATAACAAATTATATCAGCAATGAGATTTTGAGACTAGTGGAATATTTATATTTTTATTCTGCCTCTTGGCCCCCTATCATAATTTAATATAAAGAAATAATTCAGCCATGCAGATGTGTGTCATAACTTTCAAGTATTATGTTATTTGTTGTACATGAGTTTTCTTTTGAATGTATTGCCTTTTCAGAACTTTGTACTGTCTGCCCTGTCTGCTTAAGGTCATAGTCACGGAATCACAGAATTTCGGAGTTGGAAGGGACCTCTAGAGATCATCTAGCCCAACTCCCCTGCTAAAGCAGGATTGCCTAGAGCACATGACTCAGGACTGCATCCAGGCGGGTCTTGAAAGTCTCCAGAGAAGGGGACTCCACAACCTCCCTGGGCAGCCTGTTCCAGTGCTCTGGCACCCTCACCGTAAAGAAGTTTTTTCTCATATTTGATCGGAACTTCCTGTGTTCCAGCTTGTGCCCGTTACCCCTCGTCCTGTCACTGGGAGCCACTGAAAAGAGCCTGGCTCCATCCTCCTTCAACCCACCCTTTAGATACTTGTAAACATTAATAAGGTCTCCCCTCAGCCTTCTCTTCTCCAGGCTAAAGAGTCCCAGCTCTCTCAGCCTTTCCTCATAAGGGAGATGCTCCAATCCCTCAATCATCTTTGTTGCCCTGCGCTGGACTCTCTCCAGTAGTTCCCTGTCTCTCTTGAACTGGGGAGCCCAGAACTGGACACAGTATTCCAGTTGTGGCCTCACCAGTGCAGAGTAGAGGGGGAGAATGACCTCCCTTGACCTGCTGGCCACACTCTTCCCTGGGCAGCCCAGAATTCCGTTGGCCTTCTTGGCGACAAGGGCACATTGCTTGCTCATGGATAATTTACTGTCTACCAAGACCCCCCAGATCCTTTTCTTCAGAACCACTTTCCAGCAGGTCCACCCCTAGCCTATATTGGTGCCTGACATTCCTCCTCCCCAGGTGCAGGACCCTGCACTTGTCCTTGTTGAACCTCATGAGGTTCTTCTCTGCCCAGCTCTCCAGCCTGTCCAGGTCACGCTGGATGGCAGCACAGCCCTCTGGGGTGTCAGCCACCCCTCCCAGTTTGGTATCATCAGCGAGCTTGCTGAGGATGCACTCTGTCCCCTCGTCCAGGTCGTTGATGAATATGTTAAACAATACTGGTCCGAGTATTGACCCCTGGGGGACACCACTGGTTACAGGCCTTCAACTCGACCTTGCTCCATTAATCACATTAAATTAGTCTTCTTTTACCTTTGCTGTCGTCTTAACTGTCCTACTGGTGGTATGCCTTGTTCTTGTCTTTCTTTTCCTGAGTTGTTTCTGCCTCTGTTTTTGAAGAATTCAGTAGGGAATGATAACCTTTTAATACAGATTTAAAATCAACCTTTACAATTATATTGTTGGATCATAATCCTGTGTGTTTTGGTTTTTTTTTCCTGTAGAATGACTTTCAAATCTTGTATATAAAATGCTAGTTTTTCTTGGTGAAAGAATTTATAGGGGAATATAACGTCTGCATAAGATGCTGTTAAGTGTTGTCCACAAGAAAATGACCTTTGGGTCCTGTATAGCAGTCAGGATGATTTCTGGCAATCTTTTATTTCTCCTTTGGGAGTTCTCACTGAATAGATGCAGTTCACCATAAATGTATTCTCATTGAAGTGTGTTTATGCTTAGCGGTGTTGGAGGTAATAAGCAGTTGGTTTTGTCATATGAGTCACTAAATACATAAACAGGTGCAGATTTATGACTCTACACCTCAGAATATCATGGTACTTCAATATACAATACAGTGCAGTCAGCTTTATCTGTGTGTCACACAGGATAGTGAATATATCCGTAATACCAAGGTCATTTTTGATATAATTAGTGGGTTGGGATTTCTTTTGTACTACACTTTTAAACAACTTTAGTTCTCCTAATCAGGATTATTGGAGATGGAATAGGTGTCCTTGAAATATGTAAATTATCCTGTGAAATACAGGCACATAAATATTAAGCATAGGCTGATGTCATCATACCAGTATTTATTTTTTAGTGAATAGCATTTATTTTGGAGACATATTGACTCTTTGGCAAGTAACACAAATTCCAAGGTGTTTATTCATGTTACTAGTGTTAGTGAAGCCTTTGGTGCTGTCAGTGGAAAAACCCTCACTACTATCGGTGGATTAAATATTTCAGACTGCAAAACTGCCAGCCATCACTGTTCACAAGGTAACTGCATTTTATCTCACCTTTACTGTTCTTCATTCTACAGCTTTGCCAAGCATTTTTTTTTTTAGCATTTTAGCATTTGAGCTACACTTTTTCTTTTTTTACGGTGCTTTGTTTTGTGTCAAGGAGAAATATGCCATGACTGTAACAGGTACAGTAGCAGATCGATACTTTTTTTTTTCTTTTTAAATGGGAGTGATAAGCTCAGATAATATTCCAAGAACCTTAATCTACATTTCTACATATCTACATTTTTTAAAATGTAAAAGGATCAAGATAACTTGTCTTCTCAGTTACGCCTCACTTCTAGAACTAGAAGAAAAAAGTGACTTATAGTGTTTCTGATCAGAAAGAATGCCTTGTTCTCTTGCGTTCTGTTGTTGTGTGGGTCTAAGGCATTGGAAGAGATACCTTTAGTAAGCATGCAATCTTTTTTAGCATTCAATTTAAGCAAACATGAAACATAAATAGCAACTGTGGCTATATAACAAATTAAAAAGTGAAGGGAAGATCCATCCTGGGAGAGTGTGTGCTACGTTCTGCACAGTTCTATTAATCACAAAAGTCTGATGTCTGCCAAAACAGTCCTTGTGCTTCTGAATATTACTTAGTGCTATTGTTCGTCATCAGTCTTCAGCTGCTCACATGCCAGGGGAGCCCTTACAAGCTACTTTAGTTATGGACTCATAGAATTTAACGTGTGGATGTGTTGGGATAGTCTGAGCTTGGTTTGGGAATTTCACTAGAAAGAAATCTTACTGAACAAAAGATTAAGTCTGTTTCATTTAAAAGTTAAGTAAACTTTGGATTGTGTATACTTAATTAGATTCCATGATTGAAGAACACAGACAAGGAAGCTTTTGTGAATACCATAAGCATAGATTATCATCTGCTCTGGCCATCATGCTTGGATCTCCAGGGGAAAATTCTCTAATTCTTGGTAATTTGTAAATTAATTTAACTTCCAGTGTCTTTTTTTATTTTTTGAGCAAATAATTCAAGTTGATCTAAGCAAATATATTACCATATCATTATTTTTCTGTTCACTGGAGGTTCTGTCTGAACACAAGATAAAACTTCCTTACTGTTAGGGTGACCAAGCACCCGTACAGGCTGCCCAGAAAGATTATAGACTCTCCATCCTTGGAATTATTCAAAAGCTGATGGCACATGGTGCTGATCAGCCTGCTCCAGGTGAGCCAGCTTGTTGGCTGGGAGTTGGACCAGATGACCTCCAAAGTGTCCTTCCAATCTCAACCATTCTGTGATTCTGCAATACTGGAACTGTATAAAAAACGGAACTGTTTTTAATATTTGGATAAATAATTTTTTTCCCACTGCTTTCTCAGTGGAAAATGTTTATATTGTAATCATGCCTACACAAGAAATTTCCTGGTTCAGCTTTTTTCTGTCCCTAGTAGAACTGCCTTTCACTATCAAGATCTTTATAGAACTAAGCGATATTAGCAATAGGTATTTGGCTAGAAATCAGTAGAAGTAACAAAGTAGGTATGGTGGCAGGGTTTGAATTGTCTAACAGCAAAATCTTTTCTCAGAGAATTTTTAACCATATATTTTCTTGTTTTCTTCAGTCTAAATAGTTAACAGTCGTCTTAGGGGAGACTGTCCTTTTCCAGCAGCCTGCTTGTTTGCAAACCATGCATCTTCGGCAGCTTTGTTTTTAGTAACTCTCCCACTCTTAAGCTGTAATGCCAGTTGGATTTTACTAGGGGGATTTGTAGTCACTGCTATTTCCACAGGCACAGGAATAGTATCTTGTAGATGTGAACGGCACCGTAACTCCTGGTTATGAGGGTGCGGCAGGATGCTAGTAATAACATGTCCCTATATATGGCAGACAGTTTGGGTTACAAGAAACTAAAGAAACTTTCTTTTTTATACTTTAACCTCAGTTTATCTATGCATCATACCCAGCGGTAGGATAATTTGGACGTAGTTTGGCTTCCAGTCAGTCATAACAGAGAAAACATATAGAAAGAAGTATGTGTGTGTGTAAATTGGTTAGCAATATGTGGGTGGTTCCAGCTAGGTGCTGCACCATCTGAATAAGCCCTCATCTGTGGAGGCATGAAAAGCACTGCAGGAACGTGTACTGTCTTGCCACTTTGCCAGGGAGACTGAGAACTGATGCTGTATCTGAAGTAACAAGGTCCAGCAGAAGTACCGTGAGGGCTTAGATTCATGCCATTCTCATTTTGATTGAAAAGATTTCTTGAATTTTGAACATGGTGCTAATAAGAGCTGGAAGGTCAAATAATATTTAAGTTGAAAGGCTCAACAGTGAATAGTTGTAATGCATACATTACATGTATGTACAACTCACAATTTCACAGTCAGATTTATATTTAACTAAATTATAACAAATGAGGCACTTATCCTACAAAAGGCTATAGATTCTGCCATGGGTGATTACAGCGGTAGCGTCCCATGCTTCCTGCCTTGTTGGAGTATCACCCGGCCAATCATCTGCAGTAAGAATGTACCACTAGAATTAAACTTACTTGGGGGCAGAAGCCATCACACAGCAAAGCTGAATATTAGGATATATAGTTGTTAATTCAGACTACTTATGATCATGACATTCATTGTGGCCATGAATTTGTTGATTTGACAAAGGCGGAAGATTGAGTCATTGCACAGAATAGATATTAGCATTTTTACCTAGTAACCAAAGACTGAGTATCCATCTATGGCATGGATCAGTCTAAGGGGAATTTAGTTTTCTGAAAATTTGGTTTAGGAAAACTGCAACATCTTACTCAAGTTTCTCTGCACTTGTTCTTCTCATAGCTCCCTTGACCCTTTTGGCTCTTCTGCCCTATTCTGCTATTACACTTTGTTTCTATCACTTACATTTCTCTGACTATATTGTTTACCATTAAGATTCTTCAAAGTTGTTTTCTTGGGTATGTTGGCATTATATTGTATATGAATTGTTTCTATATTTTCATGATCTTGATGGTTTCCTAATTTTATTATGTTTATAATGCACAACTAAAGTTAGTAGCTTTCATAAATGAGTGTTATAGGAGAGAGCAGGCAATTTAACCACCTGAAAATTTTCAAGATAGGTATGAATGTTGGCATAAAAACTGGTAAATACCAGTTGATAAGCAAAGATAAAATTAAGACCATATACTACCAAACCTAAAAGAAACAATTTAAATCGAATAGGAGTTACATAAATTAGGGGCAGCATTAGACTGTGATCAAATAAATTCCAGTAGACCAGGTAATCAAATTTAAGGGCTTGATTACATACAGAGTTTTTGCTGATTAAATATCTCTGATTAACTCCATGCATAATGCTATTATTCCAAAATGAGTACCTTTTTCTTTTAACCTTAGCTTATTTTGATGGCACTGGCCATTCTACCTTTATGACATCCACATATAGAATGATCTAGTGAGAGCTAACAAGCTATATTTTAAATAGAGAAGAATTCAAAAACTTAGCTTTCTGTTGATTGTAATCACAATGAAGTGGTTCATCCAGCTAAGTAAAATCTGTAAGTTGGAACAGGTGTTACATATTAATAGTTTATCTGAGTGAATTACTCAGCATTTGAAGTCAGTCACAACTTTAAATAGAGCATATTTGGAATTTCAGTGATGTAACTATATGTACAGTTGTACATACAGTAATGTTGTTACTGATGTAACATATTCAGCCAAATCTTTCTTTCTTTTTTTTTTTTTTGTTTTGTTTTGTTTTGTTTTGTTTTTCAATTACAGACTTTACTGAGGCTTTCTGGAAAGTTTTGTTAGTATGTACATGACAATTATAGCACACAATCTGAACTAAAACTGGTAGTACTATGTTTATCTTCTTAGGATACTCTTGTGTATGAATGTTTTTGTATCATAGTAATTAAGGCAAAGCAAATATACACACATATGCAAAAGTAAAAAACCAAACCATCCAACATGTAAATTTTTATGAGTTGGAACCAAATGTCTTATTTTCCTTGAGTTGGGAGACAGCAAGAACAGAACTTTGTTATCTGTCTTCTATACACAGTTCCCTATTTTATATGGCTTTCTATCTATCTGGCTTTTTATTTATCTATTTATTTTATGTACCTGTTCAAGAAGGTCCAGAGGAGGGCCACAAAAATGACCAGAGGGCTGGAACACCTCTCCTATGGGGAAAGGCTTAGAGAATTGGGGTTTTTTAGCCTGGAAAAGAGAGGGCTTCAGGGAGACCTTATTGCGGCCTTTCAGTACATAAAGAGGGCTTATAAGAAAGATGGGGACAGAATTTTTAGTAGGACCTCTTGTGATAAGACAAGGGTTAATGGTTTTAAACTGAAAAAGGGTAGACTTAGATAAGGAAGAAATTTTTTACAGTGAGGGCAGAGAAACACTGAAAGAGGTTTCCCAGAGAAGTGGTAGATGCCCCATCCCTGGAAACTTTCAAGATCAAGTTGGATGGGGCTCTGAGAAACCTGATTTGGTTGAAGATGTCTCCGGTCATTGCAGGGGGCTTGTACTAAATGACCTTTAAATGTCCCTTCCAACCCAAAGGGTCCCTTTCCAAAGGGAAAAAAATAATTTTTTTCAGCATCTCTTCAAATGAGCATTTTACTTTTTGGTAAGTGCACATCATTGTTTTTTTTATTTTTATTTTCTGTGCATATTGGTTGCAAAACAAGCAAGACATTACGTAGCCACTCCCAAACTCACTGAAGTCAATATCTTTCCATATCGTGTTTCAATTTTTTTTGTTTCAGTTAGTCCAGTTACACAAAGTAGTCCTTCACTTCATAATTTTAATTGCTTATGAGTAAAAGCCATTAAGATTTAATGCACATTTGTGTGTTGAAAAGGAACTAAACAAAGCTCAGCATCTGTCAGTTAAATCTTGTGTACACAATAAGCAAAATAAAATTATTTAGTAAGAATGTTTAGTGTGCAATTAAGTTTTCTAAATATATGTCAGATAATTCTTTTTAAAAAGTCTGGTAAATAAGTTCTGGGAGAAATTGTCTGCCTGACATTTTTTTGTTGTTGTTCTTTCCTTTTTTTTTTAATTAATCTTTATTTCTTTCCTCAAAGGAATCCTGTTTGGCATAGCTTTTTTTAAATCTGTAAGATTTCAGTGGGGTGAAGATGTACAGCATAGATTTCTACTAACATTTATCTATTTGCATGCAATTAATACTCATATATTTTAGTTCCTGAGTTCATACAGTCAAGTTCTGGTGATCCCGTGTTTCAGCAACAGGAACAGTTTGAAAACCTAATGTGTACGAGGAAGGTTTTTCCTTTAAGTAGAACAGATTATTGCATTGGAATTATATTAATCTCAGAAGTGCTTCATGCAGATGGAAAATAATGTATTTTTTCACTCTTTCTTTTCTTCAGTTGATTCTCTCTACTTTGTTTTTCTTGATAGCTGGGATGTTTCTCTCTGGCAGCAAACAAGTAGTACTTGATTAAGTCAAAGAATGCTAATCAAAGGTTTTGCTTAGTTTAAATCTTTGGATTTTTAAGACTAATTACTCTGTTTTTCTACAAAATAAGACCACATTCCCTCAAAAGTTCCTGTTGGAAGGACTTCTCCATTTGGAAGCTGCTTGGATCATCTTGAGTGTGATGCACATTGAGTTGCAGCTGAGAATAGTGATTTTCCAGACAAAATGTCTGGAAGCACATTTCAAGATTTGTGACTTCTAAATGTTTTGACTAAAAAACTCTTGACTAATTGTGCACTTTGTAATGATCCAAGATTATTTTAACAAATGTGGAAGTAACATGCAGGGGAAAATAAAATTGAATGACACCCCAACAGTAATGAGAAATAAAAGCTTTCATTATTTCACCATTTCAACAAACAGTGTGTGTAGTGCTAGCTATAGTTTTGAAAGCTTCCTACTGGTTATTGTCACTGGATGAGGAAGAAGGCAAGACTCTCACAGTGTGATGAACCATTAGTTTAACAAGAGTCAATAATGCAGATAAAGATTGTGTGTGAGGTGATGAATACAAATCCTTTCCCCCTTGATTTGACATCAGCTTGATATTCAGATTCTCCAACATGACACACAAGTGATGATGAATGAACAGATGCTATCTCTTCTTTTTCTGTGCATTCAGGTTTGATTTACTGTAGTTGTACAGGCTATGCAGTGTAGAGCTATACAGAGAAGTGAGCATTACGAATAGCAAACTCTCAAATACCTGTTCTGTGCACGTTTATACATATTTTCCTCAACAGTAACCTAAACTATATGTACATGTAGAATTCCATATAAGACTTTGAGGAATTTGGTAGGATTGTGTGCCTGTAATTCTGTTTATTTTACTAATCTATATAATAATTGCAGTCCACTTACCATGCTTGTTTCTTTTGAAATTCATAGAATTGTCATCTGACCTATCGCCTGTTGTTTTGGGGTTTTTTTTGGGTTTTTTTGTTTATTTGTTTTGGGTTTTTTTGGAAAATGAGTTAATTGTGATTTAGGGCAACTCCTAGGTATTTTCTGGATATGCTCAGTATAGTAAGTTTACACTTCATGATTTTTTCTTAGATATGATATTTCTAGCTAGTAATTCTGGAATTCATACATGAAATATTTTTTTTCCTGAGAGAGACAGGCTAAATCATAGAAGATTCTTCTTGGCACTGAAGATTGCTCATGGACAAGAAGTTCTGCACAATGATACAGAATCAAGCATCTTGTAATCACAGATAAACACATATTTATTTATTAGCTCATTTTTGCAACACTCTTAGGAACTTTTATATCTATAGCTGTGACTAGAATATATCTGACCTCAAGATTAATCCCATATCTACAAATAAATGAAAAAAGTTGCACTGTGAAAGAGTATTTGTGGTTGCCTGGTTGGTGTGGGATTTTTTTGTTTGTTTGTTTTTAAACCTGTGTTTAATAATAGTGGATTTGAGCATCCTGAGAGGTTAGTGATGTGATCCTTACTTTCTTTTCCTCCTATTGGGAAACCCAGTGATAATGAGTGGGCTCAGAGAATAGAGGTGATAGATAGGTATTATGTGAGTGTTGGAAACTTTGTAATACTTTAAATTTGGGGGTTTTTTTGAGAATGAAGAACAGTGAATAGTTTCCTGTCTTTGGCTTGTAAAATATGTGCATTCTCATTATTTATGCTTCACAGAACAAAAGGTATCTCTCGCCAGGCTGTAACTTTCAAAAACTCCAAAATTGGAACTCCAACAGCATGTAAATAGCCAGTGTCTTTGAAATTTGTTAAATACTTTATTCAGGCTAGCATTGCAACATTACCTCTCTAGCTGATGTCTGCTCATAATCCAAAGCATCGCATGCTTCTCCAAGACAACCATTCAGAGAAGGGCTTTACCTGGGATTCAGGGCTTTCAGACTTGAATTTTGAGATTGATTTGGAGTTTCTCTGTTCAATGTCTCTGTCCACTGTCTGTAGAGAGGTTAGGGATCATTTAATTCTATCTTTAGTAGTCTTTGAAGACATCTGTGTTTTCACATAGTGTCTGAACTAGTTCCACTGTTCTAGATTCAAAGACGCATGCAGCTCTGTCTTCTCCACTCGTGTTGCAGAGGATTAATCTTTGCAGCTGCACTCTCAAACAGGTCTAGTCTCCTCCCAATCATTGTGGGATGCAATTTGAAACTTCTTCTCTTTTAAATAAATTCTGTTGACTTTTTGCAATTTGTCTTTTTGATTCAAGACAAATTCAGTATTAGCATAAGTAGATATCTTTTTACTGAGTCTTCAGTTTAGTGATAGAATAAGGTACAATAGTGGTCTGGATATTTTCATACAAAATATAGGCTTCTAGAAATACTACAATTTAAAATTAAACTTAACTCCACTTGTTGTTTATACTGAAATTGTTCTTTTTTCTTCTTTCCTGATCCTACATTTAGTATGGCAACTTATTTGGCTGAAAGTCTTCACTAAAATCTCATTGTTACCATTTCTGGATTCTCTATAAACAGAATGATCTTTTTTTTATTCTCATTTCATCATTTCCAATGCTCATTTCATTCAGGTAAGAGATGATGTGCTCTTTTCTCTTTGACTACTTTCACAGCAACACAGAATGACTGGGCTTCAAGAGGACTTCAGGAGATTGCCTTGGGCGACCTCCCCTACTCAAACAGGGTTGGTCAGAACAGGTTGCCCAGGACCACAACCAGCTGGGGTTTGCATATCTCCCAGGATGCAGACTCCACAGACACTCCAAGGAACCTGTTCCAGTGTTTCACCACCCTCACAGCAAAAAAGTGTTTTCCTGTGTTTAAATGGAATTTCCTGTGTTTCCATTTGTGCCCATTGCCTCTTGTCCTGTCACAGGGCACCACTGAAAAGAGTGTGCCTGTGCATGTGTATAATGAGATGGTGTTGATGAAAGTACAGAGGTAATTTACTCAAGGATAAATCTTGAACTGCTCTTTGGGACAAGCAGATTTTTTCTTGACTGAGTCTGCTTGTTGCTTGTCTTTCTCCTTAAACCGTTCATTCTTTTTTTTTGTTTATTTATTCTTCTTCACTTCCCCTATAATGGACAGATTAATTGGTAAGATTTCAAATTAGTTATGAGAGAATTCTGTACACAAATTTGTTTTAACTTTCAATGCAGTAGTAATATTTTATCAGTGTTTGAAAATTAAGCATTGGGGTTATTAAAATGATGTCCCCACCTCTTCAGCCTCACCATCCACTATAAAAGCTCTCCTTAAGGAGCAGTCTGCAAGAGTGGCTTGTTTGATTCTTTTTAATATGATACATACTTTCTTTTACCCTTCCTTTGACAGTGAAAGAATTAACAAGGTTAATGATGTTGACATTTAAAGTATCACAATTGGCATCTGATTTAGTGTCCATTAGCATGAGTGAGCCCTGTTACTTGAAATCATTCACTCATTTACTCTGCAAACCTAGATAAATTACTGTGCAATTAAACTAAGCATTTTCAGGTTTTCACTGGTTCTTTATAATCTTAATTCGTATAGATTTCATGTACATCAGACACTAAAAAGGATATCTGACTATTTTAGATGTCTGCCCACATGTATTTTCTTCACAGTAAATGTTTTTTTCATGTATGCGATGATTCATACACTAAACAAAAATTACTGGTACAAAATTTACCCTTATGGATTCATAGGTGTAATTTTGTAATTTTTGTTTTGTGTTCTTTCCAAACTGTATAGTTGAGTCTCATTTGGCCTGAACTTTCTAAAAATACTTCTGTGATTGTAATGATACTGATTTTTAGACTGTTCTTCCCACTCTTGTACCTACCGCCCCAAAACCCTAATGTGACAGAAAAAAACCACAAATAATGTGAAGACCATTGGCCTGTTTAGTTGCATGCAGTCAGGGAATTCTTATGTTATTAAATGTTTTGTGGTAATTCTGTCATGAGACCAGAGGGCGTGGGGCATGAGTGCAACTGTTCTCATTTCTGGCCAGCCTGATGCTGGTTTGGTTTGTTACCTGTGTAATCAATCAGCTGATTAGCCAGCATAGAGCTGCCACCTTGCCCCAGCGCTTGCACCGCTTGCCTCCTCAGGGGAGCCACGGCCGGTGGAGAAAGGGGAGTCTGAAGGGAGCCAGAGAACCAGGTGTGGGGGACGCAGGAGGAGAGCTGGGAAGGGGAGGGGACTGTGGTGATGTGGAGCACAAATTTGTAGAAAATTAAGCTTTATTAATTCATAAAATAACCTCTGTTTTCTTCTGAAGTATTGTGGTATAATATTCAGCGTTAATTAAAACCTGGGTGTCTGGTTTAGTTTAAAAGGGTTGTTACAGAGTGTGAGAAGTCTTGCAAGGAGAAAAAGCTATGTTTTGAAGATAGATGGGGTTTGAGCGGGTTAAAAAATTAGGTAAATTAGTTTTGTTTGTACCTCTTGCAAGAACTGTATCTGCCAAGGATGTACATTTTCCTCTATTTTAAAACAACTAAATTTCATAAATAATTTACAGTAAAAAGACTTTGATTTCCATTAAGATTTTCAGACGAAATGCATTTATCTTCAAAAATATATTTGCCTATGAAAACTACCAAAATGTTTCTCTGTGGCAAATAAAGTTTCTTTATGTAAATGGCTGTCGGTTTCAAATTAAAATTTATGCTTATCTCCACAATGCAGACCATGAAAATCGATGTTTTTTTACACAAATATATGTACTAATATCTCTCATAACTTCCTCTGACTTGTCATTTACTAAAATTTAAAACCTTTGTGTGACCGTCCATTGCTACATTCAAGAGTTTCATGGAAAGAAGGATGTAAGCAAAAAGCGAGAAACAGCAATAAAATACTTTTATCTCATTCAATGCAATGTTAGCAAATGAGAAGGTAAGACTGTTGCTGTGCATAGAGGAGAGTTATTTTAAATATTAAGCATGCAAAAATATTCCTAAATTTGAGATTCATTTTATTTCATCAAATTGGTATGTTGTGTTCCAGTTTCTCTGTGCAAAAGGAACGCGTATTTTACGGACTCTTCAACTTTTAAGTCTAGGTTAAGAAAAAAGAAATATAATGATCTTATTTATGAAAATGAGTTCAAGGAGTATTTTTTAAAAAAATGCTTATTTGGAAAAAATTATAATGAAAATCTTTAATGAAAATTTCTTAATGTATCCACTGAGGCAGAGGAAGAGCCAAACCAATATTGTTCAACCATCATCATCTGCTAATGAAAACCTGAATAGAGAAATTTTGTGCTGGTAGCTACCAGAAAATGGCTCATGTTATACAATGCCTTGACAGACAGTGAAAATTAGGGATGAATAAGGAGTTTTAGAAAGTGGTATCTTAATGTTCCTGGACTGTCTGATTCCAACATCTGATTTCCATCAGGGAGAGCTTCCCTTGCAGGGAAGAGCCTCCCTGCATGGGAGAGCTTCCCAGGGAGAGCTTCCCATGCATTGGTTCATGGGGTAAAAGATGTGAGAGCAGGTAATATGTTAGCAAGGAACTGGCACTACATGCTCCTAGAAACTCTCTTCTAGCTGTACTGGGGCAGGTGAGGTGTGTGGGGGTGGGTGAGTGTGTGTGTGGGGGTGTACACACATGAATTCCAGAAGAAGGGGAAGGATTCCTGCCAAGTACAACCATCTCAGTCACAGCTTAATGCAGCCTGGCAGCCTTTGCCTGCCAGATAGGAGTGATTGGTGCAGGTGCATCAAACGGGCCACCTGCATGTCTTGGTGGGAGTCACAGAACACAGGTATTAATTCTATGTTCTAATTATGTATTACTATTCTAATTATATATTAATATTTTATTATTTTTATGCGTGACAGTCATCCTTAGCTGACTTCTACTCTACCCTAAACCACAATTTTAAGTAGAACATGTAAATTAAGACAAAGTAGGAATCAGTTCTTGCACTGGAACTGCTCTGGTTGGAGCTGCAACGTTATGCAGCCAGGATACTCTGGATGCAAAGATGCGTGAGATCTCACGCTGTATGAATGGGGCTGGTGTTTCGCTGTCAAAGCTACATGCAAGTGTTGCCGTGTTCCTCTCCGCTCTCTTTGATCAGCGATAACACACTATAGCTTTAGCTTATCCTTTTTTACTTCCTCTACCAGTTAGTCGTTCTTTTACACTGTCTAGACCCTGTAAGATGTTCATGCAATATTGTACAGTTCTCTGTTGTACAGTTTAAGCACCATGGCAACTTGTTTCCATCTGAAACAGGATGGAAACAAACAGGTTACCAACTGCAGCCTTTCTATACCTACCTTTCACCATTAACTGGTTTTCCATATATGATTATCTACTCCACTTCCATTTTACAAGTGACTTTGGTGAAGTTTTCATATTTTAATGAAAAACCTCATAGCAATACCATAGACATGTCATATTATTAGTCTGGGAAACGACAGTTGTACCCATATATATGATTATATCAGATTGATCAAAGTCTGTCATTAGATTTAGCAAATTCAGCAACAATGTTTATACATATGTATGTAGGCACACCGGATTGCAAAGAATTTGCTTTTCTGTAAGGAGAGTGAAGAAAAAAAAAAACTTACTGGCATCCATTTGTCTAATAGTTACTGGATCTATTCAATGAAACACCAGGAAATACACATCCCTCCATCTGTTATTATTTTAAACCTTGGATGAATAGTAAAATGCATAGAACTATTTATTATGCTGCTGTATTTCCCATAGAACAAATTACAGTGATATGAGGAGTTCAGCGTATGCTAGATACTTCATGTATTAACAAATTATAACCGTACAAAAGTGAATGCTAATGTTTGCAAATAAATTTTACCTTCTACATACAACCATAATGAAGGAAATAGAAAACACAATTAATTGACTGGAGCATGTGTAGTCTTTTTACCATATCCTCATATTATTGAAATTTTAGTGGTTTTATTGATGTATGTGTGCCAAAATAGATTACTCCTTATGTATATTTCAAATACACAAAATCTTCTATGTGAATAGCAAAATCAAACATCACATGCAAGATTCTAATTTCACTTAATAGTTTTAGAATAAGAAAATTAATACTTTTACCAGTTGTTATATCCTTCGTTTTCAGAATACGTGAGTACAGTTCTGTCATTTAGGGTGCAAGTAACAGAAAACAGAGGAAAATATAAAATAAAAACACAAAAATAAGTATATAAACATGAATTAATATATTTATCTCTGTCTTTTATTGTATGCTATGCATAGATCAGAGCCTCAATTTGTACCATAATGCTTTTTCCATCCATACGGTAGAACTTCTAAGCCCAGGCTACAATACCTTTCATTTTAGATAGTTAACATTTCAACTCCTTAGAATTAGAGTTGAGTCAATTTACTTCCTTTGTGTGTAACATATATCACATACAGGAGGTCAAGTCAGAAATGAGGGAGGTTTAGCTGCAGTTTCCTAACCATATCTCATCAGCCATCCCTATGTGACTGTATGAATAGACTTACTCCTGATTGTTTTTTCAGTCATGGGGTGCACAGGCATCACTCCTGGTTAGGAAAATTTGTGGGGGGAGAGTTTGTAGCTTGTAGAACACAACATGATAGAATAGCTCATGGAGGTGTATGCTTGAATTTCATTGGGTATCTTCTAATATAAAATTAAAGATATTAATAAAACTAAAATCTCCTGTGTCAATATAGATACATTTAAAATTACCATGAATATATGGTGGGGTGGTGTTTGTTTAGGGCTGCTTTAAGAAAGACAGAAAACCAAAAAAACCTAGTACTTTTCATATCAGGCCCACTGGACTATTAAACATGGTATTACCACTGTCCTTAATAGTGTTTATAATTTTTCCAGTAAAGGAGTTCGTATGTGTTCACGGCCATTGTGGTGTGTCACCAAAGTGTTAGTGTGTGTCACTAAAGTGTTAGAATGTTACTTGTTGAAAATTTTAATAAATAGATAGTTCTGTGTACTTGATACTACCTTTTCCTCAGTTATTTTTTCTTCAGTAATTGTTCCTTGAACAAGTCAAATTTTTTTGCATGTTAAAACTGTATACTACAGAGTATATGCAGTATAGAGCATAGGTATTCTGTAGAAAGAACACAGACTAGCACCTTGTTTTTAAAATTGTGATTATGAAGTATTTGACTTTCCCCCACCTTTTAATGGTGTCTATGTATTTACTGTACTGTGATCACCTCCTCCCTGATCTCATTTTATGTGTTTGCACAGCTAATAAGTGAAAGTGCTTTGAAATAGTATGATTTAAGACCAAATTAAGTTCATGTTATACAGCAGACACACTTCTTCCTGAAATGTCTCATTTGTACCTGGTACTTTCTGTGTCTAATATTTTCTACTCAAAAACCTCAAGGAAGATATTAGTGATTAATAAAGAGAACAGAGTTAAATCCCCTGAAGGGATTATCAGCTTTGTAATATAATTTCTGACCTAGATGGACCCAAAGCAGAATGTCTTTTTTTCCGAAGCTTGAGCTTTGGTGTATAGCCAAAGATTATAATAATTGTAAGTATATTTACAGTTCATCAGATGCTGTTAGTTTAGCCTGAAAAAAATGATGGTTTGTTGTGATTTTGTATCTATAAACACCATAAGATTCGAAGAGCTTGATATTCTGTGTCCAGAACCGGCCATAAGCAAATGTTTATAGAAGAAATCTTTAAACAGGGCAGGCCTGTATGAACTTTTTTCTAATACTTTCTCAGTCTTTAACTCTCAGCAAGTGGCTATTCCTTGTTCAAACCACAGAAGACTGGTTAAACTTAGTGTGTTTTGTGATTCTGGTTATGTATCATGCAACATGTAATTACTTTTCTGTTGTCGACCACTAATTTTATAATATGTGATATGATTTCTTTGCTATATCATTTGTCTGTAATTGGCATTTTTTTCTTCACATTCCAGTTATAAAATGGTACTGGAAAAAAAAATAATTAAAACTCTTATGAAAATGTGCCAGTTCTAGGGGAAATTATTTGACGCTTTACAAGCATCCAAATATACAGCTTCATGAAATTTCTTTTCCTGTTTTTAAAATTCAATGATACATTAATATTTATTATTTGGAAATACAATTGTCAGTCATGTAACTTATGGAGAATTTCTTGGTTGTCTCATGAACTTGCAATTAATATGGAACGGTGGATAAATTTTGCTGGTTCTTGACTTCCAGAGGAAGGAAAATAATTTTTGTCCTTGTTCTGTGCCATCTACAAAGTGTCACTGAACTTGGTAATAATTGCTATATAGATGCTCATATTCTTATAAAATTAATTTTAAAGCATTTGCTTTGATTCTTCAGAGCTACATATATGTTTGTACTGCTTTTTATTGTCCTAAGGTGTTGCATAAAACCACATGCCAGTTTTTGCTTGTGAAATCATTTGGATGTTATTTCTGTTGTTCATTGCACAGTAAAGACACATCTTAGTACTGCAGTTCTGGCATTTCAGTCAACTTTCAAGATGTAAGCATGAGTCACTCAACATGACATTTTCAAAATTTCAGATCCTAGGCTCATCTCACTTGTATTTAAAATAAAAGCTCTGAGTTTCTAGCTGCCTGAAACTAGTTTTTTTTTTAAAAAACAAAACAAAAAAAAAACAAAAAAAAAAAAAAACAACAACCAAAACATGGTTCAACAGAAAGAAGGCACCTCTGTTTAAAATCATATTTTAAATTAAAGCTTGTAATTTGTCCTGTAATTTCTGAATGATTGCAATTGTCAGTATTGAATGCTGAATTGAAGTATGACTGCAATTAAAAAATAACAAAAAATATTTGAATGTTATTTGCAAGAAATATGGGGGGGGGCTGTTATAAAATAATAACAGTTTCAAGAAATCAAGGGAACTGCTGAAGAGCTGCAAATGGATCGTGTATGTCCTGCAAAAGTAACTTCTAAAATCACTTTGAATCCTTTTTGAAATGCATGATTCTCATTAATCAACCAGGATCACTGAACGGTGTTGGTCTAAAGTACGTGAAAAGAAATATGTATGCTGGAGAGACTGTGTGCTTGAGATCTTCATAATACTGCGCGTGCTGGTCTCCTCTAGTAGTTAGATTTTCATGATGCAGCAGTGATTTTTAAGAACTCAAATCCTTTCAAGTTATGTTTTCATTGTTGCTGTTTATCCAATTTAAATTTTCATACGTTTTTGGTGTTCAGAAGGTTTTGTTTGTTTCTGCTGGCACGGTGTCCTCTGCACTGGGGACACTTAAGAACTTAAAAAGCAGAGCACTTGCTATACCAATAGATACGGGGGAGTAGTCAGATTCCCTCTAAGGGTCTCACACCCAATGGGCAGTTTTAAAAATACTTCATGCAGTTTTCTTGATGAAGAGGTCAAGTTCTCCTGATGAGACTGGTGAGGCGCTGCTCTTTGGTATGAGTAGGACAGAGTTAAATTTTCCTGCTATTCCTAATAGGGCAGAACTCCTCGGTCTTTTGTTTCCCCAAAAAATAAAAGACTGATTGTGAAGCTGTGCATTCATGTCCCTGTAGCATTCATTATATTGGCAGTGAGGAACTAACAGCCTTCAGCAGGCATTCCAGTTTTCTTTTGTGTTGAAGGAAATATTAGCAGATAACATTGCAATAAACCCCAGGCTTTACTGCTGTCAGTTTAATAACCTTAAGTATGAATCAGAGTCTGATTTCAGAAGCATTTTCATTAAGACCATTAATAGAGTAATATAATCCACTCACTTATTGGTTCAAGAATTATGTAGGTTAGTCATGCTGGGTCTAAAACTATGCTTTGGTCTTGGCTACTTAAATTCAGCTCTCCCAAACTGTAATAATTCGTCAGACTTATAAATTCAGGTATACCCTATATAGACTGCTCAAAAGTTGATGTTGTATGCATAAAAAAATTGGTAGGTATTTTGTGCATTTTATGAAATTGATAATAATAGTATTTGACAAAAACATCATTTTTTATTTCCATTGCAAACAAATGTATTCTTTAATTTTTTTGCCCTGTCCAGGAAGCTTCCTGCTTCTTTTAAAAAATTATTATTTTTATTTAAAATAACATCATCATAAACCCCGATACTTGATTTCCCTGCTTTCATCATTTCCTTAAGGCAACTGTAGAGCATTCCGTGTTCTTTTATTCCATTTTGTTTCTACCCCTTCATGACCTTTTCTTATGCTTTTTAATGTACTTGTCTTCATAGGCTTTTCAATGTATTTGTCTTCAAAGCCTAAGGAATCATCAAACTGCTGCCACTGCCAGTAAACAAATTATAACTTGTTTCAGCTAACTAACCTAAGCTGAATAGAATCAGAGAATTGTTGAGGTTGGAAGAGACCTCAGGCAATCGCCTAGTCCATCTTCCTCCCTCAAAGCAGATTCAGCTACAGCAGGCTGATCAGGCCTATGTCCCATCAGGTTTCGAGTATCTCTTGTGTTTCAATCTGCGCCCATTGCCTCTTGGCCTGGCAGTGAGCACCACCAAGAAGGGTCTGGTTCCATCGTCTTGACTGCATTAAAACGAAAGGGGTTTTCTGAGGCTGAATTCGAAGCAAATTCCAGAATGGTGATAACTACACAGACAAATGTGAAAAGCAAAATTCAATTATGGCAATCAATCAGCATATTTTCAGATGTCAAAAAATGTAAAAAGCAAAATACCTTCTTTTAAAAGTAAAGAAGATATAAAAGATCATCAGAGATTTCGTACTTTTCCTCTAAGGACATTTACCAATTAAGATTATTTGTAAACTCAATAGGGGCTTATGATGTTAATTTTAAATAACAGGTTAACACATAACAACTTTTGTAAGTGCTCTATTTGCTTCATAACATGATAACAAATAAATGTATTTTCAATTATTCACAGTATCTTACCACTTACACTGAGGGTTGTAAGTATAATGTACAGCTGAGTAACAAACTAAAACTAACCAAAGTCATTTTTAGTCAGTATTTAAGCATAGTAACGTATGCTGATAAGAATATATGAGTAAAAGGCATGATTTATATGAAGTGAATTATACTGTATGTAAAAACTTTAACGTACAACTTTTTTATATACACAATCTCCATGTACCTAACTGAACGATGCACAGTTGTTGGAGTGCATGAGGAGGATAAATACTGGATTGAGGAGCGTGTGTAATGCTAAATAGAGCGGGGATTTTTCTAGTGTTAAAAAACATATTTTTATAGAAAACTACCATTAAATGGCAACTTTGGTCTGGTAATAGGGAAAGTAGCATTTAGTGAGGCTGTTTTACGTTCATCAGTTTTTTGCCTAGCAACAGAGACAACACCTAGGTTATTTTGTTTTGGTTTTCACAAAATATGGATTCCATCTTTCTCGTAAATGTAAGAAAATTTAAGAAATTGTTTTGAATTTTGAATTAATTACAATGCGCAAGCTATATTTCTTTTTCTGGCAATATTGCTATTCCCTCTGTATCTCATGAACTCCTACAGATGAGTATGTATCTCTTTCTTTTTTTTTTTTTTTTTATGGCTAGTTTTCTCCAAGCATCCTAGTTTTACAAGGCTAGGTACTACAGGATTGTGATATGTTTGGCTCCATGAACAATACTAGGCTTTGATGCATTCCTTTTAGTCTATGGAAATGATTACACTGTTTCGTGGGCCGTTTTTTGTTTGTGCCTTTGTCAATACTCACAGCATTAAGGGGTCACCTGCACAAGAAAATCAACGAACGACATCTTTTCTGAGTCAGTTACTGACTTTTGTATTGTAACTGCCCTTCTTAGCATAGAACCACCACTCCATTGGAATACTATTTTTGGAGTTACAAATAGTTTGCTAAAGAATAAAAAATTCATTTTATGCTTCTTAATAAATTAAGACACTTTTTTTTGACCTTTTTCTTCAAAGTAATGATTCCAGTCAGATCGTAGATCATCGTGAGTGCTGTTATGATCCTCATTATTGTCCACATTATAATAATAAAACTCTTCCTTTGGTCAATCCAATTCCTTTGTTTAAATTAATTTCCAATACATTAACTGTTGGGTTGAAAGAATTATGCCATTTTATTTTGCATGGAGAAAAATAATTAGCTGTGAATAAAGATCTTTTGCCTTGTTTTTTTTTGGAGGTAAGAGTATGCTGCGTAAAGATTCTAACAGTGTTATGGGGTCTGCTCTCAAACACTATTTTGAAAATATTAAAGGAAACTCTAAGACAAAATCAATGAAGACGTGAAAGCAGAGATGAAGTGTGCACTTATTCCAGGTATAATTTCTTTGGTCTTCAGGCAGTCACCAGTGACTAATTCAGCCCTTTCTTTCTACAATGAAATAGTACTGTTTGACCTCATAAATGTCTTATTTATTTGCTGCTTAAAATGCTGTTTTCTTCATATCCTTATGTCCTCATTTCATCCAGGAAAGAGTTAATTTTCTTTCTAGTGGTTTCAGTGAAGGGAATGTCAACAATATATGTTGTTTCCGTTGTTGCTAGGCCACGTTTATGGTTTTCAAGGACTCTTTTCAGCTTCCCATAGAGGCTGAGAAGGAATACAGACAGAACAATGGAAGGGCCAATGGAATATTCTGTACCATAGACATCATGCTCAGTATATAAATGGGGTTAGCTGGGGGCTGGCCTCTCGCAATCACTGCTCAGGATGGTGCCAATTCACCAGGCCATGAGAGTGACTTGTGCCATTATTACTATTGCTATTATTATTGTTATTTCTCTTTTTTGATACTCTTCTATTAAAATGTCTTTATCTCAACCCACGTGTTGTTTTTTTTTTTTCTCCTTTCCCCTCTTCTCTCTCTTCTTCCTGCCCTTCTTGGGTGAAGAAGAGGGGTGAGTGAGTGGCTGCTGGGATTAAACCACAACATCTTAGTATAATTTTAAAAAAACATAGTATGAGAAGAGGACAAAATGAATGCTGTCTTTACCTCACCCATTGTAAATAGTGAAAATTTCAGGCCTGAAAAAGCACAAACTGCAAATGGAAACAACCTAGAATTTTGTACAATTGACCCATAGGGAGACACTGACCCACTGTGAAAGCCAATGACAGAGTAGGCTTGTGTAGCTATGAGCTCATACGTGATGCTGAAGCGTATGTCCTCTCCTCACTCAAGTGTCCCCACCTGCCTAGTGCGATGACATGAAGCACACCCTCATTTGAAGTCTTGTGACAGACACAGAGCAGTGATTCATGATTTTAAGCAAGAAACAAACAGTCATCATCTACTGAGTGCTGCAGCCTCCTCTTTACTAACTCGCATACCAGGTACAATTCTGGCAGAGTCGCAAACTGCAGTCAGGGGCCATAAATATGGTCAAGGATCTGGAAGGACTGTACAACGATGTGCTATTTGTGTGTTCGTTGATGATAATTCATTGGGGGAATCGCTGAACTTAAGTAGAAAAAGTCCCGTTACTGGCTATGCTACTAACAAATATGGTTTCATTACTGATTCCTCATCAGTTGATACTGTTGGCAGTATGATACAGAGCTACAAACCTATATATAAAACCTTTGTTCGTTTAAGCATCTCAGGAATTTTCTACAGGAATAATGATGCTTTTGAGGATAAAATGGCTGTTATTTCATTACTGTTTTCAAGCTTCTGCTATAAAAACAAAAGGGTGTGAAGAGGGCAGAGAAATAACATATTAAATTTCACTTCAAGTTTTTTTAATTTTTGCACTGCCATAGTATTTCAGTGTCTTGCATAATATAATATTGTTCATTGAAGGTGTAACATTAATGCTGATTTGAATCGCCTTCAGGATGAGGTGCGTAAATTGTCTTACAAAAAAAAAAAAAAGCAGCTTCCATGACTTACTAAAAATTAGATTTAATTTATTTGCTAAAAGAAATATTCCAAGAATATTCTACTAAAAACATTTTTGGTTTAATGTTAAGTTGTTTTTAGATTAGTGTTCATTCCCAATTTCTATTGTGCGTTTGAGTTTTACGTTGACAATTTGTAATCGGTTTGTAGGAGCTGCAACGAAAGGGAAAATTAATGTCTGGCAGATGTAGAGTTTGAGTACCCAGTGAAGTCTGGAAAAAAATTGGTTCTAAAGGAAGTGGTGAATGGATATATTTATGCTCAAATAAGCACCAATTAGTATATTCAATAACTGAAATAACTTAAATCAATATAAAGAAAGTATTAGGATACATGGGACAGACCACTTGTGACATCATTATAGATCATCTGCAGAATTATAACTGGTTTTCCGGGTTTTGCTTCCATTTCCTAAAATGTCATTTAAAATATGGCTAAATAATAATATTCAGAGAGTGAAATCTTTAAATGAAGAACACATTTCTGGTCATAAGGAGAAGTAGCTTTCTGTGCAGCCGAGCTAATGTTCCAGTAACTGGAAGCAGGGGTTGTTTTGTTAGTTTGTTTTTCGTTTTAAACATGGCTTCAACCTTGTCTGTATGATTCAGGGAGGAGACTGAGTTGTTAAGAGCTTGATGCTGCTATAAGACTGAATATACCCACAAATTTTGCTGTGTTGCGCAGACAGCAAGTTTCCTTTCCAAAACACATGCACAGATGTGTGCATGCACCTCCCTCCCTCAACAGAAAAGGTGGAGGGCACAGAGATGAGAAGTTGCTGCTCATTTACTTTTATTTGTAAGGCCCCTGGTTGTATTTAAAAAGTGACGTTACAATCACACTGTTCTTTTGAAATCAGTTAGAGATGTGCTTTCTCCATTTACATTGTTCTCTTGAGCTTCTTCTACTCACTTAAGACTGAGGGATTTATCAGACATGAAGTTTTCCAAAACTCTAAAACATGAAGAGAAAAAAATATGCATTTCCTTTATAAATGACTTGTATACTTAGTACTCAATATAATAACAAAAATGCTATTAACATAATCTCTGAATAGGTCTAAATAGCCAATTTTAAATAGACTTTGTCTGGAATATCAACTTGGCACTCATTTTATAAATCTTGTTTGAATTGCAGATAAAATTCATTCTAGAAAGTCTGAACATGACCTCTGCTTACTCAGAGGTGACTTTTTTTCCCACTTTATACTTCCACCAGAAATGGCCACTAAATAGTGCCACAAAGACTGTGATTGAATTTCCTAAGTCTCTGTCTGTTTGAGGTATACATTCCAGGTATATATTCCTTTAATATTTTTTTCTCTTGAGTCCTGATTAATTTATTAGCATTTACATTCACATTTAGCCACCAGACCTTATTATCATAGTGGTTTCAGCAGCACCAATTACAGTGGTAGAACAACCATTCCTACAAAATCTTCCTTCTTCACAAATCCAGCACACTCACATTGTACCTTCTGGATAATGCTTCATACCAGCCTGGAGCTGTTTTCAAAGGCAATGCTTTTCAAAGTTGCATACCAATCTTTTGAATGTTTTTCACAATATAACTTCTTGTGTTTTCGCACTGAGACATAAAATGTGTGCTTGTATCCCACGGGCCAGGTAGCTTAGAATATTCTCCACTGTTTTCCAATTACAATTGTTTACCAATGTGGTGGGTTGACCTTGGCTGGCTGTCAGATGCCCACCCAGCTGCTCTCTCAGAGCCCTTCCTTAACAGGATGAGGTAAGAAAAGAAGATGGAAAAATCTTTGGACCGAGATAAAAATAGGGAGATCACTGACCAGTTACCATCACGGGTAAAACAGGCTTCATTTGAGGAAAAATAATTTAATTTTGGATGTTGCACGGTTGACTGTATGGAAAAACAGTTCAGAGAAGACTGACGTTATCTTCAAAAATACGTGCTTTTAAAAATAAAAAACATTTAATGCTACTTATATCAGGAACATCTACATTACTGCAGCACGCTGTGGTGAACACACATTTATGGAGTAATTAGATACATAATTCCTTTTTTTCTCAGGGCAGGAAGGAAGCAATCACTGGGCTCTCACCTCCTATGAATGATTAAAGTCACCGTTTTTTCTCCGTGTGGGAAAAAGCAGATGAGTATTTACCTTCATCCCAGTAGCAACATGAAAAATTTATTGAAGATCTTTTGTTTAAATTTGTAGCAACTGAAGGAAAGCGTATTTTCAGAGTTTTAAATGCTTTAAGCTAACACTACAAAAATAAAGATAAAATATGTTTAGGGCTAGTATGTAATATGCTCTTTTACTTAAATGATTTAACAGGTCTGTTGTCGTTTAGAACATAACACATTTTGACCAAGCCTGCTTCATACTGCATTTTATGAATAACTTGAAGTACTTAAGAGAGAGAATTTTTCTAGAAGATTACTCTAACATTAAATAGGAATGAAGGAAAAAAAACATGGGCCATCATCAAGGAAGTGTACACGAGAGGAAGGAGCATGCTTGAGAGCAAGACAGTATCTTTTTGCATCTTTTTCAGATTTTGGTAGTTTGACATCATAACTATGGTGTTCAGTTCTGGTTTGCACCTGAAGAATCAAGTGGTAGAGTTAGAGCACGAAAATGGCCAAGCAGAGTCCACGCCGGAGCAGGGGGGAAATGAGAGAGGGAAAGAGCAGCAGAGAGACTGCTGGGTATACTGACCATATACCCCCAACACTCTTCCCTGCACCACTCAGACGGGGTGGAGGAATCGTGAGTGAAGTTGTGTTTGGGAGAGAGGAAAAGTGTTGTTTTAATGTTTGATTTTTGCTCCTCACCACCTACATCTATTTAAATTGATAATAAATTAATTTTTCCCAAGTCAAGCCTGTTTTGCCCATAATGGTAATTGGTTCTGATCTCTAATAATCAGATCTCTAAAGATCAGATACAAGATAAACTTAAACTCACATCTGTGTATCTTTTGGCATACAGGAGAAAATAGATACAACTGGGTACAGAGTCCTAAGCTAACCCTGAGCTACAGAAGCAGAAGATTAATACAATCAAAAAACCAAGAAAATGGCTTTGTGCAACAGGTCAAATTGTTTAGGTTTTTTTGTTTTTTTTTTTTCTCTTCAAATAGGTTAGTGGTTTTTTGTCCATTTTCCTACCTGAAAGAAAGATGAACATGTCTTTTACCTTCTGGAGATGAGGGAAAATGTGATGAGAAGAGGATGATAGAAAGAGGAGGGTACATTCGACCCTCTCTTTAAAATCGAAAAAGGAGAGATTAATCTCTTTTCTGGAATGGGAAGTATCTCCCAAGTCTGAAAGAATAAGTACATTGTTTTAAGTACTTTACTGCTAAAACCTATAATACACTGTTGGTACTTCTTCAGTATATTGCAGTCCTGGAATCATCAAGGTGGGTAGGTTGACACAGCATTTATTTTCATGGTTAATTCCACACCAATCATAAATATTCATGGTTAAATGATATCATCCACCATTCATGGTTTAATACTGTATATTTATGGTTACACATGAGAATAATTTGTGGATATTAGTAATCTGCTGGCTTCTAGTGAAATTTGGAAACAGTAATGTTTAGTTTGTATGAGAAACACAAAAACCATTATGAGAAATTATATATTGGGAGTCCAGAGTCTTATAGTATTCTTCAAGTCATCCACTCAAACTAAAACTTATTATAATTTGCTACATTTTGCACATTATTGATCATTCATGATTTTTCTTAACACTATGGAGCTTGTGGATCTTTCTATAACAATCAAAAAGTGTGATGTTGAACATAATCTCAGATATAAGTAGTGAAATAACCTTCCCTGTCCTTTTTTCTTCTCCACCTACTCTAATAAACGTAGAATTCCAATCAGTTTTTATATGTCTTTCTCCTTTTCATACTTCATCATTCATATTATTTGAGGGAGGAGACAGATTTGATCTACAAATGTCCACTGTGCTAGAGAATGAAGCTAAGGGCTCTTCATTTATTGTGGCGCTTTTTCAATTATCTGGACTAGGCTTGTTGTTGGGAGCTGTCAAAGTAACACAATCGAAATGTGGATATGTTTAGCTGAGCATAACTAATATAGATAATGTTGAGCTCTATGGTCTATGCAAAGCATAATGCACTCAAGGGTCTTAATTGTTTCTAGTTCATAGTTGGCCTTTAAGATTTATTGCTACTGTGATGTTTAAGTAGCAAGCACTACTGAACATTCAGAATCAAATAAGAATATTGAAGGAATTCAATAAAGGAAATAATTACCAAAATTAATGAAGTGCTTAGAGTAAAATATAACTTCATTTGGACATTTAATTCAGAAGGAAAAAGTAAATCTCCTCCTTGTAATGTTTTGCTAAGTAAAGTAATTACGCTGTTGTATCACAAATATGCTACATTCTTCATTTTGTATTTCTTGCATGTTTTGTCCCTGTTGAAAACAGTAATTATTTTCAGTGAAACAGATGCTGCAATTCAGTCAAATTTCTGAGAAGGTGGTAAACAGGTTATGTTGTCTACTCAGTAATATTAGACAATTTTAATTAACACATTTTGTAATTCATTGAAAATTAGCGAAATTAATACAGAGGACAATAAGTGCCATTCAGAGATAGTCAATTTACATGCAAAATATGAGTCAAGTATTGCAGTAGAAAAATAATGAAAATAACATAGCTCTAACAAAATCAAGTGTCTTCTGTATAGCTGAAAGTGTTCACTGGAAGTGTAATATGCTTTCTTTAGATAAATTAATTATTATTAATTTACAAGGTCATACATACAACATAGAAGCATAGATCATATTAGTATTAGTCTACGTATTTTGCTTATGGCTTTCCATTGAGATGATGGTTGTGGTTTGCTTTAGGACTTTTATTCCTCTTACAAAAATTCTTGGCAGATAGCAAAGTATTGTGAGGGGGGTTATAAAGATGACAAGAAAATACTACTATCAGACAGATTTTTTTGTAACAGTTTACTTTTAAATAAAGAATATATAAAAACAAAGTAGTTTTCCTATTGATGTATATGCTGTCTTCCAATATCTACAGATCATGGCAAAAATTTTGCACTCAGTGTGATTTCCTTTTCATCAGTTTGAAACAAGTTTGCTGGTATCATGCGACGAACAGTCACACATAGCACCATCCCTCCTGAGCCGCAGTTCTGATCCTGCTTTCCAAAAGTACTTCATCCCACTGTTTCTGTACCTGTTTGACTCTGACTTACAGCACGTTAGGTCTCAAAGGCATGAATCTCTTGGGACTATGTGTGGCTCCACAAAACCTGCATTGCTTGGGGAAGGATGACTCTTCTTCCTACCAGTAATTAGTCAGTAGACTGGTTTTTTTGTTCCCCTGGGGAAATTAGTTTGTGATTATTCCTGAAAGACATTTTTTCTTCACAGTGTTAGGTTTTGGTGTTATTTGGATAAGAATAGCACTTTACCCAGTACAGCTTTCCCTTTCAGTGAATCATTTTCATATTATCTTCTAAAGATGCTTTTGAATTCAAACTCTGTTTCTGTAGACAGCGGCCCTGCTGGATTAGTTATCCCTTTACGTATGGGCCTCTCAAAGAGGGGTACCAAAGCAATATCAGTTTCTTGAACTTAAACTTATATTTCAGCCTGTTATAGTCAATAGCCAGACAGGTGTTACAGTGGTAAAGAATCTAATGTTTCCATGCAGTCTATGGAGTAGATTTGGCCTGTAATGCCCCATTGTTTAAAAAGCAATTACAGATAAAATATGTATTTCCTTAAGACTAACATATTTAAAAAGTACTCAACATAAAGCAATACGACCTTAAGTATATGCAGTTACCTAGAACTCCTGTCATAAAGATGAAGGAATAGCAGGTCTTGGAAGATATTAAAGAAAGAAATAATTCCTGAGTATATAGAAAATGCTGCTGTGGAGAGGACAGCAGTTAGTCTGTATCTGGGGTTGCAAATCATCCGTATAATAACTTGCTATTCTGTACCAGTTGATTATAATTTGGCGCTATTGGGTAAAACCTATGTTAGCCCCCAAGAACAGCAGGGTAGATCTTTTACCTTTTTCCCTGTACTTAAAGCTAGCAAACTCTTTTTGGTAGTGAAAATAGTGACAGGTTATTTTTATTTATTTGCCACTCTGGCTAAACACGGTCATTTGTTTGCTTTTACTCAGTGGTGCACTTTGGTTTGAGTCTGGACTTTGCACAGCATTGAATAGCTTCTCTAAAGCAAGATGAGCTTTAGTAGCATAAACATCCATAAATATTAATGAGTGCATAGATAATTCTTCTTTCAGTTGTTCTGAAATAATTTTTATTAGTACTTTCAAAGAACTTAAAAGTCTTTTATTTTATTTTCAAATTGCAGCTGCCTTCTATTTAATTTATGTATGTGGTACGTGTTTAGTTGTTGAGTTTGTTTATTTATTCGTTTAACGATAGTGTTTAAAGATAAAATGTTCTCATTAAGCACACTTGTACTAAGATAGTAATGTATGGGGATTTGAAATGGTGTTTAAGTCACCTTAAGGATGCTGGCCAGTATGGTGGGGAAAAAAAATTACCTGGAGTAAATAAAAATCAAGCCTAAAGTAGCTGTAAATAATAATGAAAAGTTAATAACAGAATGGACTGCAGTGCAGTTGTCAGCAGACACATACTTAAGGTTTAGTTTAACAAAGTTGCTAAGTCATTCACAAACTATCAGAGAACATAAAACATTCTCCAATGAAATTACAAACTTAAGACCTATAGTAAAAGAGTGAAAGCCATGGCTATTATGTGCTATAGAAAGGAAACAGCAAGGGCTGAAGACATCATGAATGTACCTGATGCAGTAAGATCTTGCACTGCCAGAAGATTTGTTAAATACAAAAGAAGGTAAAAATCGTCCACACATCTCTACAAATTGCATCTGAAAGAGAAATTCCTTTCTAACCTGCAGTTGTCAGATCTGATGTTTAAATTTAGGAGTAATGAAATGCGGAAAGCAAACACTGTTTGTTTGTTTGTTATAAGTACCTTTAGGAGCTAAATTGAGTCAATAAAGAGTAAAATTCATTCCAGATTAAAAAACAAACAAACAAACAAACAACAATGGAAGCCATGCATCCCTGTGTAATACAAATACAGGATGTTGTGTTCAACATTCGATTCAGCAATTGAATAATACAGCCAAGTATTTACCCCCTTAAATTTTAGTAAGTGAATGGTACAATTTGGACTTCCATTAACGCAGTTAAACATTAAGTATCTTTGAAGGAATAGTACAGTGCTCGTCTTTTTGTTTTCACTCTAATGATCAGATACAAGATAACATGAAATTCACATCTGTGTATACTTTGGCATACAGAAGAAGATAGATTAAGTGCGTAACCAGGTCTCAGGTGGGTTTTTTGCTTTTTGGCAGGGGATGGGGAACGTTTGGGATTTTATTACCATGATGTTAAGAATCTCTACTTAAGGGAGCTTCTAATGACAATCATAAAAGTACTTGGCAAGAAATTCTGACTTTATTGAAAGCTGTGCCAGAATTTCATTTAATCTTTTTGCATGAGAGCATCATTGCACTCAGAGTGTGATGCAATTTTTCCTAGCATAGATATTGCTTAAATATAATGTCAATCTTTTCTAAAGACTTACGAGTTGTGTATTTTGGAGGAAATAATTTAAACCGTTACTGGTTAAAACACTCTTGGAGCTGTTACAGAGTATAAACTGATTATTGACGAAGAATCTGTGGGCTTTTTTTTGGTTTTTAGAAGTGGCAAATTGTATTTTTAAATGTGATAAGCAGTTAGTAAAAGTAATATGTGATTGTATTCTCAAATGTAATAAGATGAACATCATATACAATATTGCTGAGAGAGGATTATTTGACTCTTCTTATTTTTGGTAATATTTCAGTTGGAGTATTATGTAGACAATAAGTATTACTGTTGCTAATATCTGGTTGCAGGCTTTTCTATTAAGGCTGCAAGGTCTCCAGAGCAGGTGTGTTTTGCCTGGACTTGCTTTAGGCTTGCCTGAAGCTTGGTTTAACAATGTCTATTGTCTAATAATCAGTTAAGTTAATATGCAATAGTAACAAGTAGTTATTCCATGAAGAATGTCCTTTCTATGACCTGTGAATAAAAATGCAGGATAAAGGAGTACAGGCATAAGATAATAGCAGGAGCCCTCTGGTAAAGGCACAAGGTGAAACCAGAGTCCCCAAGGCTATGAAGAACTCACCAGTGGGCCATTACTGATCATTTACAGAATGCAGCCTTGGCAAAAACAGTTTTGGGAATCAGAGATGGAACATAAAACAAGCAACGAGTGTATGGAAAACATGCTTTATAGTGTACATTTGGAGGTAATACAGAATTGTGGATCAGTGAAGAAATAATGGTGTATAGCATGTCAGAAGTCATACAAAAATAATCCCAAGAGGGTCCTAGAGTGAGGAGGAAGAAGCCATTCACCCATTCACATAATCCCAACAGGGCCAAGGGAAGGACGAGCTTACTATCAGAGACTAAGCTGTAGAATACAAGGAAGTGTCTGTATATTAAGATCAATTGTGTTATTATTTTGGGGACCTTTTATGTAACAGAAGTCTTTTCTTCATAACAATAATTAAATCTGGGCTAGCAATAGTTAATTGATCAGACTGTTAAGATTTCAGTTCATCTACTATTAAATTCTTGCCTTGTACAGAGAGAAGACTTCTTTGGCCCACATATATTGCAGAACTTGGAGTGCAACAAATTGGTGGAGAATGCAGGCAAATTAGGCTATAAAATTTATATGAAACAGAGCTTTATACTTCAAACAGTTGAAAGCAAATTGGAGAGCATACAGATGAACACAGTGAGAATGATGTTTACAAACTACCAGCTACTAAGGAAAAGTTGAAGGAATTGCATTTGTTTAGTCTGAAGCAAAAAAAACCTCTGAAAGTTGGACATCATAAGGTTGTTTTGAAAGTGTAGGGATGGAATTAGTACTTCTGCTGTTGGCGCAACTGGCTGCCTGTATGTGTGCTTGTAGTCACAGCATGTTGGTGTATAGCAACGCACCGAGAACTACTGCTGCAGAAGAAATAATGATCAGTTGTTCTCCATGTTTACTAGTAACAGAACAAGAAAGAATGAACTGAAATTTCAAGGGAAAAAAATGATTTTGACATCAGGGAAAACTTTCGAAGTGTGATAATAATGAATATTCATTCACATTATCTAGAAGCCGTCTGGAACCATCTTTGCTGGCGATCAAAGTCTAGCAACTAGGCTCACTTGTCCCCCCTTGCCTGACCTTGTAAGCATATTGACTTACTAAATTCACTTCCAGTCCTATATTTTTCAGATTTTATGAATGTATCTCCTTCATCTCTGTTTCACTGAATTTTATAATTGATTACAAGTGGTATTAGGTTACGTGGACATTTTGTTTTTAAATATAATTTTAAATATTAGAATTTTTTTCCCCCGCAAGATGTTACTTTTACAGACGCTATCTGTGTCTCATAAGCAAATAAATGTAAAACTCTTCAAGTCAGATCTGCATTTAGGTAGCCAATCAAAATTTTTATTTTTCTTCATATTATTTGATGATAGACTTCTGGTGCCAGAGTCTCGTATGTTGTACCTTGTTTGTCTTTTGCAGGTCTGTAAAACTTAAAAACTAAATTCTACGCTTACCTTATAAACTTGTCTTGCAATAAGGCAACCTGAAGCCACACGTACTACTGCCTTGAGATAGATGCTTTTCAATGCAGTCCAGTGCTCTAATTTGAACTCTACTTAGCTGAGAAAAAGGGCAGGAAAAGTTACATCTTTTTTCTACTGTCTTCAATGTGATTCTAAGTCACAAATTACAGAATCACGGAGTCACAGAATGACAGGGGCTGGAAATGACCTCTGGAGATCATCTAGTCCAACCCCCCTGCCACAGCAGGGTCACCTTAGAGCAGGTTGCACAGGAACGCGTCCAGGCAGGTTTTGAATGTCTCCAGAGATGGAGACTCCACCACTTCTCTGGGCAGCTTGTTCCAGTGCTCTGCCACCCTCAAAGTAAAGAAGTTCCTCCTCATGTTGAGATGGAACTTCCTATGCTCACGTTTGTGCCCATTAGCTCTTGTCCTGTCACTGGGCACCACAGAAAAAAAAAACTGGCCCCATCCTCCTGACACCCACCCTTTAAGTATTTCTAAGTGTTGATAAGATCCCCCCGCCAGTTGTCTTTTTTCCAGACTAAAACAACCCAAGTCCTTCAGCCTTTCCTCATAAGAGAGGTGTCCTAGTCCTCTAACCATCTTCGTAGCCCTTTGCTGTACCGTCTCCAGCAGTTCCCTGTCCTTCTTGAGCTGGGGAGCCCAGAACTGGACACAGTACTCCAGGTGTGGCCTCACCAAGGCAGAGTAGAGGGGGAGGATGACCTCCCTCGACCTGCTGGCCACACTCTTCTTGATGCACCCCAGGATGCCATTGGCCTTCTTGGCCACAAGGGCACATTGCTGGCTCATGGTCATCCTGTTGTCCACCAGGACTCCCAGGTCTCTTTCCACCGAGCTGCTCTCCAGCAGGTCAGCCCCCAACCTGTACTGGTGCAGGGGGTTATTCCTCCCCAGGTGCAGCACCCTACACTTGCCCTTATTGAATTTCATAAGGTTTCTCTCCGCCCAACTCTCCAGCCTGTCCAGGTCTCTCTGTATGGCGGCACAGCCTTCCGGTGTGTCAGCCACCCCCCCCAGCTTTGTGTCATCAGCAAACTTGCTGAGGGTGCACTGTGTCCCTTCATTCAGGTCATTGATGAATGTATTGAACAGGACTATTATTGACAGGACTATTCTATGACTAGAATTAAGTCAGCCTGGTTTAGATAGTTTATTAATTCAGAGTTTACAAAATGTCCTGCAGTCCGCTCCCAAAGCCGGCAGTCTGTTCAATGATTTTCTGTTGGTGCTACGGCTTTTAAACGCATCCATGGAGTTTATTACACAGCTGTGTAAAATATCATGTAATTTAGCACCTATCAGGTGACAAACTGCAGAATCATATGAGATACCGTGATAATTATGTATGTTGGAGCATTTCAGCTTCACTTTGCCCACTGATATGTCTCCCCAGAACTTTTGTTGGCCTCTTAGTGTTTATTCTTTCTACATCTGCCAAAGATTTTTTTTTTCTGCTGGCTAAATTCAATAGAACTTTATTTAATGTAGATGTTTTTGTTTAATTTTTATTGACCTGAAAGATATTATGAGGCAACCATCCGGTATGTTCTGATGCATTTAAATACAGAGGTTTTTAAAATGTGAGAGAAAGGAAATCAGCAATGGAACATAAAAAATTTACTAGTAGCATCCAGTAGGTCTCATTCAATGACACAACAAAATTACAGTAGTAGTATTCACATGGACAGAATTAAGTTATTCTGATANTTTTCTTCTTTGAGAAGGCAGGATGGGAGGGGTGAATAAAAATGCCTAGTGATTGATCACACTGATTCATACTCTCAGAGAAGTTTGTGCAGTTACCAGATACATTATAGAGAAATGCATTTGCCGTAAGTAGAATGAGTTCGTTCAATGGCGTGAAAAACAGCGGTGAAATAAACTATAAAAAATGTGTCAGTGTCATCCTCTTTTAATACACACTGTTTGTGTATCAGTGAAATCCCATTTATGGGTTGCTTCCATTCCTGATGTATATGATGGTTACAAATAATTAAAGCCGATAAGAATAAATGTTTGATCTGAAAGTTGTCACTCATTCTTTTAGAAAAAGTCAGATTTTTTTCACAGCTACAGTGGCAGACACGCTTACATAAAGGTTGCATCTGGAGCTTGCATCAACATCCACAAGGTAGCTTTTTAGTCTTGTTCATGTTACTTTTTCAAAAAAACTACACAAAAATGTCAAAATTCGTGTCACATTGTTTTCTTTTTTATTACGATTGTTTTCTAGGACAGGGAGCACTGTGCAGTGTGAAAAAATACTTCCCCTTTATGCCTCAAAAGGTCCCCCTTTTAATTATTTATCTAACCATTTGTTTCCCCTCATAAATATTAATGTTATTCCTGATAGTGACACCTCTTGAGAAATGCTGTGGTGCAAGCAAGGTTCTTTGATACTGTGAAATCTTCTATGTGTATTTCTGAAATAGCCAAAAAGCTTCCTATGGGATCATCCCTAGCACTTAGGGTCCAATTGTGATAAAAGCTAAGGATCTATTTCTACAGAAAAGATCACCAAGTTTAATTAAAAAGTGATTGGGTAGAAGATAAGAAATGTATGTATATGAATATAGATATGTATATTATATGAAAGCATGTTAAAATTATTTGTTACTTTTATGTTTCTTCCTGAATAAATTACAGTGAGATAGTTTCTTCAGGAATTCTTTAAGATGCCAGTCGGAGGTAAGTCATTGATTGATCTCTGCCACATATTAGCAATGTATCTATCTAGCCCATAAAGGAATACACTTTGTTAGAAACAAACCAAAACCCACAACAATCACCACCACCACCCCTGAAACCCAATCACAACATTATTTTAGAAGTTTCTCTGTTTTTAGAAGTAAAGAAAGCATTTAGGCATAATTCAATTTTTGTTGCGTGTTATTAGCCGATGTGGTGTGGAGAGACGGTAGATGAGAATCAGGTGGATGGAGTGGAGAAATCCCAAATCTACTAAATTTAGAAAAAATATGAATGGATACATATTGCAGATTGCACAGACTGACTGTAATTTTATTAGGAGGGTTGGTTTATTGTTTGTTGTTTTTGTTTGTTTGTTGTTTGGGATTTTTTTTTTAATATGTAGAAGTTCTCTTTATAAAGAATTGTAATGAGAAAAGTGAAGAAAGTAAAAATAAAATGTGCTTTTGGTACATCTCTGCTTTCAGGGATTCTTTCCTCCTTTGCTTTTTAGTTTTGTGTTCTGTCATTTCTGCTTTTAGTCCATTGCTAGATCTGAGTTATGCCCATTATTTATGGCAGATGTGTATCTGTCATTATGATTCTGAAATTTCAGGCATATTAAAAAAAAAGCTAAGTGTTCAGTGTGGTCTAAATTTATATACATTATTTGGTGAGAGACATTCAGTTCCCTTTTAAGGGTGTGCCTGATTTCTGGGAAGCTGCCTGAGATTCAAATATTTTCTTGATATACCAAACCCAGGACAGAAAATAAGTGTCTCTCTCCTGTAGTTAAATCTCTCCATCATGAAGGTGATATTTTGCAGATACTGCAGGTAGTCAGTCATGACAGATGAACTTTGTTGTATTATTACAGTCTCCATTGCTTCATCTTATGGAATTTCTGTGCACTAGCACTTTTTAATTTTTTTTTTATTATTATTATTATTCATTGTTTCATTTATATGAACAAGCTTGTAATTATCTACTAGAAAGGTAATTTATTATGATAAAGAAATAATTACATACTTTCAAGCTGCATGCACTCAATGGTGGTGAATATCATATTTCATTTTATTCAAGTCAAGTATTTGTCTTCACTTATTCAAAATTCATGCCTTTTGTGTTATTTTATAATGATTTGTGACTCCAAATAGTAATAACATTTGCACTTGAATTATATACATGGAATTTATTTTGTTCTAGTCTTCACATAATTTTACAGATTGGTCTTTTCACTGGCAGACAGAGATTAGCTATACTTCTCCATTATTGATTAAAGTAATTTCAGCTTTTCCAAATCTCACTTGTTTGGTTTATTTTGTCAGAATTGAGGGTAAAGTAGATCTTGCTCTTATTTTAAACATTTCCAAAAACTGTCAGGTGCAGACTCAGTGCCTGCTTTTCTAAGTGGTTATTCATTAGGGGGTTTATGTTTGTTTGTTTTAATCTTGAGTCTGTTTTTGTACTGAAACATTTATAATGCTGTTCTGAGATCTCCTGTATAAGCCCCGTGGATGCTTCATTCTCTGAGTGGCAACACTGTATGCCTGCTGGCTCTGATATTCTCGAATGATCTCTTCACTTCTTGACTTCCAAGTACTTTTGAGACTATGGGGTGAAAACAAGAAAAATTGTTTCACCATCTAAACCCATTGCGTTACTTTCAGTGTACATTGCAAAAGATAGCAATTATGAAACTTGAAGTGCTGTTTTAAGTGTTTTACAAGTTGTCTTTTGCTAAGTCGGTTATTTTAATGCTTTGTGCTCTGGACATTTTGCTACGCCACTTCGCAACTGAGTATAGACATTTTGATTGTTAAGCTGAAATGTTTAAAATAAAAAAAAAAAAAAAAGTGGGTAAACCACTCCTCTGCAATGAAGTGAAATTTTTGTTTTCACTTTTTTCCTAATTTAAGGATCTACCATTATTTTGTGGGCTTCACTGGCAATGGTGTGATCAGTGTTAAAGAAGTATTATGAACATACCTGTTGCTTGTTAATATCTTCTTTTTTTTTTTTTTTAAATAGAGCAATAACTTAATTTTTCTTGACTCAATATTATGCCAAAGCTTATTCAAGCCTTTGCCCATAGTTGAGAAAAATCAGCAAAATTCATGCATATTTTAGAAAGTAATTACTTTGGGCCCATGTTAGTTTATTTTGTTTTGCTTTGTTTGAAAAGATTTATTTAGCTCTAATTCTAGTGGAAGATATTTTAATGCTGTCTTTTACAAAAAATGAGAATACTTTTTGCTGTTCAGCAAGATCTGTAAAGTATAACAAGGATGAAAAGCAAAACTGACTGAAGACAACACTTTACTTTGATCCATCAGCTTATATTTGTTTACTTTCATCTTCCAATTTAAGTGGTGTTGGTTTTGAACTCAGTGGTCTGACCGTCAACTGGGAAACTTCTAAGGGAATCCAAATGGATACATATTCCTACAAATTACCTATTATCACTGCAGGATTTTTACTCTCTCTGTGTCCCTTGTGGCTGTGCCAAGCTTTAATGCAATAGTCAATTACTGCCTAATAATCACTATTGGATGGTCCCTAGTCAGGCCCAAATACGCTTTTATGTGACAATTACAAAGTTAACTTACAGATTGAAATAAATATGTGCTATTAAGCATTTTACCTTTAAGTTAGAATTGAATTTGATAATTTCATTTACATGAACAGCCACATTCATAAGGAGAAAAGATTTTTAAGGCCTTGTAAGATGTTTCTATCCAACTATGAAAGAACTGAAAGTAACTTTGTCTGTCTTCTAGAAATTTCTTATTCCAAATAGCAGATATTCAATATGAAAGAAATTTCATTTATATTTAGTAGTGTTTAGTGTCTTTGTGTGACAAAATTTTAACGACTATGGGAACAAAATATCAGTTGCAAGCTGTTCAGAAAGACCTGTTTCATATGTTTAAAATTCTTAAATTTTCCCTAAATATGAATATAAACCAAAATGTCAGATATAAGTGGGAGCAATAAGATGAAGCCTTGGTGGGGAGCTTGACACAGCTGCCATTTTAGGTTAAATGTAGCAAGGATTTACACAAGGCTGACTTCCGATAACTAAAAGGAAATTCTAGAGATCCATGTCGAGATCCATGTCTCTGCTTCAGCAGTGCACTTGGTATGATACACCATAGGAAAAAATTAGTGGAAAAAAAGGTGGCAATTGCATAATGTTATAAAACGGATAGAAGTGGCTAAAGACGCAAAATGTTATGTATAAAGAAGAAATACTTGTCTGGAGAGAAGTTAATGGTGTTGTTCCTTATTTAAGAGTTCATTAATATTTTATTTTAATGACTTTGTCTCCAAAACAAGAAGTGTGAACAAATGCTAACACGGAATTTTGAGACATTGTGGCTAGAAATGTGGCTTAAGATATCATTTGAAAAGTTATGATCCTGAGGCTTGAAACAATTGAAGTGAAATGAAATAGGGGAAAAAAAATGCAAGTCTTGCTTCTTGAAATTGAAAACAATCACATTTTTTTTTAAAGGGAGTTTTATCGGTAGGTAAAGGTGGAGAAAGACAGTACTTACCTGCCTGTCCAAGTAAGGTGTTACTGGCCCTATATTCAAGGCAGGTGAAGTTGTAAAGATGATAATCAGATGAACAGAAAGTTTTCCTTTGTAGCTGAGACTTAAATTACCCAGCCTAGAACAATGACGGCAAAGGGGCAAAATAATTGCTCTCCTTTCATATCTTGAGGGGAAGAGAAGAAATACAGTAAGGAAAAGGCCTGAATTGGACAAAAATAAACTAAAGTTACAAATTAAGACTAAGGTCCTAAAGCTGCTTACACAGGAGAAATAAAGGAAAGTAGCTCAACTAGTTTGAAAATGTAGGTTTGTAATCAATAGAACAGGCCAGGCTTCATGACCAGAGAGATTCCTCCTTCTGCTGTGCTGCTAAGTAAATCCTGCTCTTCATGACCTCTAGCTTAATGAATCAGTGTGATATTGGTTTTATCCTATTTTATTCATACATTCAGTGTTTAAATTTTTTAATACATTTCTTCCAATATACTTAGGAAAATACTCTCTCAGTTAAGTACCTGTAGTAGAAAAGGACCTGTTATTAGAGATTTGAAGAATTTCTAGTTGTCATTATGGATGCAGAATATCATTATATTTGCTTGAATTTAAAGACTTTTTCTATTGTAAATCTCTTTAAGAGGCAAGTTACGTACAATTTGCAGTGGCACAGATCCACTGCATTCGTCTTCTACGTGTAGGGGATTGAACATCCAAATCTATAGAAACAGTAGGTGCGACCCTGTATATAGATTTGAGTACTGGTCCATATATAGAAATAATCAAAACTGAAAACCACCGAAAGTTTAGAAGTTTTTCAGTGGCTCTGTGACCACTTTCTAATCTAAATATTACAGCGGTGGGTAGAGTTTGGTTTTCAGGAGGTAAATCTGAGGACTGCCTTTTTTCAAAGGTATCTAAATATATGGACAGAGACCGGAAATTCTCCAGGTGCTTCTGCTAACTTTTGTGTCTCATTTGAGTTGGTCACCCAAACTGTTCTTTTGAAAACACATTTGAGTCCAATATTCATCTTAAGGCACATAGACACATTTAAAAATAAGGTCTTGGGGCACAGTAATAAGAATACTATATGTTGCTAGAAAGGTAAGTAGATACTGAACTTGCTTTCCTTTAGTTTTAAAAAATACTTTGAAAACATTGAAAGTAAATGTTATTGATATCAAGACAAAATAGGAGGCCTGTCAAAAGGAAAATACAGATAAGTATTTGGAGAAGAACAAGATACTGTTGGAAGCGGGAGCGCTGTGTTTTAGGTCACCAACCTGAGAGCCCTCGGGATGTTTTAAGACTGGGGGAGTGTCCCACTGACTTCTGATGTCTTGTGGCTTTCTCTGAAAACAGGAAGAAACTGTGTCTGATTCAGCATTCAAAACCTGATTTTTTTTTAACAAAACGAAGAACAATTTAACTTTGCTTCTCCCTCAAACAAAATAATCTTAAAGCAAAAATCTTAATGCAATTTCGTATGTCAGGATATACTTAATGCCAAAAAAATAATTCATTTGGCTTTAAAAGATCTCCCCTGAACAGAATAAACCCGTCCATACAATCTGGTTTCAAGCTTTATGTGCACGAAGTAAGTCACCATTACACCAAAGCAGCGAATGTATTTGTGTCATTCAAGGGTTCTTTGGGCGTTTTGGGGTTTGTTTATGTTGGGGTTTTTTTGGTCAACCAAATCAATAGTTAGGCTGCAGGATAAGCAAAGTTTAGTATTTATTCTTATAACAAGAAGACCTTTAGGCTAATAATTTGTTCTTTGTTAGTGTGAGTGCTGCCCTCTGCTAAATAACCCAGGGACACAGGAAGCTTACGTCCATTTCCTGAAGTTTTCAGCTCACTGGCAGTTATTGCCTTGTTCTGTTACTGGAACTTTATTTTTCATCTACAAAATTCAAATGCAGATAATAATAGATTGTTATTTAGAGGGAACTATGCTGCTTCATTCTGTTTTTCATTTTGGTCATGTATCGGTCTTACATGGCCAAGCGCTACCGGCGGCGGGTGCTGCCGGGCGGCCCCTGTGTCGCCGGGCCGGGGCTGCCCCGTGCCGGCCCCAGCCGGTTCCAGCCGGCTCCAAGGGCCCCAGCGCAGGGCACAGCTGAGCCCCTCAGCCACGGGCGGGCGCCGCGGGGAAGGGAAAGCCGGGGGCAGAAAGGGCGAAACGCTGCCCGGCAGCCAGGGCTGAGGGAAACCGGGTGAGAAACAGCCCTGCGAGCCCCGAGGGGAGAGCGGGAGGAGGGGAGCAGGGGCTCCGGGCGCCCCCGCAGAGAGAGACCCCGCTGGGGCAGGGGGTTCCCGGCGGCCCCTGGGAAGGGCCCGGGCTGGAGCCGGGGAAAGTGTGAGGAGGCCGGAGCGGCGGGGAGGAGCTGCCGGGGACTGACCGCAGACCCCCGTTCCCCATCCCCAGCGCTGCTCGGGGAGAGGCGGTAGAGAAGTCAGGAGTGAAGTTCAGCCTAGGGAAAAAAAAGGGGAGGGTTGCAAGGTATATTAGTTTTTTGTCTTTGTTTCTCAGTATCCTACTGTATTTTAATTGGCGATAAGTTAAAATTGCGTTTCCTCAAGTCTAGTCTGTTTTGTAATCAGTAAGGGATCTCCCTTTATTTATCTTGACCCACAAACTTTTTTTCATCTTATTTTCTCCCCTGTCCCCTTGAGGAGGAGGAGGAGTGAGGGAGCAGCTGGGTGTGCATCCAGCAGCCAACCAAGGTCAGCCCATTAGAAGTCATCAAGACAGAAAAATATCTGATTGAATTTTCCAGCTTTGGCAATAGTTTGAAATATAATTCAATTCAGTAATATATATTGCATACATCTAAGTATTCGGGAGAAAGTTAGTCATTGTGGTACCTTTAATGACCATAAAGGTCAGATTTTGGTTTCCTTTGTTTATTAAATATCTGAAGGAAGCACAATGAATTTCTTCCCACTCACTGTTACCTTTTTCTCTGAAGGCTCAGCCACTTAAATCCTTGTCAGTACTAATGATGACAGAGTAGATTAACTCTTCCAGTCTGTTACGGTGCAGCTGCCTGGGAGTAGCAGGTGAAGTCAGAAGCTGCTGCTTCTAAAGGAAATACAGTGAATAACCCATTGAGAGCCACTGGAAAGTCTGCTGAGTGAAGCAGCGCTACTCCTATGGCCAGCTGCCACTTTGTGGCCTCTGCAGGCTTTCCTAATTTATCTGAATGAACTATGTGCAGCCTTTCGCTTGAGAAAGAAAGTCCATGGGAATCTACTATTAGAAATGACTTTTATGCATAGCACAGGGCCATTCACATAGGAAGCAACAAGCGACAAAATATGACCTGAAATATGGGTAAACTAATACTTCCTGAAATGGATTAAAACTAACTTTCATGGAGGACAGAAGCTAATCCTGAAGATGAAAAGTTTATCACCAGTGACAAATGAGAATAGAGATACTATGTTATCTACTTTAAGTAAGCAGAAGGAATACAGTAATAATTATGACTTATTTTGTGTTTTTATTCCTAATTTTTGAAAATACTTTAGTCAAAGGCTGAAGGAAGTTCTTAAACAAGATGTCCACATTGGTTGAGATGTATCATAACCTACCATTACTTTAAATGCTACTCAATGTCTATTTAACATGCAAATTCCACTTTTTTTAAATTTCTATTGCTTTAAATATTAATGTGAATAATATAAGGATATTTACTGTTACCAAGTAATCTGGTCTTATTACCTAATCATCTGTTACAGACCATTAATTTTCTTAATGTGACAAATGTTATACTCTACTGTATTTGAAAAGAGTCACTTTGCATACAGAGAAAGTCCTGTAACAGACTTGCCCTGTACACATACTACGTACTAATGTTTTATGAAACTGTATCAGTGTGATTTTAATATATTAAAGCTGTCTTTGAAACATTTGTTCACATTAAAATGAATGTAACCACTTTAAAAAAGGGCCACCTTTTTCCTTTTGCATTCATGTTTCTTCAGATTGTAGCAAGCAGCATAAAATAATCTGTTGCCATAATTTCAGCCCTGCAAGAGTTACATTTCATTTAGCTGTCATTTCTTCTTGTTGAGAAGCAAGGGTATTCTGAAAGAAGCTGTTACGATACCAGCTCCCACAGAAGAATACAAAATCAATAACAGAAAATCTGGACATAAATGAGAAGGAGCATAGCGAGGTGAGAATATCTGGTCTGTTGGCCTTTGGAAAGGAAGAAATCATTTGTATTAGACAAGACTGACAGCAGAAAAGGAGTTGTGAGTATCAGATACAGCTGGGAAATGCTATAGAACTCTGTAAATACCATCAACAAGATGGGCGAGTTAGTAAGAAGGAAAAGTGGGAACTCGTTAACTAGATTTTTTATTTTAATGAGAACATCAGACTTTATGTATGAGAAGATGGAAAGATTGAATTGCTGGGTGATTTTTTTGTTTTCTTCTATTAGTGAATCAAGAAATGCATTCTGACATTTTTCTTTCATCCCAGTCCTAAGATCTACTGAAAAAATACTTTTCTCTGTGGTACCCGAGATGATCATTAAATCCTTCAATTCTATTAGATGTCCTTTATTTTTGAAGACAATCCTTTTTTAATTCATCTATTATACAAATAAGGAGAAGCTGTATTGATTAATCAAATTTTTGAAGAGTGACAGTGAACACTGTAATTTTTTGTTGAGACAGGTTTTCTGCATGTAATTATGACTGAAGTAACGCATTTTTAACAAAACATGCAATTCACAAACTACAAAGGAAAAAAAAAAGAGATAACGTTCTCATTACATGTGAAATAAAATTGTGGCGGTGGCTTCATGTTTTACTCTTTGTCTCCTAAAATGCGTTTTTTCCTCTGAGACTCTCATTTGGGCATTTTACCTCGGAAGGACATGGCATGCCAGGAAAACAACTTCTAGAAGATTAATATATGTGTAATCAACAAATACTTTCCAATATAAGGATACCAAGCTCAATGAGTAGTGTGTGTGTGAGAGGAATTTTAAATGTGGGTAGCAAGTCAGCTCTTCCTGCCAGACCCTGGAAGTTTCTAGGTGAAGGTCTTATCAGAGTTCTTTGCAAATTTTCTTTCAGGCTGAGCAGCATATCAATGAAGAAAGATGCTACCCTGTATCACTGTTACATGATCTGAATATTTTCCAGGTCCTGAGGAGACTGTAGAAGGAGGGGGTTAAAGCCATGCAGTAGAACTGGGAAAAGAAGCGAGCTTGCTTTGAGCTTAAGATAGGGACTTAGTGAAAGTATCAAAGAGTGAGCGAGGTGAAGGACTCTCTCCAAAATTGGTGGAGATTGATGCATACCCTAAACTAGGACCGTTGCCTGTAAACTGAAAAAGCTAGCTTGTGAAACACAGAACTGGGAATAATGGAGGAGGGTCCTGTAAGTTTTTACCTGTCCTGAAGGACTTTTGAATAAATGAGTCTGAGCTACTTTGCTGTTTCCCAAGAATCGCTTGCTGATGTTTAGATCACCTTGTGTCCTAGACCTCAAATAGTGCTTACAAAGTAGCTTTAAAATCAAAGATTCCTTTGTGTCATCAGAAACTTCAAGGAGAAGTGTTTTCAAACCTTAAATGAAATGAAAAATTCATTTGAAGTGTGCTTTCCAGTATATTTATTCCATCTAGTAGAATAGTAATTAGGATTGCTTTGTATTATCAGGCTTTTTATTTTATGCTGCATGTTTTGCACAGCTAAGTATTTGTGTGATGGAATACGGATACACAATATCCTTTATATTATCCTACCCCATAAAAGATGTTCAGCACTGTGATCCGAAACTAAAGTTGAGTCCAAAACTTACTCAGTTTTACTTGGTTAAGCTGCATTCCAAGGTGAACCATTCCTCTCTAATCTTTCTTTCCATCTGTCTCCCCCCTCTTCCCTCTACTTTTATTCCATAAAATGAACAATAAGAAACTTTGGGGTTTTGTTTTGTTTTGTTTTACATTAGTGGAAAAAGGACTTTCCATTAATCAGTTGAGAAAACAATCGCTTTTTTAAGGCTTTTTCTGTGCTTTGCCTAGAAGAAGTCTTCATTATGGAATCTAAGATAGAATTAGGCAATCAAAATAATTCTGGTGTATCTTTTAACATACAAAATGGTGAAAGCGGAATTGTTTCTAAAAAATTAGAAAATACAGAAAATAAGGTATCTTCTGCAGACAGAATAAAGCCATACGTTAGTGTGTTCCACAGTCACTGAAAGGGATTATTTGATTAAGATGACAAAACCAAGTACTTTTATATTCTGACATTCACCTGTGAAAAAACCCCAACCTTCTGGTGGTGGTGGATGTGGGAGGAACTGCTTTGTGTATTACCAACAGCATGTTTGTTCCTCTTCTAGTTGCAAAAATTATGATATATTTGGCTGAAAAAGAGTGTACTTTTCTTTCACATCAGTGATGCTTCCAACAAAAGTATCAAAATATTAGAGACTATGTTAGAATATAGCTGAAAAATTTCAAGACAGCAGTAAAAGCATAGGGAAAATATGAAAAAGATTTACAATCAAAGTATCAAACTGATGTTTAACTTTGTGAGAAATTGCTCCCTATATAAATTACTGGAGAATTATAATGAATATTTGCTTACAGTTAATTGCTTCATTTCTGTACTGTGCAATAAAGTACAATAGAGATAACTCATCATTTGATCTTGAAGGTTGTGTAACTAAAGTTTTCAATCATTTTTCCCCACCTGCCAAAACAGTTTCAGAATTGCAGGAGATATTTCATTTTGTCAGCACTGAATGCCAGGAAATAATGAAGCATGTCCCCACAAGATGATTATACTTTGCAGTTGAAAAGATCTTAAAATATATTCCACATAGAAGTTATATTTGTTCCTTAAAAAGTACTTGCCCAGAGACTGTTTTGGCAATGGACTCGTATTTTTTTTTTTAAGGCTGTCTTTTAAAATTAGGAAAATTTTAACTTTGTAATTATTACTGAAATGTTAAATACTGTGTTTCAGTAGAGGTTGTAGCCATGTTTCAGAAGTTAATGTGTTACCAAAAAAAAAACCCACAAAACAACTCTCCTTTTCACACTTTATAGACAGGGTACTTTCCAATAAATATATCACATTTCAAGTTAGTGAAAATATTTCTCTATGCAGCATATAAAATAGTCTGTGGGAGTCACCGTCACAGGTAATAACACCTAGTAAATTTCTAAGTAGATGTTATTTATATGAGAACATGTACATGAGTCAAAACAAAAACGCCCTGCCAGTCTTTCTGTGGAGAGTGATAAATTCGTGCATCACTGGTATTTGGAAGAGATTTCAGCTGTAGAACTATGTGTGGCCGTTGGATGCATTATGGGCTCCTCCCAGCCATTACCTTCTGAAACCATCCTGTATTACTCATTTTCACTGTACTATGTGTGTTATTGATCTTTCCTATATGGCTTGTCTCACTTCCCAGCTTTTATGGAAATTATGGAAATGAGTGTTAGAATTGGCACTGAGTGAACTAGATAGTATCTTGTATGAACTGGGTTTTTGCTCTGTTGGTTTATTAATAGATTGAAGTTCTTACAGAAGAAATAAAAAATGCCCCCTAAAACAGACCATGCACATCTGATGGTAGTTATTCTTTACTATGGTCTTACAGAGATGCGAAAGATGTTGATAGCTTTAAGAAAATTAACGGGTTTTTGCTCTGTAACTGACAAGTTGATGGTCACAACAGAAAACCTAGGAATGATATTTCAACACAATATGGAAAATCATAGGACAAATATTGGAAGATATATTTTTTATTTTAAGAATACCACATCATATTATCAGTCTTTGTTCTTGTTTTGTAGATTGTCAGATACCTGCATTCAAAAAGATCCATCATTTACATTGTGACATAAGGTCGTAAATCCAAAATGGATGACCTTGCGAACATTAAATTGAAATTCAGTGAATTTGAGATTTACACTTGGTTAAAAGCACAACAGATAAATTTACCAAGTATGTCTCTGTAATGAATTAGTTTTGGAAAAATTTGTTCCCTGCCCATCATTAATTTATCTAACTCAAAGATGTAACGGACATCTGATTAGTTAGTTTTGTTTAATGGTAGAGGAGCAATGCACTGAAAAGGACATAAACAGTGCAATACATGTCGTTTCACACTCTCCAACTTTTGAGGCACCCGTCTTTCTTTGTGGCCCAGGTGACCAGAATTGAGTTTGAAGTTTAAGTGCTTCCTGCTTTGAAAAAAACCAAACCATAACACACTCAATAAATGCAGACTGTACACCTTCTTCTGCATTAATGGCAGCATGAGAGACGAGCACCTGACCCACGGGACAGCAAGAGCGTTCTTAAGCTGCATTTGCTTGACCCCCTGAGACGTGTAAGAAGCCGGAGCATACGTGTACAGTTGAGAAATGCGCCCTTTATGGGACTGCTTCCTGTCCACAACTTACCTCATCAACACGCTGACAGCTGGAGCGCAGCACTGGGGACACCTGCCTGTGCCTTGTCCCAGCTCAGTGGCTTCGCAGGCTGCAGTCGGGTCAGCCAGCACCATCCAACGCACCGGGTTGTGGGACAGGTGGATGCGGCAGTGCAAGTATATGAAGTGTTGGGACTATCTGACAGAGATGAGTACAAAAGGCTTGATTGTAGTGCCTTTTATAGCAGGAAACAAATTTCTCAAATTTTCTCTGAAGAGTCATAGAATGGAGAGTTTGAGAGATTTTATCAGTTTATGGATTAATATGTGGTATGTTTCAATACCTATTAATCTCTCAGATGAATAATTGTGAAGAATCTCATTTTTTCCAGTTTCAGCACTGTGTTTGACATAGAATCATAGAATTGTCTAGGCTGGAAGGGACCTTTAAGATCATCAAGTCCAACCATTAACCTAACACTGCCAAATCCAACACTAAGCCATGTCCCTAAGCACCACGTCTACCTGTCTTTTAAGTACCTCTAGGGATCGTGACTCAACCACTTCCCTGGGCAGCCTCTTCCAATGCTTGATAACCCTTTTGGTGAAGAAACTCTTCCTAATATCCATCCTAAATCTCCCCTGGCACAACTTGAGGCCATTGCCTCTTGTCCTATCACCTGTTACTTGGGAGAAGAGACTGACTCCCACCTCTCTACAACCTCCTTTCAGGTAGTTGTAGAGGGTGATAAGGTCTCCCCTCAGCCTCCTTTTCTCCAGGCTAAACAAGCCCAGTTCCCTCAGCCGCTCCTCATAAGACTTGTTCTCTGGACCCTTCACCAGCTTCGTTGCTCTTCTTTGGACATACTCCAGCACCTCAGTGTCTTTCTTGTAGTGAGGGGCTCAAAACTGGACACAGTACTCGAGGTGCAGCCTCACCAGTGCTGAGTACAGGGGGACAATGACCTCCGTGGTCCTGCTGGCCATGCTGTTCCTGATACAGGCCAGGATGCTGTTGGCCTTCTTGGCCACCTGGGCACACTGCTGGCTCATATTCAGCCGGCTCTTGACCAACACCCCTAGGTCCTTTTCTGCCAGGCAGCTTTCCGGCTACATTTCTCCAAGGCTGTAGCGCTGCATGGGGTTGTTACCCAAGTGGCCCTGTTGAATCTCATACCGTTGGCCTTGGCCCAACGATCCGGCCTGTCCAGATTCCTCTGTAGAGCCATCCTACCCTCAAGCAGAACAACACACCTGCCCAACTTCATGTCATCTGCAATCTCATTTTTTACAGTTTCAGCACTGTGTTTGATATCACTTCATGTATGGCTTCATCTTTTTGTCTCTCATCCTTCTCTTTCATTAAGCAATAGAGCGGTACACAAATAAGAAATTACTTTTTAAAAAATGGAAAAAAAGGTAACCTCTGGGGGTTAATCTTTGATGTTCAACATGCTCTGTTCATGTTCTCTCTGATGTTCAACCTGACTGTCTTCCAGTGGAGCAGCTCTGTCAACAACCCAGTGTCCACTGCTGTGAGATTTGTATTCTCCCTCAAAGTGCTAGATATGCACTTACATGGCCTTATAGTGTCTCTTGATGAACGCGTCCATTTGCTCTTCCCCAGCACTACGCTGCCCGTCGCTCTGCAGTTGGACTTGGTTTTGCTTACTTCCTGAGTTAGCGGCTCTCATTTTACAGAAGATTACTTTATCTCTGTGGACCATGAACTGCTTGCACCAGTCATACAAGCGCGCCGATTGCCCATGGGAAACTCTTCATATGTATGATCATTGGTTAAAAAATCAGGGAAGCCCCTACTTCTATCTTCTGTGTCAGGGGCTGGCCCGTTGCTGAAGTGTCCTGTCTGTTTGTGGTCAGGAAATCCACTTAGCCTCCTGTTTTTAGCTTGAGAGAAAAGGTGTAGCATTTTTGTATTTCTTCAAGTAAAATTTTGAAGTGAGCATTTTTTAATTCTCTGCAAGAATGATTGCATTTGTGTGAGCAAACATTGTCTGAGTATATAAATGGCTTTTGTGACAAAAATGTCCATGACATTAGAGGCCGTCCTTTGGAAATGTTACCTTCACTATTTTATCATATAGCTCTGAGAGTGTGCTATATTCTGAATTAATTTTCCAACTGTAAGTTGAATAATGCATGTACTTCACAATATAGCAAAGCAATATTATTCCGGTATCTTCTTTGCATAACTATGTTTATTAAATTTAACAAAAAAATGTAAAGTATCCATTTATGCTTTTGTTCAAAAAAGTAACACCAAAAGTGTTTACTTCAGTAGTCTTCGAAGGATTTTATTCAGAGCCTCAAATAATGGTAATTTAAAAGGTGGAAGCAAGCCTTTAAAACCATTTTGTGATGTTAGTATTTAAATAAAATTATGAAAAGATTTTGCTGGCCATTCTTACTGTATAGAAATAGAGCAGTGAACATGTCAAGCCTGGATAAAGTGATTGTGAAGCTTTCGATAGACAGCAAGAGCAATTTCCTTTTTTAATTAAAGGGTTGGAATTGGTGTCATAATTGTATATATTGTTATGACTGATTATTGACATTTTTACTGCCTCCTGAAAATATAATAGGTTTAAAAGGAAAACTTCTCAAGTGATTGAGAGGAGGACCAGGGGACTACCACCTTCAAATCAGAAGTACTGAAACAGAAATTCAGTTGATTGCAGCTTCAGCTAAAATCAGGACCTGACTTTAGTCTTGATATAAAGTCCTGTGAACTATTCATGATCAAACTGGGACAGAATTCTAATTTACTTAACCTGTGTACAGGTTTCTTTTTCTTTCCTATATACAAATTGAAAAAAAGAATGTAATATACTCAATTTTATCCTTTTGTTCCTAAACACTTAGCACTTTGAGAGACCTAAAAGAAATCAGTAGCAGGTACATCAACAGCTTTTAATGACCAAGAAGTTTTACATTTTAGTCCATTGTTCCTGTCAGGTTTAAGTAAACATATAATATCACTGGGGCAGGGACTGACAGCCGTGGGTACTAAAATGGGGTCCTGGGCTGTGGGCAGGGTGAGGGGAGGCTCAGAAGAACGGGCAGGGACAGTCAGGGCTGGCAGTGCCCTCAGGACCATGATACTAAGCCTGAATTTCTCTTAACAGTTCCATTATTGCACGTGAGACTAAGTAGAGTAGTTTCATAAATACTTGGTATAAAATAAAACTTGGAAAAAATACTTGGTATAACATAGGTCCACTGAATCACTTATATGACAAGCCATTGAAGAAACAGAACAGTTTAATTAGGGTTTCATATGTTTTTTTTGAAAAAGTATTTCTGTCATGTTTTGTAATGGGAAATATATACTCTCAAATTCAGACACTTTCCCATGGTCACTAAGACTTAAAAATGGCGTTTCAGGAGAGTAATAGCTGTGACAACATTTGTTTCTAGATTAATATTTCTGCAAAACAGATAATTGCTCTTTCAATTCAATGCAATGTTAAAGTCAGTAATTTGAAACTTGCTTAATTGGAATTTTTTTGTTTTTCAGATGGACGCTTGAATATTTGCAAATTAACACTTGTATTTTAATACAAGAAGTCTTGCTTAAATTTTGTCTTTCAAAAAAACCCAAAACCTTTTGTTATTTTAGGTTATACCTGACTGGAATTTTTTTCTTCTTTATCCTCCTTTTCCTCTGTATTCAGTGGGAAAATTGGGGGGAAAAAGGCAGATAAAATAAGTAGATGGAAAATGGTATATAGAAGTATGTAAAAGGAGAGACAAAAATTTGGGGTTTTTGAAAGACGTTTTTAGGTTGTGGATGGAAAGTCCCCCCCCACTAAAACATTCAGTAATCAAAGCAGGAATCTCAGACATAGTTTCAAGTTTTCTACTGTGGGTCAGAGAGAATGAGGATTCAGACCTGCTTTTTTCAGCATTTCATCAAGTTCATTTTTAATATTCTTGTTTTCATATGTTGTGCCCTTTCCATCAAACTGTTCTTGTTTCTGGCTTTTTCATTTTTTATAGCATTTATAATAATTATACTGAGCAAGAATGAGGAAAAAGAAGTAACTTAATGTTCCACTGATTACGGAATTCCCATAGGTAGGGAAATGCCTGTTCAAATTGGCAGAACAGGCAGACAGCTGTTTGAAATCAGAATCTCTTGAAGGACAATTTACTGTCTCAGCCCTGGTTAGTTTCTGAAGTTGTTTCACTTTTGTGCTTATTACAAATACGAAGTTCAGAATCTCAAATATTTTTTCTTTGTTTTGTGTTTTCTTCTCCCTTTTGAAACACAATTCTTGGATTTTGGAGCTACTTCAGGAGATGGTCAATGGGTTTCTTCTTAGTCCTGAGATGTACTAGTTGTTTGCTGTTGTCATGAACTGCTCTATGTTACAGCATACTGTGCTTTAAACAAAAATAAATAAATAAATAAATAAATAAATAAAAACCAGAAAACTTGTAATGTGCCTACTTCAAGTTATCTTCCTGTTCTAGCAAAAGTGCTGTTTCTACATAGAAAATTTTCTGTTGTGTAATGGAAATATGTCTAAAATCAAAATCTGAACAACTAGGAACCCTTCCTCCTCAATATTTTTACCTTCTCATACTTTTCTTTAAAAGCAACTCTTCTCTGACTTGGTCAGTATACCTGACAAAGGCTCAGAAATCAAAACTAGTTCAGGGGCAATCACTGCTTACCTGTGCTGCTGCTGTTCATTAGATTGTTATACTTACTCATCTATACGTTTATAACTACTGAATTCTTTTATTTATCCCCAGAGAGCAACAACTGAAAAGAATATCAAATTAGCTACTTTACTAATTATGACAGCAACTTGTGAATGGGGCCACAGTGAATTATAAGTCATTGGTAATAAACATCTCATCTTGAGTTGTTAAATATTTCTGATTTTTTTCATGATAATGCTTCAGTATGGAGGGCAGTGAATACTTTCCAATGGAGCTAATCTGTTAAAGGGGCAATAGGATCTGTTTTTCATAAACTCTCTAAGAAAAACTATAATCCAGAAGCCTTATGTTGCAGCTTTTCTTTTTGGTAAAATATTGAAGTTCTTTTTACTTTAATCTTCAGCAAGTTACGTCATTGTGCCTGTCCTTCAGTGTAGCAAGAAAACAAACATACGAGGAGCATGAAAATCAGCTTTCAGCATGGCAGCCAATGAAAAGAAAATGGGATATGCTGCCAGAGGCAGGTGTTTGGGTTGCTTGGTTCTTCACTGTGAGGAGTTTGGGGGTTTTTTTTGCTTTTTTTTTTTTTTTTTAAAAGAAAAGTACTTGCTCTTAAGAATGAACCAATTGAATGACTATAGCATCTGCTGGCAAGTTGACAACGGGTAGTAGCTCTACAGGCAGAGCACAGTGAAGCAGATAAACTGAAATAAGGCTTTGTGTTGAGATGTTTTTGTTTGCTTGAAATTCTGTGCATGTCTGGTTTTGTTTCAGTTTCTAGGAGGCTTATTTTATATAACAGAACTTCTGCCTGAGGAATCAAAGATCATAGAGTAATGAAACTTATAGATCATTTGTGATAGGAAGAAAAATCACTGAGTTCAGAGTCTCAAATTGCCTTGTTTTCCAAGCTGTGGGTGGAAAACAATAGGCATTTCTAACCTTTCTTTATCAGCAAAATGAAGAGATGAAAATCAGCCTCTGACAACATTGAGGAAAGTCAATTTACTATTTTGGCTCTCCAGTTCCTGTAGGGTATTTCATCTTGCTGTTGCTGCAAAACCCCAGTCTTTCTGGAAGATTAAAGATAGTTTGGTGGTTGTTGTTTTTAAGCTACTTAATTTAAGTTTTTTATGTTAATTTTTGCTTTCTGGCATGCATGATCAGACGGGAGTTACTAAAACTAATTGTCTTCCAGCTATCAACCATCACTCTCTTGCTATCCTGCCTCACCTAACTGTTCCTTGCTTTTTTAATTCATGTAGTTTAAAGTAGCTTTAAAGTGCTCTTTTTTTACCTGTTCACTCAGACCAGCAATATGTTTCATCTCTAAATGAAATTTACCATCAGAACAGAGACTCAGGAGGGATCCTTGGCCAGTTAAACTCATCATCGCCAATACATGGAACTAGCTGAGCACACAGAAAGGCTCTCTGCAGTGAGTGGAACAGGTTAGTAGCGTGGAGGGCTGCGATAAGGAATGGCTATTGCAAGAGAATTAAGATTCGTCTGTAAGTTGCTCCAGTGGAGCCTCCAGCAAAATGTGGGCTCCTGCTGCATGAACCGAGGACAAATTGTGTACGATGCTGGGGACTGAGTGATCCGTTTCTGTGAGGGGCACCAGGGGACAGGCTGGCTGTGGGGACAACATCACGCAAAAATGTAGAGCTGTAAAAAGGTATCTGCTTGTAGAACTAATTTCAGTTTCCTGTTCGTAGCAATAGAATTTGAAGCCAATGAAGGCCATCTAGAAGGCTCATGCAGAGCAATGGTATGCTGTAGTAGTTTGTAGGATTATGTCTAGAAAGGGAAGTATTGTGGAATTCAGAGCTTCATTGAATTAATACTATCCTGTTTTAAAAAGTCATTGTTCTCTTGAGTCGATGTTGACATAGTTTGGTACCTATTTAGACTCTCAAGCCCACATATGTACACTTCCAAAGCAATACAAATACCTGAATTTCTGAAAAAAGTCCGTGTGTAATCCAGGTTGAAAATTCTCTTACTTTCCATAGTGCACTTGGATTTGGACTAAAAACTTGGATATTCTCTGAACGTTAATGAAAAATCCCTAGAGTGTTCATAACTCCCAGTCAAGAAAGATATTTATGTACTTATTGGATTTCATTTGCTGGCTTTTTGCTAACATCTTCTATGTTTTCTACACCATCCAAAGTAACTGAAGAAAAAGGTGGGAGGAACAAAAGGCAGTATTTTTTGACATAAATGTTGCTTCTTATCCATGCTTTGTAAAAGGATTTTTGCTTTTCAAGAACCACTGAAACAGCACTGAAGATTGTTCTTTAAAGAGAAGAACTTTCCATTCTGTCGTACAATTTTCCTTTTTTTTTTTTATGGGTAAAATATAAGGGACAGTAGAGGAGTTTTTTGGTTGTTTGTTGTTGTTGTTGTTGTTGTAGTTATTCCGCCCCTCACCCCAGTCATTTATTTGAAGCCCTAACCTTAATAGTTATCAAAGGACTCTAAACACAACTTCTGGAATGGTTCATGGGTTAGAAGTACGTACTGTTTAGAGTTGATAGGGACTACATGTGCCAATGTGCCAACAGGCTTATAATAAAATGGCACTTTGATGGGGTTTGAATTCCCGACAGACTGCTAACTCTTGTGCATGATCTTTGCCTAGCAAAAAGCTCTATCTTAGTCAGAACTAATTAATTGCATTTGTTCATGTTGTCTCCTGGCCCTTTCTCATGATAAAATCCTGGGTCTCCAGAGATACCTCCTTTAGTCTGAACCATAGAGGTTTAGTGCTTTGTGGCAGTGACTGACATATTCTTTATGATGATTTGTGGAGCAAAAGTTGCTGTGATCATAAACATGGTATTTTGAAAGACATTTGCTGAAGACCCTCGTGGAAGCAAATCTTACTTACGTTCTTCATATGATTCAGGGAGCACTTCGTGTTGCTCCTTTCTTGAGGAAGCAAGAAGAATGTGTTATGAATATATGGAAAATTTTTGTAGACATTCCACTAAATTTGTAAGTTAACACACTGCTGATAGGGAGTTGACGCTGCCCGGCAATGAGACAGCAACAACTTTTATTCTGTCTTTGTAATCAGGCTTATACAAGTATATTAGGTTTCTTCTTCCATTTTCCTGAATCATAAGTGCTGTTAAATAACTTTTCTCTTAGAAAACGTTCTTTCTCCAACAGGATGGTTAGCCTTGCCAATTCTGTGAGGTTTTACTCTCTGCAAGTAGGCTGGTGACAATATTCTGTATATGCTGCATGTTGTTTGGCAGCAGTACAAGCTTTGGTATTTCCATGTTGAAATAGGGGACTTTTAGATATAGATGCTCAACATTTGTGTATAGCTCTTCACATTATTAAGCAGGGAGGTTTTATAACTGTTAATTAAACTTCTGTCATTAGAAAAATGACAGTAATTTAGCCAATATTTTACTTTATCTACTCTATCAGTAACATGACATGGTAATTGTAGTGTATCTGAAGCAAAAGTCACATCAATTAAATAGCAATGTGAAAATGATTCATCTGAGCAAACAATATGTTCATGGTGCTAGTACATTGTTCTTTGTGTTTCAGACTGTTAATTACATTAATTACTGAAGATCAGTTTGCAGCTGAAATCCTGATTGTCAAACCTAATTTGATTTTAACTGCTGACAGCTCTGACAGTATAGTCTGGTAACTGCAAATAATATCGGTACTTTCTGTCTATAATGGGACATTTTAGCAGCATTATTGAATGTCTATTGTAAAGTATATAGACAGAGTATTTCAGCAATAATATTAACTGTTCTGTGTTGCTTGCAAAATCTGTGGATTTCTTCTGGAAACTTTGGTTACTTTAATAATGAGGACACTTACCAATCACAGAACATCTAAGGCTGACAGTTTTTATGGACTGTTAATCCCATTTTTATAGAGCTGGACTATGATGAACTTTTCAACGTTATTGAAAAGTATTGAAAAGTGTTTTTCAGAAAAAAGCCCATATCCCTTGGCTGAATTATAGTCTGATCCCCTGTGAATGTGTCCCTCTCTGCAAAGTTAAAATACAGTTTTTGCATGTCTCTCTTGTGTGACGGCTTGCCTCAGAGATCTCTGAAGCACTGGAGACATGCAAACATATTAACCTGGGGAATACCTAAACTGGTTTACATACATGTAAATGTCCCCATGCTGGACTCCCATTTGTGGGGTTAAAATGATCTGGGGCTATCTCTTTTCCTTTGGCATGGAAATACCCTTTGAAACTCAAAATAAAATGTATTCCTGCAGTGGCAGATTTTATCACTATGGACTGAGTGCACAGAACAAAGATTTTTCTGAATAATGTCTGTAAGAAAGCAACATGACATGAACAAAGGACACGGATTACAATGTAAGACCTGCCAGCCACTGTCAAGCTAACCCTGTGTATAGGCAACTACCGTATCTCTAGTAATGACAAGTAGCTAATGATTGTGGAAGAATATAAGAAAAGAGCATGGACAAAGGGATCTTCCTCATACATTTTCACAACTGCAGTACTCCATGCTTGCTGGATTTCTATGAAAAAGGTCCGTCGTATTAGTAGTCACTGACAGTGTTGCCCTTGTGAATTTGAACCCATTTATACTTTTGGCCTCAAAAACATCTTGCAGCAATGAAACTTTTATTAGCAATCTCAAATGTAATCTGTGAATGCTGGAGTAACTTCAGTGTTCCAGTGATTTCAATTGCCACTTCATAAAACTAGGATAAACCCAGCATGAGACTGATGTGTTCTTGTGAGACTATCAAATGCATTTTATAAATTCCAGAATTTAATATATATGATTTAGCATATGTGCTGTAACGGCACAATTATTTAGGATGGCCTAATACTTAATAAAACAGAGGCATAAATAAATAATGTTCTGAAGTTGAAAAATCTTTAAAACAGTAAGGGGATAGTTTTGTAAGAGGTGTAGAAGTTAGGACCTCATAAAATAAAATCTCATAAAATGCAGTTTCTAGTTCTTGACATAAATGTGTGTTGTATGAGTACCTTGCAAAATTCATATATACTTTCTTATTTTGCTTTTACATAAATATTTCTAAGGAATGAACATTTAATAAGTATAAAACAAGGGAGAAAGATCTGTAGAGTTTTGCAGAGCTCCCACACAGTATACTTAGAAAGGTTCTACTGAATGAAAATAAATCTGCTGGAAAGGAGGTCTTGCATCTCAAAAGAAGCTTTGGCAAAAAGAGAAGCAAGTAACCCAGATGAAAGTGAATCTTTTCTTTTTCTTTCACTCAAGGTTTTATATTGAAGAGAAAAAGCAAGAGGGCTTTTTGTTATCTCATAACTGATAGCTTGTACGATTACATTGCCTCAGCTATGAATAGTTGCATTTTCCTCTTGTACGCTATGTAGTTGCTATTGCAGGGAATAAATAAACACAGGATACGTGGTCATATTGCCAAGGGTCTGGCACATGCAGTTCAGGTTAAATTCACTCTCCTACTGATGTGGTTAGTTTTATTTCACAGTGAGTTTCATGGGGCAGCAGGGCACCTATGCTAATTCTTGAAATGTTTGTTATCGCTGTTACCAGCAGAAGTGCAGTTCAGCCTGTCCAATGTAGCATGTGGGCTCTGCACAAGGGAACATTTTCATAAAAGATCAATATGTGTGTGTGTAACAATAACCTCCCTTGAATTTCAAGCAAAGCATAGAATCATAGAATAGTTTGGGTTGGAAGGAACCTTAAAGATCATCTAGTTCCAACCCCCCTGCCATTGGCTGGGACACCTCCCACTAGACCAAGTTACTCAAAGCCCCGTCCAGCCTGGCCTTGAGCACCTCCAGGGATGGGGCAGCTAAACATACAAAATCATCTCAGCTTTAGTACCTAACCTTTCTCTTATAATTTGTAGGTTTTCTCCCAAACATCTTTCTTGAATACTAAATCATAATAGATGAATAGAAAAGAGTTTTGAGAGTTCTTGCAAAGTGCCTAGACTCACACAAAGAAAACATAAACGTTAATCTAGTCAGTTAAGGGAGGAATTTATCAAAAGAATGTTTAGGACCTCTGGCTCATGCCAGAGTTAAGCAGCTCCTCTCGGAGTGTTTCACAGATCAAGGCTGGGTTTTGTGTTCCTGGAATGTATCTTCATAATTTTTATTCTAGTTAGATTGTGAATCTAGTTAGAGACTGCAACAAAAGCAGAAAAGCATTGGAATAATGCCCGATTTTATTGCTTTGAGGACACATTATTGTGTATTTAAATGGAAAGCCACTTAGGTGAGTAAGTGGTTCAAATACAGATAAGAGATTAATTTTATCACAATACATTTTAGGAGTTTTCCCAGTCAAGGCAAGATGTTTTTAAATTAATATTAAACTTCAAATAACTTTCAAAATGTATTGAAAGTATTCTGTCAAATACAGCAGATAATTGATGTCATAGAAAAATAGTTGATAAGTAGCAAAATGAAAATATTTTGTCCACCTCTCATCAGGTTCTTTGGCTTCCTGTCAATTTAGGATGAAAACCATCTTGGCCCAGGGTCAAAAGAAAGCTTAAGCTCAGTGAAGTGTGAGTTGTGACTTCATGTAATATGTACTGGCGGTATGTATTGGAATGGAGTTCTTGTTGAACATGAGTCAGCGTGTAGGAAAAAGGAGCTTCTTCCAAACACAGCAGCACAACCGAGTTGTCCTTCACTCTCCATTTTATTAAAACATCATACATGTCCCAGTGAATGGCTGGAATGCCAATTCTGCAGATGATATTTTCATCAATTAAGTTTGATTTTCCCCTCATGTGCTTTGTATCTTTTACATTTTACTCCTACAGTTATATTTCAGCATGAAAAAGAGTTGTTGATTGAATATTCTTCAATAAAAATAGTAATTCTAATACTAAGTTATCCTAAAGTCAAGCCACTATAATGAAAAAAACTTTCATCTGAACTAATATCAGAGAAGGGCTATTCACTGGAGCAGAGAAAACGCAATAAGCGCTATTGTTTCCATTACAAGAAAAAAATGAAGATGACTCTCTCAATGGAACCATAAATGAAGAGTAATGAGAATACTGTTAGCCATAAAAGTGTCCTATTACTGATGACATTTCAGGCAGGATAGGATATTTAAAGATGAACTTGCAAAACCGCAAGTTTTCTTTTCTAACTACATCCATTAGCACAATCATATATACACTGAGAGTTCTGAACAAGGAGTTAAAACTAAAAATGTTATGGCACAGTGCAGTTAAAAACTGTTACAGTTTTTTCATGGCTTATACTGAAAATATCATCTCTAAATAAATAAAGCTTGCACTTTCTAAAAGCTGCATTTGATGTAGAAGTAACTGGTTTGTACCAACATTGAAAGGAAGCGTTCAGGTGATAAAGTACTTATTTTAAATGTATCTGTGGATAATTTAGTGCAAACTTTGTAAAATCTTTTTTTATTAATATTTTTTTTTTGTTTTCCACTAGAAATTATGAATTTCTGTACCTGAACCAGATGACCTGTTCCCATTGCAAGAGTTACCGAGAATGTCTTCATTTATAATTGTAATAAAAAAATTAATATATTAAAAAGGCAAGATAAACTGCCAACTGGTCCAATCAATAATACAGTCTCCCCTTTCATAATACATACTTCAAAAGTAGAAACAAAAGACAATTTGTCTGGATTTGAGCATGCTCAACTTAGCTTTGTATATTGCAAACACAAACTAAAAAAAGCAAAGGAAAAATCTAAACTTTAGAACCCAAACATTTAAAGCTGTTAAAGGAATAGCTCAGGAAGGAAAGAAATATCTCCATGAAGGAAAGAAATCATATGCCATTTAAAAGGAGAAATATATTTATATTTGGACAGGAAGGGGAAAAGCAACATTGCAACCCAAACTGCTTTTAAATCTCTTGCTTACATGTGCATATAATGAAATAAATTGCCTAGTTCAACAGATATGAAAGAGTCACAACTTCTCAGGGGCCCTGGTGCACTCCTTTAGTTGCAAATTTATTGAACGTTCTAATGAGAGGCAATCTCAAAGGAAAACAAGAATCATTCAGATTACGAGGCACCAATTTTGAAGACGTTTGGATTTATGGAGTTTCATTGATTAGGCGATATAAATAGAATGTTAGTTGGTTTTCACTTCCTTTTTTTTAAAAAAAAAAATCCATCATAGGAAGCCATTCATTTTCATTCTGCAATGGAAAATTCTGATTTTCTGACAATGTCAGTCAAAGAAAATTCCTTATCATAATATGATTTCAAGGGATTGCGGTGTTGGTCTGCCACAAAGAGCAGGTTGCAGCTACTTCATTATGTCCCTGTTCCTATGGTGCGTGATCATTCCGAATTCCAAAGAAGATAATGTGTAACACTGCCTTGCAAACCTAAAGCACAGTGCTGGCTTCACATGATGATTTTTTTGTTGCTTAAATATTTTCCCTCTTTAACTGTAAATGCAGTTTTAGAGGAATGTAGATAAACACCCACTTAACATCTGGGTTTCTGCCCACAGAGATGGGGAGTGAGGGTGGAAAACCTTTAGCCCCAGTAAGGCCTTGCAATAATTGCCATTACTGAAGGAATAACTAGTGACATGACACATCCTTTGGCTTCAACCACTTTTGTTACAGATCTCAAAGAGGTATCGTCCTGTAATTTGAACAGCCCAGTTCTCACATTAAAACTCTTCACTTTGCAGCATTGAATTAATCTCTTGTGTTTTGGTAAAGGGGAACTATTTCTAAAAGTTAATCACGTCTTCAGGCTGTGAGATTTTATGAGCTTTTTTCCCTTGACACTGAAATTTGGCTGGAATATTCATGAGCATTTTCATAATTTCATTTGAGCAGTGTGTTTGGTGGTTTTGCAGTTTGACATTATTGAGTTGGTTTTGTTTTTTTTTTTTCATTAGTGTGAGGATACAGGAATCTCCCCAGTGAAAATGCTGGCATTTACTGAGATAAACTATTTTTTTTTTTTTTTATAGTAGTCTGATTGTTTCTTAAAGCAAAAGAGAAGAAATTTTGTACTTTTGTGCAGTTGTGAGCTAAAGTAAGCAATATGTACTAGATGCCAGATGAAAAGTTTGACCTCAGTGAACATTGATATTAGTCTTTTTAAAATATAGTAAGAACAACAGACAAAATGAAACTTGACTGTATTTGTAGTGTATATGTGCACATACTTAGTGTTTGAACTGTGGCTACATCATCCTTTCTTTCCGGGTTTTTTGTTTGGTTTGGCTTGGGTTTTTTTTAAATTTTAAACATGACTGAAACTCTCTCTGTCTGTCTGTGATTACTTTCTGTGAGGAAAATAGCTTACTCATTATGTCTATTGGAACTCAACAAGAAGTGTTGCTTGCACAAAGTTTCTGCAAATGATGAAGAGCAGTCTTGTTCAAAGCAGTGTTTGAGCTGTAATATTTGGTCGATAGGAGGGGTACTCTAGAACCAAAACGTGAACTTTCTGAAGGTTGCCTGACCCTTAGGAAAGGCAGCTTCTCCAGCTGACCATAGGTTGTCCTGAAGAGTGTCCCAGTCACCTCACTGAGAATTTCTTCCTTCTGTCAGTTAGCAGTTCTTGGCTGCATATGTCCTGATGATTTCTGAACTCAGTAGTGTTTGGATGCCCCTACCCAGTTTCCAAGCTTTTGCCATTCAGCTTATTTGCATTATTCTTCCTCTGTGAAAGTCAAGAGTTCCTGCCGGTTTTGAAACCAAATCCTGGCTTTCCCCACCTCCCAGTATAAGCACATATTTAGTTCCCTAAGCAGTTGTAGCAGCTTTGGAACAAATATGTCAGAGTGACTGTACGATAAGACAGTTAGTAACGATAAGCATTTTAAAAGTATTTAAATTAATTTGCTTATTTCAAGCTATCACAAATCAAATATGTCCTTAGCTTATCAGAAGGAAAGGGTCTTCATTAGAATAGCATTGATATAGGAAAGCAACGTAAGACAAAAGGAGGAGTTATCAGATATAGATAAAGCATTTCAGTATTGTAATGTTATTACTTAGTTTAATTATTTTTTTATCTCTGAAAGAAGACAGTGGAGTGGGAAGTGAAAATGATAAGTATAAAATTGCTACCAATTTGTTGCATCCAAGTTTCAGATTAGCTTGCTTGAATTCCCATCAATTTGAGAGACAATCTTATTGAGTGCTATAGTCTAATTTTTAGTCTAACAAGCAGATTATTATTAATCCAGTTACAATAATGCTAAGACTTGTAGTTCAGTTCAGTATAGTCAGTTAAAATGAGATAAATACAAAATTTCCGAGGATCTACCCCTTTTTCTGGTGTTCTCCTCGCTCTTCCCCTGCCCTTTGGGCTGCCAAGGCTCAGTCCGGAGGGCTGAAGAAGGGCTGCAGGCCAAGAATACTTGCTTTGTGATTTTTTCCCAGGGACGAAGTTGAGGTTCAGCAGCCTGTAGCTGTCATGGATCTTTTGGCCATTTTTGAAGACGGTTGCAACATGTGACTTTCTCTCATCCTTTCTGTGGATCTGTATCCCTGGCTATTGTGGCCAGGCCAGGGATGGCTCCCTTGCCTCAAGCACACCGGGCAGCTTCCAGTTCCCGCAGTTACCCCAGCGCACTTCGTGCACTGCAGGGCAGGGCAGCAGTTCAGCTGCAGAGTTGAAGGCAGGGTGCAGCCAAGCCTGCCTGCCAAGGCCAGAGGCAAGAGAGGGAAGAGATGCTGAGGAAAAGAGTGCTTCACTGTTGTACTGACATAGGCAAGTAGCTAGGCAATGGCTAGGTGAAATGCTCAGTTAAACATTTGGCCAAAACTGGGTGAAGTCACTGTTCAAGTCTGAGTTAGATGTGGCTTTGGGTATAGGAACATCTCAGTTCAGTCAAGAACACTAATAGGTTGTTTGTAGGTATTCAGGTGGTTTCTCTAGCCAGTGGATTACTTGAATTGTCCTGTTGGGGTGGGGCACCTGACATTGTTTAAGGACTCCGGCTTCTGGCCAGAAACTGTCCATGTGGAACTGTCGGAGATTCTGCTTGTGAGAGATTTGGAGGTTTTTAACCTATTTTTAAAGCTACCTTTAGCTATCTTTATTGTCTTTTACTTTAAACAATTCTGTCCCAAATCTGTAGCACTTAATGGGTTTCTAGAGAACAGTAATTTCTCTACTGATTTTGTTAAGCTCCTTCAGGTGTTTTTTTGCATGAAAACTCCCTGCAATTCCATTCATATATTACTGGCTTTTCTGGGCTCTTATTTGAGTTCAAATGCATTGGACAGATTGTCCAACACTGTACAGAGTATTCTAGTCAAAGCACTGGTGAAAGATCACCTGTGTTTTGTATAAAGATGTTTATTCTTTTTTTCGCTTTTCTTTCTTTGCTGGGATGCTCCATTCTTTCTTTAAGGTAAAGTCTCTAATAAAAACTTCAGATAAGATGAAAACTGATAGTACAGTAGAAGGAAATTGCAAATGGATGATGATTTAGAGTACTCTGAGGATACACCCAGGTAGAATTTATTCCTTTGTACACAGAGCAAATGACACATTTATATTTCTGTTCCAAACCATTAATAAAATGTGGCTTAACACACTTCTAGATATTCACGAAGATTTTGGCCAGTTCACATCAGAAGAAGAAAGCGAAGAATAACCTGTATTGGGATAGCTGGTTTCTGCTTAATGATCTGTTTGTTTCTCTGCTTTTATGTACCCATTTCATTTCTGCAGAATTTCAGATTATGTATCAAAACAAGTAATGTGATTATTGAATTAATTATCTGCTGGTATATAATGGTGTGATGCTAAACCAACGGCTTTGCATAAGTGGATCTCAATAGATTGTAGATCTCACAAGACAGTTTGTAGTGTATCAAAATAATATATATCAGCTTGAGATAAGATTAATCATTTCAGCAAAATGTTGAACATATTCTTTACTTTCCACAGTCAGATGACTACGCTACTTTATACACACATTTAAATATTCAGTAGTGTCTGAATAATTACATCTTAAACTCTTGTTCGCTGAGTATAGGAGGAAGTGGAAAGCTTTAAATTCTGTTTTCTTTAGTCTTGCTCTTTTCTCAGGAATTCCCAGACTACTTGAGCTGACTGTATGAGGACTGCAAAAGGCTATATTTGGCTAAGGAGAATCATGCAATACAATAAGGGTTTTTTTACATAACTGAACAATAAACTTATTCAGTTCTTGGTCCTGTCTCTATTGCATATCTTTTGTTTCAATTTGGCGGTTTTGGGATTCTTTGAATAAAATATGGACCCCTTTACAAAAAGAAATCAGAAGCTTTTGAAATCCATGTCAATCTGTTCTATGAACACAGGAATGTTAAAAGGTAGCATCTCTTATTTGTTAATACTTTGTTGCTTTTTGTAATTGGGCAGATAAAAATGTAGGTGGATGAATGCTAGTTACTCTAGAAGCCTGTGTTGTACATCTCTCTTGATTTAAAAGAACTTCAGTATCGCTGACTATAGAGAATGAAGCAGCTGCAATAGGCAAACATGTGTTTGAAGAGAAATTGGGGCCAATGAATCTAACAGATTTCTTGGGACATGTTAAAAAACTCTGCAAGTGGGGAATTTAGAATTAATGAAGCCTTGAAGTAATATCTAAAGAAATTCTTCAGAATTTTGCCTAATCAAGTGACAGCAACTTGAAACCTGTTCTTGTTCACAAGTTACTCACCTTTACCAGATTGAAAAATTCTGTCCCTAGAATACTTAGAAAACGAGCTTTAGGTGTGCTAAACTGTCAACTGAAAGTCACTTGAAAAGTGGGAGAAAGTAAGAAGTCACTTATTTTGGCTATAGAAAGAAAAGTTATTTCATACTCTCATTGTCTTCAAATACCTATGAAACTGAAAGACAGATTTTTATTTGTGTATTTGTCAGGGAATTAATTGAGGTTCAGAAGATGGGTCGTGTTGGGTTTTTTTTTGTGTGTAATTGTTTGGTTTTTTTTTAAAAAACCAAACAACAATTAAGTACAGATTGATTTCAAAGTTCATTTAGCAGCCATGTAAATTAATCTATTAATGAAAACCCATGTGACAGCAACAGCAGCTGGTGCAACACCCCCTCCCTCTCATCCTACGTAGAGAGTATCAAAGAAAGTAGTTAAGGGTGTTTCTTGCTTTAGAGTTGTCCTGGCTTCTGTGAGAATGCTGTATTAGCTTTCAGCTTGCTGAATGGGGTTTTGGATGTTTATTAGAATAGCTGTTGGTATCAGTGATGAACAGGTAGAAATATACTGCTCTGCACATCTACCTATTTTGCACCTGTGATTTCCCTGTATCTTTGAATATATGTAAAAAATTGTGATATGCAAAAAGACTGCATATGAATGCAGTGTTTCTTAAAATATTCAATTCTTATAACTAGAGTAAAATTAATGACATTAAAGACAGAAATTGGGACAAAGTAACAGCGCCAAGCACGTGTTATTTCTTCTAACCTGGAGATTTTGTCTGAAAGAGTAAGCATCTTCTTAGGTAAGTAGAGGATACACTGAACAGCTTCAAATAAAAAATTGCAATAGCTATTAAAAAATGGAGGCAACAGTTCAAAAAACTGGTTTGAGGTTATATTTTAAAAAAAATAAACCCATCTTAGTTGCTAAGGATTTCAGTAAGGTGCGTATGGTTTTTTGGTTTGTTTGTTTTTTTTTTTCCCCCCTAAAAGGGTAAATAAATTAGTCAAAGCTAAAAGTAGCAATTAATTTCATTGTTTAATAACCAGTATTTGTAACACAAAACTTTATGAAGAATTTCTACGCATCTGAATCTTGTGTCTAAGGGGCTTTGAAATAATGATACTCAGCTGTGTTTAGAAACTAATTTTGTTTCTATTAAGCACCTGAAGAGCTGAAAAATGCCAACGAAACCTGTTAATTTGAAATTAAGAATAAGCGTACTTATCAAAACTTGGATTTATTTTTTCCCATTTTTCTCAAAATTGGGAATAAAATGTTAGAATAAATGTTAATTACTGATTTTCAACAAATGTCCTTCAGTGATAGGTCACAAAATTTAAAAGTGATCAGAACTATGCGAAGCAGCATCAGTAAATGCGGTGGCAGTTTTTGCTGTTATTTGAATAATATTCCAGATTAGTGCTGTTGGGGATAAAGGGGGAGTTTGCTGCTACCCACAAAAAGTAACGGCATTCTGTTAATTATTTTTTTACAGGTTTTTGGTTGGTTGTTGAGTTTTTTTGGTTGTTGTTTTGTTTTTGTTTTTTTTTCGTAAGTGGTGTTTTCTAGTGAAGAATATTTCTAAAAAAATATATGTTGCCCAGCAGAACACTTTTCTACTAAGTAATCACCCAGGAAAAGTAATCCATCAGTTCTGCTCTGACTTAGCCTTACATATAATCAGATGAATTGCAGGTATCGATGAGAATGTCTTGCATACCTTTTTCAAAGGCCATGTTGTTACTTGAGTTCCGGTCCTTTGCAAATTGCAGTCATTAATGTTTCCTTCGTGACGCTTCAGAATGTAGAACACAAGTTATTTGGGTTAATACTGTAGCTCCGTTCACTTAGTTAATTATTATTTGTAATTTACCCTCATAAATGTCAGCCAAGCATACAGGAACGCACACTTTTTCCTGGAAACTTTAGAAACTCAGATTTAAGTCGTGTGCAGTACAAAATAAATAATATAACTGTCGCAGCTGGTTAGATTGTAAGCATGATTCATCTGGAATATAAAGTAAAATCATGTTCTGTACCAGTTTAGTTGCAGCTGTTGCTAATTCTTTTGCCAGCTGTGTATCATTTGCAGCATAATTGAGGGTATGCTTTCCACACTCTGTATGCTGTTACTTACCTGAGCCACAGATTTGAAGTTCAGACTACCTTTAATATGCACATCTATGTATCATATCTCAGAAAATGGAGTATAAGGGGAGATAATAAGATGGTTTAATTGCATTCATTATCCTTATCATAGTTTGTCTCCAGGGAAAAAGCTACTCAAAATTTTCTGGATTGGTTTCAAGACAACTGTATTTTCAATACAACTGTAGGTGGTTTTTTTGGGGGTTGTGTTTACTGGTATAATACTTATACTTACCAAGTAGATACTGGTGTGTTCGGAACTAGAAAAGAAAAATTGCTTAACTGATGAAGTCAAGCAAATCAAGAATTCCAGCCAGTAAGTCAGCTTCATTGGGGGCCCAACTTAAATACCTCTATGCAAATGCACCTAGCATGGGGAATAAACAAGAGTTAGAGATGTGTGCATGCCTGCAGAGCTATGATCTTATTGGCATCACAGAGGTGTGGTGGGATGGCTCCTATGGCTGGAGTGGTGGAATGGAAGAATTACAGGCTCTTGAGGAAGGACAGGTAGGGAAGATGAAGAGGGGGTGTCGCCCTCTATGTCAATGACCATCTGGAGTGTATGGAGCTCTGCCTGGGGATGGATGAGGAGCTGACCAAAAGTTTATGGGTCAGGATTAAAGGGAGGTCAGGGACAGGTGACATTACAGTGGGGATCTGCTACAGGCAACCCAACCAGGAAGACCGAGCAGATGAGCCCTCTATAGGCAGGTAGGAGCAGCCTCATGTTCGCAGACCCTGGTCCTCATTGGGGGACTTCAACGACCCCAGTATCTGTTGGAAGGACAATGCAGCAGGGCATAAGCAATCCAGGAGGTTCCTGGAATGCGTCAATGATAACCTCCTTCTCCAAGTGATAAAGGAGCCAATGAGGAAAGGTGTCATGCTGGACCTTGTTCTTGCCAACAAGGAGGGGCTTCTGGGGAATATGAATCTCAAGGGCAGCCTTGGCTACAGTGACCATGAGATGGTGGAGTTCAAGATTCTTAGGGCAACAAGGAGGGTGCACAGTAAACTCACTACCCTGGACTTCAGGAGAGAAGACTTTTGCCTCTTCAGGGATCTGCTTGGTAGAGTATCACAGGATAAAGCCCTGGAGGGAAGAGCGGCCCAAGAAAGCTGGCTAATAGTCAAGGATCACATCCTCCAAGCTCANGGATCCCATCCTCCAAGCTCAGGAGCGATGTGTCCCAACAAAGAGGAAGTCAGGCAAAAAACACTAGGAGGCCTGCATGGATGAAAAAGGAGCTCCTGGAGAAGCAAAGAGGAAGCCTACACAAGATGGAAGCAAGGATGGGTAGCCTGGGAGGAACACAGAGGAATTATCTGAGTAGCCAGGGATCGGGTTAGAAAAGCTAAAGCCCTGA
>VYZM01021006.1:3156-23122 GCA_013398915.1 Dromas ardeola
CACACCCCAACCCTCCTTGGCATTTTCAGCACCCCAGGCAGAGGCGGAGGGATGCGCAGAGCGGCGCAGGGGCGTTGCTGTGGCCCCGAGTTGATCCCGGGTCGGAGCGGGCCAGCAGCGCAAGGATGAGCCTTCACCTGGGGGGCCGGCACCTCCAGCACACACACATACCCCCCCCGATCCCGGCCCCCATTCTGCCTGCAGTTTTGGCAGCAGACCCCCAGTTTGCCCCGCCGCCAGTGCCCCCCGCCCCCCGGTGAGCCTCTGTCCCGCGCAGAGCGCTGCGAGAGTCGCCCGTCACGTTCGCACCGCGAATCGCGACTCGGGGCACAATCGTGCACTTGCTCGGGGTGGGTGAGAAGCTGAGCCCGGCCTTCAAGCCCCTCTTCGCCCCGCTCCTGGGCTTCCTCTCCCTTTCCTTTCCCTCCCCTCCCATTTTTTTTTTTTCCCCCTTTTCTCCTTCCTCCAACCTCTTGTAGGGAAGAAACTATTGAGGCGCCTCAGATACCCTGATAATGAGCTGGAAGCCCCGTTAAGCCCTGGAAATAACTTACTTTCGTCACCTATTGACTGTTTGGCTTAGTTTGGAACCGGTGTGGATTTTTCGGGTCTTTTCAAGAGACCCGGTCAATGAAAAGCTAATCCAATATTTACAAAGTATAAGGGCAATTCTCGGCGGTGTTCATTAAGGGGCCGGTGGGGAAGGACTGCGGGGGGACACAGGGGGGCCGACCCCCCCACCTCCGGTCTAGCCGGGGCGGCTGGAGCGGCGGGATGCGGCCCTGGGCGGTTTTTCAGGAATACTTGTGCATTTGGGGCTGCAGGAGCGCGGTGCTCTCCCCGTATCACCTCCCCTTATCCCCGCAAATACCCCCCTCGCAGCCCTTCCCCAGCACCCTCTAGCCCAACGTCCCGCCGCTATCTCCCCAAAAATGAAACAATTTATGGATTTATCGCTTTCTGCAGCGGGAGGGATGTGTTTTATGTCATCGCCCCCCCTCTCCTCCGCGGCGCGGGGCCGGCGGCCGCAGGGCGGCAGCAGAGCCCCGCGCAGACCGGCGGAGGACGGGGTGGCGAACCGCTACCCCCTCCGCGCTCCCCCGGGGCCGGGGCTGCGTAGACGGAACCGCGGGGAGGCGAGGCGGTGGGCACCGGCCCCCGACACACCCCCTCCTTGTCGGGGCGGCCGCACGGCGGCGCTGCCGGATAAGGGACGCGCCGTCGGGGCCACCACACACCCCCGGGACCCCTGGCCCGGGATCCCCCCCGGCTCCCCCCGCCCTCGGAAGGGTCTCGATCACGGCCAGGAGCCCTGCTCGCAGCGTGACCCCGGGGGAAGGGGCCCTCACAGCCGCCCGGTGACACGGCAGTGGCACGGACAGGACGGATGGACCAGGGGGATGGATGGGGAGCAATCCGGGGGTTAATGGGATGGGTCCCACCAGCACCCTGCTTCGCCCCGCTGTAGGAAATCGCTTTGAAAAACAACACAGAGCTCAAGATGTGAAGGCATGGTGTGAAAATATCTATCCCGTAATCCTCGTGGGGCAAGACACCATAGAAGTGGGAACTCCTGGCCCTTCTGCCCCCAGCAGCACTAGGGGTCAAGCAGACCATCAAAGACCTAGGAACCCATCTTTTGGGCAAACTGCATCTCTGAGTGAGATGCTTTGGTGCAAAGCATTCACCTATTTCATACAATTATGAGCAACAACACCAGAAGAACAAACCAACCAGTGAGGATGTCACACCATTTCGGAGAACTGAAGATGAAGGGACAGCGCACGTACCATTTACTCCCAGCACTCCCTCTCTTCTCGCCCCTGCATGAAGTCAGAATGTTGGCAGCCATGGGGATGGCTGCAGCTGCCTTACTGCTTTTGAATGCACTGGGAGCTCTTACAGCTCACACACTCAAAGGTATTGAGGCATCTAGGCATAGCAGGTAGGTGCTTAAGCACATCCCTTTTTTTGAATGATCCAACTCAAAAGTGCTTTGGGAAAGGCCAAATAAACGGTAGCCACTGGGTCCCCTTGCTGTGCCTTTAGCAAATCTTCCCACCACCAGCAGACAGCCCACCGCACCGTGCAAAAGCCACAGGCACGCTCAGCTGAGCTTTTTTCCTCCCTGTGCTGTTCAATTGTTGTGTTAGCCAAAACAAGCTTTAAACAAATGTCAATACTCATGTTTTGTGTCAAAAACAAGAGTCTGAGCTATGGCTTTGTGCCTACTTCTGGTCTTTGAAAGTATCTGAGCAGCAGGTTAAAGCTCGTAGTGAGCAAGTCAGGACACCTTTGTGAGAACAAAAAAAAAAAAAATCCAATTCTGGGAAAGCATCAACTCTCATTCCCAAGAGCAGTGTTGCATGCTCACCCCTCCTTACAGTGGCCTCCCCAGGTTGACCCCATTAGGAAATGCTTCAGGAGAAAGAGATGCAGCCCTCACTTAAATAAATTGTGAGGACAAAGGCTGGGACCGCACACCTCCGTGCTACAGCCCCGCTGCGGCACGGCTGGGGATGCGCTGCTGTTCTCTCTGGGGTGGAGCACGACAAGCACTCTAAAGAACTCCATTTCTTCCCCAGGAGATAACTCATTTCCAGTCCCAGAAACCTCTGTTTTTCTTCACAGGCTCATCCATGCTGTGCTTATTTCTCTCCAGGTGATGCATCTCTAAATTTTGCACTTAATTCAGCAAACATCAAGGCTTTCATTCAGCAGATTCACTATCCAATGATGGTGAATTTGCTGATTTTTGCAAAACAATTGTTGACTAATTATACTTTTATAGATAAAGAGCCAACAATTCTGGCTCTTTTCCTATTTTTTATATGTATATACACACACACATACAAATATATATATATAAGAACACCTAGAAACAAACACAATAGTGCCCGTTGGCTGGTGACACTGGGGTGAAGACTTCACTGGCCAGCCACCTCTCGGAGCTGTGCCCACTTATGCTCCCCCCATGCAGGGCTGCTCCCACTTTGCACAGCCGGGGCTGTAGCTTTGCAGACAAGCTGCCCTGGCAGCCATCACTCACCTGGTGTGACACTTGAGCATTTGCTCTTCTGTTGCTCCTGGGTGCTCAGACCTTACCTGAGAGGTGGCTATCACCCACTTCCCAATAAAAAAGGTTTCAAAGACAGCTTCTAGCACCAGCTCACCACACCAGCTTTCTTCAATGCTGCCCACACCAGCTGGCCCAAGGGGTTGGACAGGAGGGACCTCCCCTTTTGGTTTTTCCAACACATCCCTTTCAGGCAACATCCCCCTCCTCCCTCCCTTCCTGGCCATACCTACAGCTGGGACCGGTTGGTCCCCTGCAAAACATTTGAATGACCATCATGTTCAGAGGTCCTGGGGTGCTCCAGGTGCAAAGGACAAGCATTTGGTTGGAAACTAAAGGATTTAAGCCTGAAATGTGTGCTATAGCTTGGGTGCAGCATCCTTCCCTCCTGCAGGCTCCCAGGCTGACCACACACTCCACGGCGCTCTGCAAGTCTGGCCAGCCACAAAAATTAAAGTCTGTCCCGCCACAAAAATTAAAGTCTGTCCCATGGATAAAAAACGAGCATCAACAGGCAGCTCCCTTGAGGCACCGCAGGGAAATACTGGTATGCAAGTCTGACAATAATTTATTATTAAAAAGTTTTATACATCAGGCAAAAATAATTTAAAACATGAGTCATCACATCTCCATTTTAATGTTTAATATATTTTATTGTTTTACACAAATAAGGTTTGAGCAGTTTGAGGTAACTGGGGGGCATATAATAGGCCCTAGTTCCACTTACATATTTGGGATTTAACTGCTAGAAATCATGTCAACGCTACCAACAGAAAACATCAGAAATATGATGTAAAAATCCAAGAGCCCAGAGAAACTTGCCTTGAATTGTTGCAGATTCACTTAAGCAGAGTCTCTTGATCCTGCATAGACATCTGCTGTATTTCATGGGGTTTAGCACCATTTCAGGGAGAAAGTTATCCATGAGATAAAAACTGCAAGCAAATCTGCTCAGAATAAATTGTGTAAAATCGTATTATCACCACCACAGCTCAGTCTGATCAAACAGGCTGAACTATGTCAACTATTTAAGGAAAGAACACAGTTGAAAGATTGTATGTGCAATGTATGTCTATTCTGATCATCATCATCATCATTATTATTATTATTATTATTTAGCGCAAAGAACACAAGCCAAAAGTATACCGATCTAACTCTGAGGAAAAAAAAACCATACAAAGAATTCAAGCACCTTAACATACCAAAACTCACTCTGACCACATTGAATATATAGGATGGGGAAGGAGGTTTGGGGGACTTAAAGCACAGGATCCTTTTAGCATCTAATGTTGTATCTGTACTAGTAAACTAAGCGGCACGGGTGATCATTCCTTGGAACAGTGTGCTCTAGAGCACCAAACTGCCAGAGGAGCCCTTGCCTTTCCCCAGGGTTACCAGAGCATGGTTTCACTGTTACCCCCGAGGTCGCGGTAGGGGCTGTGGCCCCCAGCCCCCTGCCCTGCGGTCACACTGCCAATGTGAGGGCTCACCAAGGCTGATGGAGATGCGCGAGTTGCAAACAGCGCACAGGAGAGCTTCTCTCTCCCCATGACCTTCAGGATGTGTTGCACACATCTCGCACGGAAGTGTCTTTTGCAGGAAGGAGTTCATTTTCTGTTGCTCAACACTGTCAGAAAAACCCTGAAAAACTTCCCCAGTCATGGAGATATTTTCTTATTCAGACATTCCCCCCTCTCACCTCCAGTTAAAGTTACCCCACAAAAGTCTGAAGACCACTGACTCCTTCTAAAATAAGATAAAACACACATGCTTTGTTGCCTAAGATCGGACCAAGTAATTAAACTTCAATATTCTTTTGATAAAAGTGACCTTAACTTCCTCCCTCCTCTCTCCAAGACTCAGCCTTCATCCTCTGCTACACCATGGAGAAGGACTTGGCACCACATCTCACAGGGTCAAACAAGTTCCTGACCCTCATTGGTGCAGTTATGACCTGCCTTGCTCCATGTTCAGCAAGCCAAAGAGATACGCCATGGTGCTGCTCCCAGGGGAGCACGGAGACAGGTAACACTGCAAACGAAGGGATGGAATAGCAATGCTGTGGGACAGAAGAGGTGCCTGCGGTGCTCTTTAAGAATGCCTCACTGCTGCCTGGGCACAGACCAGACCCACTCCCAAGAGAACTGTGGTGTCGGGGCACATGGCTCCCCTCTGCATCTGCAGTGACAGATCCCCCCACTTGTCAGATAAGGAAGCTCATGTGGCGCAGCGGCCATTGGGTTTGCTTATTCCTCTTCCTCCCTCTTTGTGCTTCTGCTTCTGTAATTGCTCCAGTGGTTGAGAAAGTCCAGGCCATGGTGCAGCTTTCCTTCCACAGCCTACACACAAGTAGAAATATGCTTAGTTCAGAAAATATGGCAGGAATCAGCCTGAAATGTGCGTTTTCAAATAAAGCTGCAGCAAAGCAACCCTTGAGTTTTTTTCCCCAGGTATATTCCCAAAAGCCAGCAACAGTCATAAGAACCTAGTTAAAAATATATTGTAGCCCCCTTGGCTGAACTGGGTGTAAATCACAGCCCACGGAGTGATCCTAGTAGACACATTTGTATACAAAACAAGTGACTTGTAGCTTGACTTTACTTTGCCCTAGAAGTGAGATGAGACATTGCCTTTGCTGAGGCATATGCAGATCAGCATGCCAAAGATTTTTGGAATTCTCACACTGTCTTCCTCACAGGTGGACAGAGACAGTGGCTCCATGTCAGACCCATCTCCTTCACACTCAGGTACCATGATGATGGGCGAGGAAGGAAAGGGAATTACTGGTGATTTTAGAGGTTGCCACAGAGGTTGCCACAGATCAAGGGAATATCACACCAGCCCTTCCCCTCTTGCACACTGCTTACACGTGCATGCCAGGTAACCACATCTTCAGCATCTTCCAGTAAACTGTGAGAGATGTTTGAGGGAAACTCTCGCTCTGCCAGAGACGAGCCCAAGTTTTGCAGAGCTGAGATCTCCTCCTTCCTTCAACCCACCTCCAGGGTGCATGTTAATGGCCCGTGGAAAGAAGACACCGGCTAGCACTGTCACCTCACCCTGCATTGCCATACTCAAGCTTGCATTGCGAGCAGTGGCCTGAAGCCTCTGGAGAGCCAAGCACACCTTCCCAGGTAGGAGGTGGGAAAGGGCATCCTCAAACCCACCAAATGGACTAAGGGGAGAATGGTGGTGTGCATTCACTGCCATCCATTCCACCCTCACAGATCCTTTGCCCCACTCACTGATGCTGCCTTCACACGCTCACCCATCATGGCCACCAACAATCTAAATCTGTATGCACTCATATGTGCATGAATTTACATACAGATGTAAGAAAGGCAAGGAAAAGGGTGCTAGCAGTGCTAGACATCTCATTAATTTACTCCTGCCATAGAAGCATTTCAGCCAGGATGGAAATATGTTAGGTTCATGCAATTCTTATCACTGATTTCCAAAGACAAAGGCTTTAAAGGTCAAAAGAAAAACTCACGCATGGCTTATGGGACGCTTTTTGAAGTAATGGATAAATGTGGAACTTGTCTTTGGTGGCCCCTTTTAGAGTTAGGTAACAGCTGGATGAAAATCCACTACAAAGGATAATTCAATGTTGTTATTAGTGTTGACTTTGGATAGCAGCTGTTTGATGCGTTTTTCAGAAGACTACTTGATTCGTCCCTCTCAAGTGAGGCCACTTAAAACTCCATATTATGGAAAAAACAGCAACTGAAACATCCCCAGATTTTTGTGTTTTGGCTCTCTTAAGGTAAGTGTTTCAGAATGAGGCAAAAATAAAACTCAACCCAGAGTCAACAAAGAACAAATCAAGCTGATTAAGCTGAAGAGGGAAGGAGAAGTGAAAAAGGTATGGTCAGTCTGTACCAGCCGGCATCCGACCACTCTGTGCATTTTGTGCTGGTTACTGCCCATGTACAGTAACTATGACATCCCCACCCCCAGTATAAAGACCTGGGAAAAATAAATCCGTGAAGATAGGTGGATTATAAATTTAATCTAAAGTGACAGTGGAACGGTAATATCGAAAGTCATTTTGCCTTTTTGCAATCCAAGACATTCAGGATTATTTTTTCTTCTTCTCCGTTCTTCTTGAACCAAATATTTTTGTGTTTGCAACCTGCAACTATTAACCTGATTATTAAGCTGCAGCCTCAGTGCTGCATGGTCAAAATTGACAGAAACCTGGTCAAAATTTGGTCTGTCCAAACTCACTGTGGAACAAATGAGTAGCAAATTAATGATTGCCAGTGGGTACACACGATCACAAAGTCATGAGCTTATTGTCTTCAGTGTGAGCCTAAGTTTTCAGAAGGGATTTAACGAAGGAAAGGATCACAGCAGTGGTGTATCAGCTCCGGGAAAATGCTTCAGCAAAAAGCATATGAACACTTATACTGATATATACGTATCTTCAGCTGATTCCAAGCCCACCGAAGTCTGAAGACACCTATTAACCTCATTAAAGAATGCGTTTGCCTTTGGAAGACTTAGACTTTGGAAAATATTTTTTCTGGGCACCCCATCATCTCTAAAGGAATAAATCAACTCACTAGCATGTTTTGAGCCATCTGGCCTAACATACCATCAGTTTTTTATCATTTTCATAAAAAAACCTAAATTAGCCTAGACTTCCCATTCATCTAAAACCACTGTGCAACTATTCAAATAAGGACCTAAATGTAATCACTGTTAAACTTTATCCCCCTTTTAACTCAAATGTAAAGCTGAAGCTTGGCAGTAAACAAGATAAGACTATTTTTCCATAACCAGTCAATTTTGTCTGGCTTAAACTAAAATTCTAGGGCTGCCTTTTCTTTTATAGCCATGCTTTGTATCCAGGTTAAGGACTTTAAAGTATGGTAAAGATAGGCTTTTGTTCTCCATCTACTTGCTTTTACCTCTCAGTTACTACTGAGGTCAGATCTTCAGCTAGTGCAAACCGGCGTCTCTCCATTAGAGCCCGTGGGGTGTAACACTTGCTTCAGCTGAGAACTAACTGCTACGAATGTGCTCTCTTCTTCACAAGTCTCCACAGGTCACAGCTCCAGAGGAGCTCCTGGGCAACTTTCTGTATAATTCATGATTGCTTCCTGGAGTAAATAATGCTTTCTGCCCTCCCCATGTGCCTTCAGTTATTGTGCTCCTTCAAAGGCTCCAACAAATAAAAGTTTGATGTTTATTTTATTTTAAGAATCACTATTTACCCATCTTCCCTATTCTACCTTTATCCTGTTTACTACCTCTTACAATAGCAAGAAGTCACTGCCAGGTAACCCCTTCCATTTCAGCGCTCTCCTTGGTAAGTAAGGATGCGTAGCCTTCAGTTGAGCTGTTTGCTCTGCAGCTGAGCTACGCAGTTTCACTGCGAGAAAAATATGCCACGCTTTCTTCAATTCTTCAGGTAAAGTGCTGACACCTGACCCTTGTCACGTCTCCAGCTTTCCATTGGGTTTGATCTGCCTTCTTACCCTTAAATCACATTCACCACGTACACCAGTCAGGACTTATTATTTGCCGAACGTCCTTCATTGGAGAGGGGGAATGAGTCTGGCCAGAGGCCAGCTTTGTGCTGGTGGTGGAGGCGACAAACACCTGGGACACAGGGCTGGTGGCAGGTGCTGGAGGTGCTGGTTGGGGATCTGGGACCAGCTCAGACTAAGAACAGTTCATCAAGTGAGTGCAGCTCCACCATCACAGCGCTCTCTCACATGGTCATTATTTGGGTGTGTTTTGTGTCAGGTGAATATTAATATAATTCAGAAACAGAAGCAAATGAGCCTTTTCATGAGTCTTTCCAAAACAAAGGTTTTGGAAACATGAAGGACCTGGTTTTCAGTAGCATCACCAATAACATTTAGGTTGTTGCATCTTCTGAAGAGACATGAGAAGTTTAGTCCCAATGTCATCCTCTGCTCACACTCTGGCTCCATCAGGTAAATGCAGAAAGCGGCACCTACGTGGGTTTTGGAAGGTTCCTGTTCCTCAGCCACAGAGGAACTGAAGAACTTTGTTGTTCCTCCTCCAGAGCAATGGCAAAGCAGAGCAGGGCTTGGGTTCACCCTCAAGAGCGGGCTTCTTGGCTGTCACTGTGCTGATGTGACCACAGCTCTCATTGTGTCTCTTGGCATCACAAGAACAGGATAAGCAACCTTCTCAGGATAAAGAATATCTGGGCATGTTTACCACCTTCACTCACAGCCATCTTCAAAACATTTTTCTCCAAGCCTGCAGAACACACGAAAAAGCAATCAGGAAAAACAGCCCGCTCCTTGACAAGAAATTAGTCAGTCCCACTGCAGAGGAGAATGGCACAATACTGTAACCCCTTGCCAGAAACATGAACAAAACAGTCTTCCTCTCCCTTCAAGAACTGGTAGCAGAGGGGGCTAACCAGTGCCTTTTGGTCACATTAAATGGCTGTTCCGAGTTTGCTGGACAGGAGGCAAGTGTTCACTAGTGCTTTGGCAGGATGCAGCCCTCCGTGGCTTCCAGACAGGTAGCACTACAGGCATCAAAGCTGTCAAAGCTGCTTAGATTGGCTGCTTACAGCCTATGCGAGGGGATGGAGGATCCAGACAGCAGTTTGTGCTGCCTTCTGAAACAGAGGTACTGGGGCTTCACGAGTTACCCAGCCTGCAGACACATCCACACGGGTGTGAAAGAATCAGTTATTTACAGAACTTGGCTAGACTGAGTGTGAGTATTCTTACTTAATTTATGATAATTTTCACTTTGAAGGGAGTGAGACACTGGAAAAGGTTGCCCGGGGAAGTTGTGGATGCCCCATCCCTGGAAGTGTTCAAGGCCAGGCTGGATGGGGCTTTGAGCAGCCTGGTCTAGTGGGAGGTGTCCCTGCCCATGGCAGGGGGGTTGGAGCTAGGTGATCTTTAAGGTCTCTTCCAACCTAAAGCATTCCATGATTCTATAAACCATTAATGCAGCCAGGCTGGGGGAGATCCCACATACACTCTTCCATCAGCTCCTGCTACTGGTCACTGCCAGGCACAATGGTAGGCGGTGGGGACCTCTCACGTGACCCACACAAACAGCAATTGCGTTCCTAAATATTCAGTTTCTACTTTCTTCAGCTTGATTTTAAAGGCAAACAACAGCTTTTCTAGTTTTCATCAATTATTCATGGACCACTTCAGATAGCCATCAAATATATAATCAAATTAAATTAACATATCTTGAGTTTTGTAACCCAAGATTTCCTGTTTCAGCCCACAGGATGCCTGCTTCTGTTTGGGTTGCCACTTAATCATTGCATAATATTTGTTTTGGCGTCGTTGTGTGTAAGAAGAGATTTATACCATTCCATCTGGCTGCAGCATGTTAGTCATCAGAGGATAAAAGCTCCTCTATAGGCTGTGTTAGTGTAACACTGCGCTGCTTTATGAAGCTTTGGAAATGAACACCAGAATGGAGAAACTAAAAATACATACGACTATCTAGTTTGCCACACTGTTTATCAACCTTATCAGTCTTTACTAAATAATACATGCCACTTGAGTCTTTTCCCACCTCCTAAATTGCCTACACAAAAATACCCATGCAGGCACACACTCTACACTGCTCCCTCAAAGAGGCAACTTGTAGTTTTAGTAGTCCTGGTTTTGTCTATGCCCCTCCAAAAACAAGATATAAGATGTGGTGTGATACAAGGGTTTCATCTGAATTTATTTAGGACGATTTCCCTGTTATTGTTCAAACAGCTCTTAGGGACCCCAAGATGAATAAGGGTCCCATCATACTTTGTGTACGACACTCAAAGCTGATTCAAAGACAGTGTCTGTCATCTCAGTCTAAAGAAGAGCTTGACTTGACATCCACTGGACTCAATGGAAAGATTCATATTGGCTTCAGGAGACACTGAATCAAGCTCTCAAATGAAGACAAGCTACAAGAAGTAACTGATGGATATAGGCTTCACATTTATTGGCACTTGGAGATGTAACAAGGAGTTCTGACAAGTCACAGATGTAAGGAAAAAAAAAAAAATCAACAATAAAACTCCACAACATCATCTCTAATCAAGTGTAAAATAAGTGGAAATAGCAGCAGTTGCAGCACAAAGTACTTCCAGCAGTACTTGTTGCAGATCTGCTATCAACACGTTGGGGTTACAAAGGATAAGAGCAGAGACATTCACACAACAGAGCTGGATTTGCAATGATTCAGTCACTGCAACAGCCCTTCCAGGAGGGAAAAAAAAATAATCAAAGGGAACATGCCTTCCTGTTAATCCTACCTGCCACTCCTGACCAATGCCCTGCAGCGTGACTGCCTTGCTACCAAGCCCCTGATGGCTAGCTGGCACCTGTGTAACTGAGAGGCTCTTCCATAGACATCCTTACAAGGTCCTTCAAACCCAGTGTGACCCGAGGGCAAGGGGTACATATGTCCCTGTTTTCAGCAGAGCTATTTTCCCCGTGTATCTGTCATTAGCACATTCTAGCCATGGCTGTGAGAGGACAGACACTCAGAGGCCATTTTAACATGGTGTTCCCTTCAAGCCAGTTCTCTTCTGACCTGTGGCAGCACTTACCACATCTCTGATATCACCACAGGGCAGTTGCAGGATGCTTTCCTCCACCACCATAACACACACGTGACTGCAACTGACCTTCCTGTGACAGCACTTGGGTGTCAACTAAAGGCATCATGTCATCCTCTCCTGTTGTTGGGCAGAGAACCATGGCATTTGTATCGGGTCTGGAGCAGCATGAATTTATCTTGTCTCCAACTCCTGCCAAGGTGGGTTTGCAGGCAGGCTCCTCCTGCTGATACCTCAAAGCAGCACGTTGTGGAGTACTTCAGATAGCATCTTCTTCCTAGCATCGGCTCCACCTTCCACCAAAGAGGGTCCTCAAATGTGAAGTCGAGCCTGGGACTTTGACTGCAGCCACCCATAGAGGCTAGGACGCCTCCTTCTAGCAGATCACTTGCAGACGCCTGCAAGATGAAAATGTCAACCTCACATGCAAGAACAATCCAGCCTTTCCAAAACCACAGGCTGGGAGACACTGTGCACATCTCCACAGGCCACACACAGGCTCCCCTTCCTTTACTGTGTGATCTGGGGTGATCCGTAGGAGGTTCAAGGATCGCTGGGCTCCAGTGGTGGGTAACAGCAACCACCCTCCTTTACCTTCACTCCCAGCAGAGGACCACAGGTCAGGAGGCTGCATCCACCCAAGCTTCCCCTCCAACCTCTCAGCACCGCATGGATGGGGATTTGGCTTCTTCACCCACCCATATCACTGGCCTGGACAATTGCATTGGCCATTGCGTTGCATGGACGTACATCTGATAAAAGGAGGAGAAAGTCAACCCACATCCACCTGTTGGGTGAAGTACAGAGGATGAACCAGCCTCCAAATGATAAGCGCAAAGAAACAGTGGGGCAGGTACCTCGGTACTTTCTCCTGCGGGACCACTGACACCTTCCTCAGGGGCTTTGCACATTAGCTCCGGGGTAGGCATTGCATCTATGTACAGATAGAAAAGTTCCCGAAACACCTCTTACCCTTGGTATTCTTGCCTGGGTCCATCGAACCAGCACTTTATTTCCTGGGGGTGGAAAGAGAGTCAATTTAAAACGTTATTTTAAGGAAGGGAAAGTAGATACCATCAGAAGGCAATTCACTGAGCTAAGTAACAGCTGAACAGGAGAAGCTGTTTTACTCATTGAGTGGCATTTTAGGTACAATGGTTTACATTTTAGATAATTCAGTGTATCAACTGTACAACAAAAGTAATTCAATGATACTATTTTCAGCCTTTGAGCAGAATGGATCTTAATTGCCAAAGAGACATTTTCCTTCATATCTCTGGATCTGTACTTCATGATTTTTGTACTTTGAGCCTCAGAAAATTGCAGCTCTCTCCTGATTAAGTGCTTAATTGTGGTCAGTGCTTTTCAAAGTATTTTCAGCAGTTAGCTTAAGTTCCACTTCAGACACACACCGTTATCGACTTCTTTATCAACTCGCACAATTTCCCTGCATCAAATGCTTTCTGGAGTATACTTGGTGGGCCTTGATCACATCCCTGTTTCGCAAGGACTCAAGTGGAGAGCCAGATGCCCAGAGAGCCGGACAGCACTCGCCAGCTTGGGCTCCAGCAAGCCATTTTCCTACCTTCCTTCAAGGCTTTTTATCATCTGAAGTGGCACAGTTGCACTTCACCCTAGGAAGCACAGGCAGAATTGGCAGGCAGCTGCCTGAAACGCTGCCTGCCCGGCATCCATCATGGGACGGCACCGTGCGCTGACCCCTTGCCTGCCCTCTGCATACAGAGCGTCAGCAGCTGAATCCCAACTATTTAGCTGGATTTGCCAGGAAACCAAAGGAATTTAGCCAGGACTTTAAACCAGGAAATACAAGCTATCATGGGATGTGCTGGAGAGCAGCTGAAGTCTATGGATGCAGTGCTGAAAGCACTCCCCTAGTTTTAAGACCTTGTTCTAAATTAGGAAGTATAAGGGCTAAACCCCTTTTTTCCTCAATTCTGAAGCAGGTGATCAGTTAATACTGTCAGTTCCTCATGGAGTGGGAGTTTTGCAGATGCCCAGCGAGTCCAGTCTCCATCTGCCTGCTCCAAAAGGTCTACATGGGCTCGGAGGGCCCTCTGGACAAGAGTATGGGTAACCCTCACTTAAGAGCCCCTTCCAAGATAAGCGATCACCTTTTTTTCTGGTATTTCAGTTTCAGACTAATGGAAAGTAACAGGGAAAGTGACATTTGCCTTGATATAAAAAGGTACCTACCTCTTTGGCCAGGGTGCTGCTCCCAGGGCGGTTTGCCTCCTGCAATACATATAGTCCTGCTGTCACCACCTTCATTGTGATGGTCCAGCTGCAGCCAAGGATGATCTAAGAGCTGCCCAAATGGCAAAGGCTGGTTAGCACCAGCCTTTCAGGCTGATATCCAAAACACCAGCTGGACCACAATAGACTGGCTTGCATCAATATCCTCCATACATTTTGGTGTTGTGGATGTCTTTCTCCATGGAGGAGGACGACAAGCCACAGCCGCTTACCAAACAGCACCCAAGGACAGCACCTGCTGTGTGCTCAGAAAGCACTGATGCAGCATCCCATTGATGGGAGCAGACCACCACTGTGCATCAGTAGGTGCTAACAAGGCCTCACGACTTTATTCCTTCCTCTTACAAGACCACGGGAACACGTTAATGAAGGGTTTGAATTTCTAATGTCACAGCCCTAGGAAATTAAACATGATGTTTGAAGTCTTTTCTAGAAACCTTGCAGTAGGTCTCCACGGATCAGTATCACATTTTAAAACTTCAATTGTGTATTGTACCACTGCGAACTGTCAAGTGTAGATTACTGTTGGGAGTGAAACCCTTAAAAAATTTCCACTTTTGTAGTTTTCACAGCTATGTGGTAAAAAACACATTGGCTGGAACCTGATGGACCTTAAAAACAAATAATATCTCAGCACAGTTTAGAAATACTATGGTTTGGGCAAATGTAGTACAAATCATCCCAGATCCTTACATCCGGACATTTGAGCAATCCCCTTCCAACTGAAAAAAGGTGAAAACAGGTCCCCATCTCCCCCCAGTAACTCACAGGAAACAGGACCTCTTTGGCAAGAAAGTTGTTCGGGTTATTTATCCACCATAAAAGCCAGCGTTTGCAACTATTTCAAACACAGTGTAAAGTCTGAGAGCTTTTTACTTTCAAGCAGCATGAAAGTTGTCAACGCACAGGAGTGCTCAGGAACACACAACAGGGTCAAGCCTCGCACAGCCAGAACTTAAACCCTTGTTTAAGCTCAGTCCTATGCCTCTGGTTTGCACAAGCAGCAGCTATGATTGCTGAGGTAAAGTGAATGCTTGCCCATGCAAGTGGCCAGCAAGGATCAGTGACAGATTTTCTGCTTGCTTAGATGGGCTTTGGCTCAGGAACAAAAATGCTATTAATACATGGGAATACAACAGCTACTCATAGCCCAGGGCGAGACGCTGAATCTCTGCAGCACAGGGCTCATGCTGTAGCGGTGGCTGGGTATGTCTACCTGAGCTCCACCTCGGCTGGGGACAGGCTGCTCCTCACGTCGTCGAACGAGTAACACCGTGTGGACAGGCACACAACACCTGGGAACAGCTCCAGCCTCTCCACGCAATTATTTGCCTTCTCTCCATTTTTACATGAATTTCCAAGAAGCTCTTGAAAGGTTTAATGGCTTCTCTGTACTGTGGTTTTGAATTTAGTGGTTCAAGACCCAGCCCCAGCTAAGATCAAGTCTCACTCTGGGCACCCTGAGGTGTCTCAAGGGGCTTGGTTCAACTGCACAGCCCTGAAAAGTTTTCCATAAATTAGATGTCAGGAATGGAGTTACCCAGACCTCAGCTACATATTCAGTCATGAAGCCTTGAAGAGCCTCATCACTTCATGGACGCTTCATTATACTTGATCCACTTATGACCTGCTAGGAAGAGCTGTGCATCTCATATGTCATGGTTCCTGAAGGAGGATCACCCACAGCTCCCCAAAAAGTTTCCAGCTGTGGGAAAACTTGTGAGGTTTAAGTCTACAGATGCAGCAGATGACATTGCAAGCGATGCCACTGGTTGACGTTCAGGCAATAGAGCCACTAATGGTTAATATAATAATATTTTCATTTCATTGTACATGAGAAAAGATAATTACTTTCAGGGTTTAAGAACTGGATGTGTTGATCCAAATGTAATCTCTGTATTTTAGCATTTGATTATTACATTAGAAATACAAATGTCAATGGGCTGTAGTAACCTAAGTTATCAGAAGAAAAAAAAAAGAGAGACATGTTACTTAAATTTCAGAACAGAAGGAAGAGCAGAGGCCACAAAGAACTTGTAACTTTTGTTAATTAAAAAAAAAAAAATACTTCTGAAAAGCATTTCAGGAGCTGAGAGCTTTTGTTTTTCCTAAATGATCCTTTTGTTACACCCAGAACAAATGAAGGCCAGGAGGATGCAGCCAGAAGAGAAACTGCGGATCATTTTTATTTCATGAACACCCGAATAAGAGATACAAAGACCTGAATGGCTCACCTTCCGCAGCAAGGAAGATCCGCGTTTCATAGCCATTTAGTGACAGCGTAGCTGCAGCCACCTACTCAGTTGTCATGAGTTAATATGGGAATGCCAAAATACACTTGGAGATTGAGGTCTGAGCAATGCTTCATCAACAGTTTTTTGGGCTCAAAGACTGAAGATGCTTTTGTTTCCATTCCTTATCTTTTTTTTTTTTTTTTCCCAGCAATCCAGTTGGCATCATGCTCTGGCATCTTCTTTCATGTTTGTAAGCCCAGATGGGCTTGTTTGTCCCTCTTATCCTAAACCTGCTCTAATGAATCTGGCACACAAAGAATTTTCTATACAACCCAGACCGATTCAATGCAAAACCGATGCAGAGTCTAACCAGCCGCCCCCAACAGAGCAAAGCTCATCTATTAACTAGTTTAGAAATGAAGCATTGTCCTCCAGGAAGAGATCTCTATTCTGAACTTGCTAAAAGCATCTAACACAAACTGGAAGCCAAGACTGTGTGCAATAGTTAATAACAAGAGCATGCTGCCAAGAATTGATTCAAATTGTTATGATTTGCTGTTGAACAAGCTATTGCCTTGATTTCTTAGCAAAGTTCAAGTTTACAGCAGACTGATTAGTCCCGCTAACATTCCTGAAGCACCTACCGTTGTATGAAATTTTATTAAATTGCCAGCATCGACGGCTGTTCAAAGTTTGTGTGCCTTATTGCAATTGATGACAGCAAAATAAGGAAATAAAGAAAGGGGGAGGGAGGGTAACTCTGTCTGTTAAGGTTTTTTCTTTTTCCTTTTCAATAAAATGTCAACTCCATTATATAGATGTCAACTCCATTACTGTAATGCTCCTTCTGTAACCTCAACATGTAACTATCTGCTAATAAAACAAGTTTCTCAAAGGAAGTGCTGAGGGCAACCATAGCCACTGTAGGTTTCAATCTGTTTAAGAAAATGCCTGTTTATCCCTGTAGGCACAAATACCATTTTCATTATCCTGTTTTCCTGGTTGTCTTTGTCACCCAAAAAATAAAAACCTGCTCCTTATCCCAAGGAGCCTGCAGTGGTCACAGGTCTATTCTTGTTATAGGCGAAGCCAGAAAATATGAAGAGCAATGCCCAGCAGGCCGGCGTGCCCACAAAAAAGCTGCATTAGACGCAGCAAAGATAGGAGAAATAGAGAAGCAGCTGCCCCAGGGTCCTGCTTCAGCTAGGAGACCTCTGATGTGCTGCCAAACCTTCCAAGGGACCTGCCCCAGGCAAATGTCCCCCAAAACCAGCAAGATCTGAAAGCCTGGGCAACCCTACTGGCAGAACACACTGCACCCATCAAGCCCATGAGCACTTTCAGCCGCGTCACTGAACCCCTCGGCGGGCTTAGACAGGTTTGTGTGTTCGTGAGGTCAGGAAACATTCGGGAAGAGAGGGACAGTGTATGAAACCAGGGGCTGCTTGTAAATGCTATCCCCCCCACAGCTCATTTTTTAAAATAATCTGGTTTTGAATAAACAAAAACATGAAGGGGGAAAGCCCTCACCCTTTCCCAGACAATAGCTGCAAGAAGCCTGGAGGAGGACAGATTTCCTCCTGCAATCTCAGTTTGGTTGGCTGTACACATCAATACGAAGACAAAGATGAGTACATATTTAAAAAAGAATAAAGAAATCCATTCCAGAATGGGAGCTGTTTAGATAATTGATTTCCCTTGGACTTACAAGCACTAAATAACACCCACTGAGCCACATCTCCGAGATAACCTTTTCCTTCAAATCTCTCTTCCAAAGGATTGGCCTTTGACAGAGGCATCTTTCAAAGTGCAAATCTAGCAAGCTTTAAGCCAGCTCATAGGTAAGACCTTTCTGAAAGAACGCGATGATGATTCCTCAAGCAATTATTTTTTCTTAGTATCCTTTGCATAGAGAGAGCTAATTAACTGCCTGCCAGGTTCTGCAGATTCACAGTGGAAAAAATGAAGTAGTACAAATGTCATAATTAATTAGCAGTTTAATGCTAGAATGAACATAGCAAAGGTGCTATAAATATTCAAGTGACAGGACCTCCACACCAGCGTGCGCTTGCACCCGGCGGGAGGTTGTTGGGGATTTCGTATGCCAGGGACCACACAACGGGACCCCAAATTGCCACACCTCAGCGGTAAACTCAGCTGGAATCACAAAGGAATGAGGAATAATCTGTCACCTCACACCGTCGTGCTGTTGGCTGTCTTACCCCAAGGATCCATGCAGGGGAAGCGCACACCGGGCAGTGATCTCCACTGCTTGGACCCCCTACACCACCGCAGGCTCTGCCCTGGTGGGTCCCAGGGCTCGGGCTGGTTTGCACAGCCCCAAACCCCATCGCTTTCCAGAGAGGTAAGGTCAGTCCTACCTTTCCCCCTCCAGCTATTGGGACATTTTGTTTCTGTATTTTTAGTGAGCACAATGGTGACAACAGACATCAGCCAGCTTCCCAGGGCCTCTCACAGCACAGTTCCCACCTTGCATGGGGTAGGTGTGACGACACAGCCATTTTTTGCACATAGACCTGAAGCCTTCAAAAACCTCATGGGGGTTGCAATTCCACCCCACAGATGGAAAAAGAGCACGTTGGCACACAGAGTTACCAGCTTTCCCATGGACCAATCCAGACAAGTGGGGTTTAGACCCGAGTCAAACCCAGTGCCTTACACCAGACATGCAATATAAATTAAAAACAAATAAATTAAAAACCATAAAAATCAGCTCTTGGGAAGAATAAAAACCCGAGAAACCCTCTGAGAAGACCCTCAGGCCCACCCTTGCCTCTTGAGCAGACATGCCCAGCACCACTTGCTGTCCTGGTTTCAACTGGGATAGAGTTAATTTTCATCCTAGTAGCTGCTGTGCTTTGGATTTAGTGTGAGAATAATGTTGATAATACATATTGTTTTAGTTGTTGCTAAATAATGGACTTTTTCAGCTTCCCATAGAAGCTGAAAGGGAGCACAGACAGGACAAGCTGGCAAAAAGAATATTTCATACCACAGACATCACGCTCAGTATATAAATGAGGGTTGGTCAGAGGGCAAGAATCCACAATCACTGCTCAGGATGGGCTGGGCAATCGATCATTGGGTGGTGAGAACAAGTGTATTGCATCACTCATTTTGTATATTCTTTTACCGTTATTATTATTTTTCCCTTCCATTACTGTTCTATTAAACTGTCTTTATATCAACCCATGACTTTTTTTTTTTCTTTTTCTCCCTCTTCTCCCACTGGGGATGGGGTTGAGCAGAGCGAGTGAACGGCTGCACAATCCTAGTTGCCAGCTGGGGTTAAACCATGACAGGAGTGTACTCACCCATACTTGGAGCCCAGAACAGGACAGCTCTACATGGGACACCACATGCTGCTGCAGGCTCTGGTCCAGCCCTCATTAGCCTATGAGGCACGATGGAGCAGCGCAGGCACGGTTCCCACCCTGAAAATAAATGTCGCTGGGGCTCGACATGGTTCCCGACCTGAAGGATCCAACGGCTCTGGAACAGAACAGACTCCAGCAGAAAAAAAAAAAAAAAAAAAAAAAACCAAGAAGGGGGAAACTTACAGGTGTCCATGGCTCCTATCACATGTGGTGTCCAGGTACCCACAGCTCCCCTCTCTTCCCCATGCACCTATGGGAGATCTTCAGGGGTAAAGAATAAACAGATAAATGAAGCCACTCTGCCAGGCACCCATCTCCAGAGCATCCCAGGCAGCGATGCCATCATTGTCATCTGCTCTGCTTTGCTGATTATGGAAGGCAATGCTGCTTTTTAAGTCTTTTTTTTTTT
>VYZM01021007.1:2450-16407 GCA_013398915.1 Dromas ardeola
TACTACCAGTATCCTCTCTCCCTGAGCCCTGTGGTTGTACTCTTGACCTTACACAACTCATCCAGTAAAATGAGATACTGGGCTGGCATTTGAAATGAGGCAGAGCTGATATCTCTCCTTATTCTCTTGGACAATACTTCTTCCTCTCCCTCTCAGTAAAACCTTGTATTATTCAAATGGGGTGTAAAGACAGTGGCCCAGCCAAGAATCATGCACTTAAGATGTCTAAAATACAGAATGCTAACCATGTCCCCTGGACCCCTTCCAAGCTGGTTTAGTTACTAGGCTTGTTTCATAAAGGAAATGGGTGCTAAATGTGAAAAGTGAAAATACATGGAAGGGCATTTTTCAGGCTGCTTTAACAATTACAGCCAGATAACACAAAATCGGTCATCTCTGATTTCAGTGACTGAAGTCATTCTTCTCCCTTGTTTCTTCAAGGCTGGGCAGAGCTATCACAAGCTGTTATATAGTTTTCTTAGTCCTACCCAAGCAAAAGCTGCAATTGAGGTGCTTTTTTTTAAATGTTGTTCCTAGTCTATGAAACCAAAATTTTGACAGTTTAGGAAGAGGAGGGGATGGGTGAGAATGGGATTAGACTTCTATTAGGTAGCAAGAACATCCAGATTTACAACTGTGAGGATTTAAAAAAATAAAATCCCAGAGCTTCAGAATGGATAAATGCTTTCTTGCTTCAGTGCCTAAACCAACTTCTAATTAATGGGGTTTAGGAAGACATTGTCCTTATGACTATGTTATCCCCATAGCTGCCCACTGAAGGGTGCCCTGCTTGTTGCAGAGGAGATGGTATTGACCACTGTCTGAGACACGCTATTGAACTAAGACTGACTGTTGATCTGGTTCACTATGTCTGTTCGTTATTAATCTAATCTAATCTAATCTAATCTAATCTAATCTAATCTAATCTAATCTAATCTAATCCTAGTGCATTTTTCTTGTGTGTCTCAAAAACTCCCAGGTATATACATAAAATCTTTTTTAATAAACTCATCAATCCCATTTGAAAGTGGCCTTCTGGTTTGAGATACCCTCCCACCTTATCAATCCAGCTATGAAAGCTTCACCCCAAACAGTAGCATCATCCATTACAGGCATGACATTCCCATTCAGAACAGCGTAGGGATCAATTACAAACACTTCAATTTGGGAGTAAACCCTCCTATGGGGTGGGGGCCAAAAGGGGGTCATTTGTCCAGGAAAGGTGCAACGTGACGCATGAGTGTGTTTCAGCGTTATAGAGTCAAGATGAGCCATTTGTGACGAGCTGTTTGAGGACACTGCAGATTGTAGATGAGCGATCATTCCTTGGACACAAGATATAGAGGAGAGATGTGACTCGTACAGCCAGGTATAAATCATGCCATGATTTTTTTTTTCTCTCTCACCAGTCAAACAGTCAGTGTTTTAAAGAAGACTCTGTCATATTTAATAGTGCTGTCAACCTTGCAGTTTTTCTAGCCTGTTAATAAGAAATTCCAAAATGACACTATTAACCAGTCTTCTACCATAGCTGAGCAAAGCCAGCCAGAATAGAATCTTACCCAAGGTGGGATGAAAGACTTCGTGGTGCAAAAATTATAAGCAAAAGTCACCCCCAGGATAACTACAAGAGATTGGGAAGCCACTTTACCACCTACCTTGACAGCAGCAGTTACAGGGGAGTGAATGTTAACCCTTGTGAGCTGATATGGATGTTGAGGCAAACACAGGTTGAAGTCCTTCTCAAAATAAATCATATATATTGCTGCTATGCACTTTTTTTTTTTTTTTTCCCCCTCCTCTATGTGCCATCACTGTGTGAAAATTCACAAAGCTGGCAGGAAATATCCTCTCAAAACAGAGCAAGAAAAGCCTTAAGGACCTTGATAAAATTGTACTTATTTTTCACCACTCTGTTGAGAGGTTTACTCTGCAATAAAAGGTATGGCAGGAGTTCAGACAGACAAGTCCAAACTAATGCCAAACTCCTGCCAGAACAACTAAGTGATCTGCATAGTCAGAATCTACTTCCCATTTTGTGAAAAATGACTGCCCTAACAGATAACTTTGCTTTTGACATTTGCTTTTAAGAAACTACTGCAATGAGATGGTGGGTGTTTGCCCTGTGCATACATTCAGTTTCTATTGTGCTTGCACTTTTGCCCTGTTCATTAGGCCATCTTGCAATAGAGAAAAAAAGAAAAATAAAAATTCCCTCTCTGTCCAGATGGTCCAAAAAGCAACTCACAGCTGGTTGGAGTCAAAAGGATTGGGTCTGTTGTTTTTGCTAAACCATGCACTGTCAGACATAGATTCCTCTCTTTCAAACACTTCTGCTTCAGTCTTTTGTTGCAGGTGATTTGATCTTACATGAAAAAAAAGGGAAAAAAAAGGTATCTATTGAGAGATAAGGATGTTTTGGGAGTCACAAGCACCTAAGCAACTGATTTCAACTTCCATGGGGTCCTCCCTGATGCCAGCTTTATTTTTTATTCATCACGGTGTTGACCTGGTTAATTGTGCATTGAAAACAGCACCGTTTGCACCATTAACATTGGGCTCATCTGTTCTATCAACAGAGGAACATAGCTCAAATAGATGTAAAATGCCTTTCAGCTGAAACTTGCCATGAGAAATCTGGTTCCAAAATAGATTGTCCTCCCCATAGTTTGAAGAATAAAGGGGTGAAAAAGAAAAGAACAGTTTCCCCTTTGTGAAAACATAGAGCAATTCACAATAACAATAATAAGTACATGAAAGGGAGAGAGGGAAATTTTGCTAGCGTTCAGATAATTCAACAAATGTTTGATCCAGCATTCACTGAAGTCAGCAGGATCCTTTCCATTCCCTCCCTTGTCCAATTGCAGCATCATTAGCCACATTACTTCTAACTGTTGGGCATCTACATCTAGTATTGCCCTCTCAATTGCAGCAAATAAAAATAGAAAATTAGAGAACTCAGCTTTCCACATCAGCACCTGAGGAAGGGGACTGAGTGAAATTTCCACCTCACTCATCCTATTACCTTCATGCCCAGATGCACAAGGTTTTGAGCACCTTTCCTTCAGTTCGGGAAGTATTATTTGCTGCACAGTGTTTGTCAGGTGACGTTGTGAATGGTAGACCTTCATAGGCAAGATGCACTGTATGTTGTTCCTGAAGCTGTAACCTTTGCATTTCCTGTCTTTTTGCCGCTTTACATTTGNNGCAACATTAACACTGCATTAACATAGGGATGGGGTGTTTAATATGGGTATGCAGTCGTTTACAAATCAGGTTGCAAAGCACTTTGGGATCCTTCTGTATGAAAGGTACTATATAAATGTCAGTCATTATTACTATCATTATTATCATTATTATCATTAAAGGTTCACAAGGAGACAAACAGCTGCATTAAAATAACACTGGGGGTAGATTTTTCAAAGCCACAATGGAGATTTGCGCTGCATATGAGTGCCATGAATACACAGTTAGTGGCGGTCCTAATGGATTACTCAGCATGGAGTGCTTTGGCCTTGGGCAAAGGAAGGGTAGTTTCAGAACTACAGCTTCAGTCCTTAAACCAGCGTATTTGGGCACTGCCAATAATTTCATCCTCCTCCTTTCCTTCCATGAAGAATGATTCATACCAGGGCAAATGGAGGGGAATGCTGGGGGAAGCAATGGGAGGAAGATTTCTGGAAGCCCTGGATGGCTGAAGCTGGATCATGATTTGCAGCAGGTTTTGACCCTGTGGCACAGCATGCATATTCAAGGATGGCACTGAAGATGCTCACCTTCTCCATAATTCTCTGCAAATTCATCACAGGGCAAAACCTTTCCTCTGGGTAGGTGAGAAAAAGGAAATCAAGACGGAGTTGCCCCAGCATTTTGAGAGCTAGAGTATGTGTCAGAATAGACAATCATTTGTTGCCCTCTCAGAAAGAGGTTATACACATTACCATTATACATTACCAATCTTCTCTGTTAGAGCTTCCTGTCCCCACCACTGTTGTACAAGGGATTACTGCACTTCTCATCTGTATCAACAAAATATCTTGTTTGGACGAACTTTAAATCAAATCCATTGCTGATCACATCCTTATTTAGGACTGAGGTTTGGGGGGGTGTGGTGTTTTGTTTGTTTTAATTATTAAAAAAAAAAAAATAACAATGGATCTTTCCACAAACAGATAAGTCAAAACCTTTTCTGAGGGCGCTGCAATGGAAGGATTTCTGTTATGGAACCATGCCCCAAGTTATGCATAGAAATATAGCCCTGAACTGTGAATACCTCTAGAGATGGCACAGTTCTTGCTTTTAATATTGCAATTTCATGCCACACTCTTTCTTTCTCTTGGCAAAGATAAAAGCCAAGAGTTTGGCTCAAATCAGACACGACGTTTTAAAACATAATTATAAAGTAATTGACTGAAACCAGAAGTTATTGTTAGGAGGTTGCACAGCTGAAGTGGAAATGACTGTAAAGCTCACTTACCTACCTGGATACACACAGATCCAGGCCTCATTTTGTGACATAATAGTCTGTAATAAGATACCAGAACTGATTTGGGTATATAAGAACCTGTTTTTGACAACAGTAACAGAAACAGCTACTGTCCTAGCCATATGTGTTAGTATTCAGGCACCTACTTCCAAACCAAATTAACCCTCGATCTGGATTTTAAAACACCTAATTTTAGTAGTTTCTTAAGAAACAGGATTTATGCAATCAGCCTCTTTGTGTTCCTGTCCATCTGTTCCTTCTCCTCAGGAACTGTAGAACCACTGAAATTTGACTGATCTGTGGCACATTTGGGGTCTCCAGTTAGGTCTTGGATTTTGAAGTGAAGCTAAAGCAGCGTGAAATTTGGCCCTTCTGAGTGACTTGGCTTGATTCTTAGTTTAAAGGAGAGACAGATCATGTTATATTCTATGTGCTAATGAAAAGGTAGATGCTACCAAGATCCTACTGCTTTGCTGGGCAGAAGCATCCCAGACTACATTCCTCATAGCCTGCTCTAAAGAAAGACAACTGGGGCAAGTGGAGCCTGTGGCATTAGCCACATTGAAGAAAATCAAGGTTAAACAAAGAGCATACACCCATTTCCTCAGTTTGTCAGGAAATTCCTGCCATTTTCACTAAATCAGGAGAGATTAAGACTCACATGGATACCATACAGTCAAAAGAAGGGGAAAGAACAAAGTAACTTTTACTCTTATTATTTTTTCTGATAATTCACCTGTCCATATGCACTTGTTTTATAATTAGGGTGAAAGCCACTTGAGACAGGAATTCTCTTTGTTTTCTTTACAGTGCTGATTATAAAGTGGTTTTGGTTTATGTTTGGAGCTCTATGTGTTCTTTTAATACAAATATATGTGGGTTTTTTTTTTTTACTAGGCTCAATTAACCCTTTGTCCCTGAGTGTTCCAATCTGTAAGACAGAGCTAATAAATGTCTCCCACTTACAGAACTGCTATTCAAAATTAACATTTGTACCACTACTTTGCAAAGAGAAAAGCCCTTTTTAAGTGTAAAGCAATTATTGAAGATGCATTTACAGATGTACGATGATAGACAACTGTATGTGAAAATCCAGCTTCAAATCCTACATGCAACTATTTAGCAATAGCATACTTCTTTAGTAAGCTTTCTGGATTAAGGGACCAAAAAGGATTTGGATTTAAAATGGATCAAGCCCATCCAAGGTTCCTGTTGGACATGTATTTCCAATATAATCCCACTATCATTACTGTATTTTCATGTTCAGCTTGAAAAACAACATCTTCCTGTCTCTTCAATGATTCCTGGACTGGAAAGTCCTTGATTACAATTCAGATATTAATTGAGGAACTGAAGGGTGCATGTGGGTTTTTTTGCAGTGGAATTTTTTACTGGGGAAGAGAGGTGGCAAAGGATGTTTTTGACAAATAGATGCCAATTTAATGCTGCTACGTACACTATTCCTACTCTCCCCTGCAGGGGCTTCCTTTTACAGTCCCACAATGTGCTAGTTTCCAGAGGCTATGCCTCTGATTATTTCAAAGTTGACAGCATTTCAAACAGTCAGCAACCCTGTTTTAAACTAAGCTGTGGTGATTGGTTGAAAAAGACAGCCTGAAGGCCTCCTGATCCAGGAAGCCATTTACACATATGACATCTTCCCCATGCCTTCTCTTCTTCAGATCTACTCAATACCAGTTTCTACCATGATAGTACCCTCGGGAAATCAAACAATTAATAATGGCTGAGAAAAATGCGAAGTTAATTCATGCTTGTTTTATTATTCAATGAAAACTGTAGTTGCCCATGATAGATCTGCAATAGCATTTCTCTTCCTTTGTCTTCCCTTCTGGCAGTCCAAAGTCTTTGGGTCAGAGAAAGTGATTCTTATATGTATTTGGTAAGTCTCTGGTCTAAATTAACACTTTTGTTGGGAAAACAAAGAACTTTCTCCCTAATATATAATTCCTTTTTTTACTTCTTATCTTAAACATGTCTTGCAGAAAACCTAACTTGTTTTAAAGATTTTTGACTTAGAAAGTTGACTCACAGTTAAAATAAATTGTACTGTAATTTTAGACTTAGTCTAGTGTGATATTTTGTGGTGTCTTTACGTCCTAAACTAAAATGCCCTCTGTCATCAGAATTTTTTTCTTCTAATAGGTAACAATAAAGGACAACAGAATTTTCCTAACCTTCCTTTGTAGAAACTATATATGTAGAATCCCTAAATCCATTCCTATTAAAAAAAAAAAAAATATGTAGAATCCCTAAATCCATTCCTATTAAAAAAAAAAAAAAAGAGTTTAAAGTCCCCAAGCCATTTTTTTAACTCTTCTAGATCCATCACTTTTCATTAGTATTGAGTTTGAAAACTGGGCAGTAGGAAAAAACATTGTTTTGAAGTAACACACTCAAAAACACCATATGGATGAGTTCATTTTTCTTCATTAAGCCTTCACTCTTGCAACCCACAATACTCTTGGTCCAAGGAATCACAGAGGGAATTTGAATTCCCTCTGAATTCTTCAGATATATAGGTTGCTTTTGTTGTGTTCTGGATGTATGGTCTTCCTTTCTTTCTGTTATAGTTGTGAGATTGCAGCTGGGGAAGGGAGGGAAGGTGAATGCAGGACCTTCAGGAAGAAAGGAGCATTTGAAGGAGCAGAACGTTGAGACAGGATGTTCCAAGCATAACAGGGACATAAAAAGGAATGAAAGATCATTTTGGACAAGCAGAAAGGGGGAGAGAAGACAAAAATGTTGAGTCATTGGCAAGCACTAAATCAACGAGGGGGGCCTTGAAGTCAAGGGCAATGCCTTCCATTATATCAATACAATTAATGGCATCCTTATGTTCAGTTATTTGCATTAACAGCAAAGTTAATGCCGGCAGAGATCAATGCCGAGATTAGTGATGTCCAAATCAACATGCTTTTAAGCAAATTATTTCCACTGTCTGGGTCCCTCCTCTGGTTAGTAGCATGAATCTTTGGTGGTGTCTGCAGCTCCATCAGCAGATGCCTTTTAAGGGCTGCTGTCTCTTAAATATAGTCATCCTAACGTTAGTAACACTTGCACAGTAAGCAGGAATATCAGGTCAATAGGTCCACTCACTGTGTGTCCTGTACATCAGTAAAGATGGCCAGAAGCAAAATCTTTTTTTGTGTTAGTTATTAATATTACCATTATTATTGGGAATATTTTAATTTCCTTTTCTGTTTTCCTCTGTCACACAACCTGATCTGCTTATTTCTTCTATGAAAATGACACTGCGGTCTTGTAGCATCAAACCTAAATGAACAAATCACACAAAATCCCATGAGCAACCTATATCATGTCGCAAAGGAAGCAATCAGGCAGTCATGGTCAGTAGTAGCTCCACAGTATGATGAGAACATGCTTCAGATGACAATGCGCTTCCTGCCAACAGGAGGCCTGGGAGCTTAAGACCTTCAGGAGCAACTTTGAAAAGATGCCTTTGGTGGGAAGCTGGTGAGAATAAAACTAAATCTAGGTATCTTAAAGTATCTCAAGAGCTTCTCGACTTCCTTGACAACAGTGACACAAAGTGTTCTGCATCCAGCCCACAGTGAAAATTACTACTTAGTCCTGTGTACCTGGTTGGGTATTGATCTCCATTCAGATATTCCTATGTATGCTTCTCTGCCATTGGGCCCCCTTATAGAATGCAGAAATTCTCCAGATTTGCTTCTGCCCCTACAAACATTTGGACTTGACAGACATTGAGTGCCTTTTGGCATTTTGAACGTGCACAACCACCAGCAATGGTGCTTTCTACAGCTCCACGGAGACCACACCCAGATTACTCGATGTAGCCACTAGCAACCCTGAACTGGAAAGATGTTGGCAAGGGCTGATCAAAGTAATTTTGACAACATTTTTCTACTGAAAAATCATGTTTGCAAAAAAAATGCATTATTTTTCAGTAAGAAATCATCAGGGAAGTCTCTTAGATTCAGGCTTGAATTTCTTTTGAAAATTAGTGACAGTGGAAGAGAGACAACTCTGGAATAACAGGCTTTCAGGAAAGTATCCAAACAATTCCCTTTTTGCTGATCAATCAGCTATTCTCCAGCATTTCCTTCTCTCTTTGTTTTTTAATCATTACAATAAATCTGTATACTTTGTGAACAAAATTTTCAGTTTACTAGCAATCCTGAAGTTAGAAAATTGGAGAGGATTCTTTAAGAAACAACTTCTTAAATATGGTTCTGTGGGAAGAGATGAAAAAAAAGTATTGAAGTGCAGATCATTGGCAAGATAGTTATCAGTACACTTTCTGATGGCTGGATTGGCAGGTGGATTGTGACATGTAATATTCTTGGGTAGCAGGTAGTATTGGATAAGCATTTCACAAAGAAATCTCTACTGTAATTAAATAGTGGTGGCTTTGGCACCTTGAGGAACTGTTTATCCTACTTGGACTCTAATTCCTGTAATTTCCAGAGACCCTGTCACCTCCCTCACAACACAGCAAACTTTCCCCTCCTACACATGTTATTTCATGATGCCAAGACATAGTGTCAGAGAAGCAGAGTGCTTTCTTGCAACCATTTGCTTTCCTGATAGCCCCCCAATCCTTGTCAGATTATTAAGAAAAGCCAGAGGAAGGTGAAGAGAAAGTCTTTGGGTTCTGGCTTAATTCAGAGCACCTGCTGTCTTCCTGGGTGCCAAAATTGTATAGCCTTGTTGGGAGCCAGGATCTAATAGCCTTGTGTCTGATAAATAGCAGCACTAAACGTGCTACAGCAAAGGTTTTCTGTACTATAATAATTGTAGGTGCTGACTTGGTGCAATATATCTTTGCCAGCGCATAGTGATAGAATAAATAGCTGGTTTTAACTATAGGATCAGGACAAGATAATGCAGTGATTGAGGGAAAGTATCCAGCAAAGTGTAGTCTGTCTTTGATGTGCTGTCCTTCCAGACAGTCCTACCTGTGCTGGGGGATGAGTGACGGACTCTGTCCTTATTAGTGTCCAGTGGTCCTCCTGCAAGCCGGTGGGGCAAGTTCGCCATCGGGGTGCATTGTCAGGACTCTGTCTGCCCCTGTGATGGCTCCTAGGCAAGGAGGAGGAGGCAGAGATGAGGCTGAGAAACCAAACATTCCAGGGAGCTGTTGGAGGGGAAACAAACCAAGGTCACAGTCTTTGCAATCTGGTCAGTCTTTGTTGGCCAGGACAAAATTAATGTGAGTCCAGCCCAGCTTCTGGCAGGATTTCCCTCCCACAGAAGGGTGCCAGAATGGTTGGTCACCATGTTGACAGTCCTGCAGGGGCCAGGATTGAGAGGGGTCTGGTATCTAAGTTAAAGTCAACCATTTTTTTCCTGCCCACACCTTGGATAGTTTATCTTACTCAGGTGGTTGTAGGATATTTCACACAGTCACTTTCTTCCCTACTGTATTTATTTCTGGAAATAAAATAAACACAACCTCAGAGAAGAGCTCATGTTGATACCATGCTTCAAGGGACAGCTATTAGGAAAAAAAATCAGGCTTTGCAAAGTGATGTCAGGGAAAAGGCTCCCTTTCAGAGGGTCTGCTTGGGATATAAAAGGTAAAGGGTTTCCTTCTTGGGCTCTGGAGTTTTACATAACTCAATTTCTTAAAAAAGTCTTAGGTGCATTAACAGTAACTCCAGCAAGGGACCTTTGGAGCACAGGAAAGCATACAAGGGAAGAATCCTCGCTTCAGCTTGACTGTTACTGCAGCTCAGCCGATGAAATGGGGGGCCAAGGAAGGTAAAGTCTTTTGCTCCTGGACACATTGTCAGCCGGGTGCTGACCCAGGACGGTGTTCCCTCCCAACACCATGTTGGTATTACTCTGCCCTGTTTTACAGACTATTTTTCCTTCCATCTTCCTCTTTTCTATGGATTTGTTGGCTCTTTCTGCTTGTACTGAGAGTACACTTTGCATAATTTATCTCTTTCCTAGCGAGGAGATGAAGGCCTGGCTGCAGCTAATGGCACCAAATTAGCTCACCTGCAGTCTGAGCACTGGATCTCATTTACTAAATCTGCTCTTAGTGCATGGGAGCTCCTGACAGCCTTTGAAGTACACACCTTGGAGATGTGGCTGGGTGGTCAAGAGAGTGTTTGGGAGTGAAGAGTCTTTAGTCACCTGAGAGTAAGGTGTTTGAATTTTAAGTTGATTCCTCTGCTACAGTAAAGGCTTGAGTGATTCTGCCTCAGGTGGAGTTAAAAACAAACTACCCTCATCCAGGACAAGCAAACCGAGGGAGAAAAGATCTGCTTGAACAGCAGATCTGGTAATCATTGTACATGTGTCCTTTTAATGCACACAAGCAGTATGTTTCAGGCAGGCCAAGGAAACCAAAACTTGGCTAGAGCATCAGTTGGTTTTAGTAACTTCTAAATGTGTTTCTCATGCAGCAAGGAAAAAGAAGCAACCAAAATAATCTCACTGAGGAGAGGTGGAGTTTTGGAAATTTCACAGGGGAAAAAAAAAAAACAACAAAACAAAACAAACAAAAAGCCCAAAAACATAAAATAAAACCAAATCCTTCCAACAGAGCTTCCTCTGTAAGGCATCAAAGCCTATCGCTAATCCTGGAGACCTTTTAAAATGTAGGAAATGACTCCGTGTCAGACTTGGGCACTGTCGCTTTACCCAGGTCAAATTTTTCATTAATTTGATCAATAGAATGTAGGAATCACAGGAACTTGAAGAGTATTTAAAATGCGTCTGTTGATTCTTGGACGTGAATTTCATCCTTACATGCTGCCTGTGGGGCAAGGAATCTCAAAATGAGATATAGTTTCATGTTCATGCTGCGCACATCAATGCAAAGTAGATTCGGCGATATTCTGGTAGAGCTTTTTATGTAAGAACACATGTACTACCCTGTTGAGTTGGATTAAAGATTCACAGAATAGTGTCCTGTCTAACAGTGGCAAGTGGCATGTACTCAGGGTAAAGATATCAAAACGGAAGTGTAACCTTCCCGTGATGGCCCTTGCTCCACAGGCAGTGGAGAGAAAGTGACATCTCAAGATCAAGAAGATAGGAGCCATCTTACCCTAAGATATGTAACTTTTCCAGGCAAAAGCATCTCATACTTTAATTGAAACCTCTTCGTAACAGTTCTCTGAGCAAAGTGCTTTACATATTCAAGGACTATTTTCATATCCTTACTCATTCTTTTCTTCTGCACTCTAAGCGGGCACAATTCTTTTGAATGTTTCTCGTGTCTCATGTTTTCTCAGCCTCCAACCCTCCCTTCTCTGAATTCACTGATCGATATATATATTTCTTCAAGTACAGTGCCCAAATATCTGTTCAGCTGAGGCTTTTTCAGTGCAAAAGGACTGTTTTCCACTTTTTGTGTCCCCTACTTGAGTTCTGGCTACTTGAGTTAAGAGGCATAGTGAACAGTGTTAATGCATTGCCCTGTGCCTAAAGAGTGTGTCAGTGCCACTAGAGGATATTAAATATTTCATTGGTTGTTATTGTTGTTTTTCTCATCATATTGTATGATTTCAGCGTGTTCTGTAGCCTAACAGACCTTACTTTACATAATAAAAACTGGTTAATGCAAGGCAGAAGACCTCTTGGATTGTTCCAGTGGTCTTTCCGGGCCTTAGATTATTTGAATCTTTTAATGTATTTTCTTGCCTTTCTAATCCATACATATGTGTCCAAATATATGAAGCATGTTAATGTACACACCTGTATATTTAACCTTGTAGCAATCATTATAGATGCTTACGTGGTTGTATTTACACATAAATCCATGTTTGTCTGAGTATATGAAAAACATCTGTAGAGATAACACTTGGAAGCATCCAAGTGTTTTCCACTCCTAGGATGAGGAGCTGGGTTTTGACAGGCTGCTTCTGTCATGGGAGGTAAGAAGTGGACATGGTGGCAGAGCCCCAGAATTCTGATCTTTCTCTTTACCTCTGGTGGCTGCAGGATGAGTGTAACATCTCCCCAGCACACCCAACACCTCCTTAGATGTGAGCAGGCAAGACGAGAAGGAGCAGAGCCATGTTACTGCCCCTAGCAATGTTCTGCTCTGGGCAAGTGACCAGACTTATAGCTAGAGCCATGTCTACATATACTTGCAGCAAGTGTTTATATATGAATTTCATCACACAGTATCAGTGAGCATAATCCTCCAGGATGAACATGTGCAGGAGAGCAGCGGTCCCCAAAGCACCCTCAATAGCATGAAAATGGCAAGGGCCTGCTGCATACCAGCCATATGCTGAAAGCATCTCTAGCCCGTGATGAGATCCATGAATCCCTAGGCTTCATTTGCGTCCATGCCCCCTGTTCATATTCATGAGTTCAGTGGCTTTCAGCACAGGTCTAGTTCTCCCTCTTCTGTTCTCCTTTCCAAGGCTAGCTAACCGCAGGTGTTCTGAATTCACAGATTTCTGTTTATTCATGAGCTTGAAAGAAAATGTTGGAAAACAAAAGCTGTTTCTGGCTCTGGATGGTCTCTCCGGTTGCTTGTTTTTTTTGGATTCCCTATCACCACCCCCACCCTGTTACTCCTCTCCTCCTCCCCCCCTGTTGGGAGTAAAATCTCTAAATGTGGAGACAAAAAATATACTGGAAATCAGCAACTGGGCACTTTCCCTCTGAATTTCACATGCTGATGCAGTTCTGTCTTAGCCAAAAATAGCAACAAAAACAACAACAACAAAAAGGAAAAAAAAAAGTGTTTAATGCAAATCACTTGCCACTGATTCTTTTCCAAAGCAGTAGCATTTACTCTATAGTGTAGTGCAGCTGGCTGCTGGTCCCCTGTGGAGATCTCTGACTAAGGTACCATTTAGAAACAATTTGGCTGATCCATCATATATATTTTTGGCAGATCTTTTCCTTCATTTCTTTTTTACTAAGAAATTATGAAAGATGATCTTGAGAAACAGAGATCTGCTGCTGGTAATCATCTCCTAGAGGATTATTTGAAGCCTAGACCACCTGTAGATGTCCTATTCATCCTTTGGATGTCTGTCCCAAGCTTAGACATCCTGTGGCTGTCCTACCTGTAAACTGAGCTCCTCCTCTGGGCTTCTGCAACATGGGTAAAGTCCAGGCTCTATTGAAATCAGTGGCAAAGCTCTGGCAACACTTTATGCCCAATGTCAAACCCTGCTCATCCACAGAATGATTCTTAAATTATCCAGATCCACATTACATGATTGTTTTTTCCGTTCATATGATCTTTGTGGGTAGTTTCTCCCTATCAAACTTGAGACACTGTATTTCTAAGTGGGGTCAATATTAGGTTTCCTTACAGTCTATGCATAGAAAGGGCATTCCAGGTATCAATTCAGTCCCTTGTCAATTTGACTCATTCTCAAGAGGTGCCGTTATTTTTTCAGATGAATGCCAAGAGAACCTGGAAAAAAAAAAAAAAAAAAAAAAAAGCAAAAAAAAAAAAAAAAAACACAAAATAAAACCCCTGGC
>VYZM01021007.1:16421-66236 GCA_013398915.1 Dromas ardeola
AAAAAAAAAACAGCCAAAAAAACACAAAACCAAACCAACTTAAATGCCTGGCCCTATGAAACCTGTGATTAAATTCAAATCCTTAAGGAAACACAACTTTTTGTCTAATACTCTCCATTTCCTCTCCAGCTACCCATTGCTGTACTGTCTCTATCTGTACCTTCATAGTACTAAGATGGAAAAACCGCTTCTCTGAAGGAACATGTGTTGCTGGCTGAGGAGATGATGCTTTTCCCATTTGAGGAGCTTTTCTTGTTCTGATTTCACTTTCAGGCTTTTGAGTTCACTGTGGGTCTCAGCAGCAATCTGATTTATATTTTTCTTAGGCACTTGATCATGCTTATTAGCGTTTTGATGCCACTCTGGTTCACAATTCATACATGAGTAACTCTCATTCTACCTTAAGTAGTTTAGCATGGTTTTAAGAGGGAAGAAGAGCTTTGCAGTTAGGTCCCTGAGCTGAGTTTCAAGAAATCCAGCTCCAATACCTATCTTTTCCATAAACAAGATAGCTGTTACGACCTTCAGGAAGTCACTTAATCTCATTGCTAGAGTTCCTGTAACTTCCATCCTTTCCTGTCCATCATCTCTGTTTATGCTGTAAAGTCTTTAGGCAGCTTAAACTTCCTGGTAGCACTAAAATACAAATCATAAATTATAATCAGGTCATCTATGTTCTCCAATATTGCATTTAAACAAAAACATCTACAGTTTTTCAGCTGCTTTTCAACTACTGTTATTTTAGCCACTTCAGGGTGAAACGAGAGATCTTACTGTGTTGGATTCAACACACATAACCTTTAGATGCCTGGAAGTCGGATGCTGAGGCTAATCTGGTCATCTAGAGCCTTTCTGTAGTCAATGGAAAAAGAGGACCATCGCAAAAGGAAGTTTGTCTTCTACATCCTCCAGTTATGCATAAGAACAAAAGAAATCTCTCTTTGGAAGTATGTGATTCTCTTTGATCATGGAAGGATCTGAAATGATTAGGTCAAACTAAATACTCTAATGCCCTGGATAAGCATGATATTGCTGCTTTTTTGCTGATTCAGTACGATGTATTTCTCTCATTGATTGTCTTCTCTTTCTCATACAAGCACAGGACAGCATTGTTGGAAGTATCATTTTTTAAATGAGACTCTCTGAACAAGTGTTGTCACAACAGACCCTAAGATACAAAATGCAGCAGTAAAGATGTCATGTAAGGGTGAAACTGCCTGTGAGTGTGCAATCATGAAACATTTCTTCACATCCAGAGCTTACCATCCATTCCAGGTGTGGTGATACTCCAAAATTTCTTTGTGGTAACTTTCCTATTAAATGAAACCGGTCCACTTGTACATCTCTGTTTCCCCTTCAAAGATATTTTTGTTGATGTGTTTGAAACTTTAAGATTACATTGATCTTTGTGAAGGTTGAGAAATTAACACTGCCATACCAAAGTCAATCTAAGGATATCCGCTATTTTTGCTTCATTTCACACATCATGTGATGATTCTTGAAGGTACAGTCTATGAAATATAGTGATAAGATTATGCAAAGATTGCAGAATATGTTTTAGACAAAGATTCATTACCCGGAAGCTTGAATAACCTTCCATGATAGAAAGTGAGATAAATTATTTCCAGGATTTTGATTTAAAATGGTTATATTTTAAAGGTAGCTGTACATACATACACACACATAGCATTTTATATACAATTCTTTCAATGAAATCAGAAAGAAGAGCAAGAAATGTAGTGTCCAAAACCCACTGACATTAAAGAGAAGCCATCTTACTTGAAACCTACCTGCCTCAATGAGTATGAACTCAGACTAACCAAATTAACATTTTCCTTTTCTGTTTTCTTTCTTTTCTTCTCACATGTGCTCTTTCTCTCTCATATTCTAGTTAAAAAAAGTACAGTTTTACAAGATTTACAATGATGGGGTTTTTTTTCTTCTTCTGTTAGCTTATTGGCTGGCTATAAACTCATGATAAATTTGAGACATAAAATGTGCCAAAGTCTACAAACCCAGTGGATCACCACACGGGACAAATAAAAAGCTGAGCTGCTATTTATCTGCCCTTGCAAATAAGTAGTAACTGCAGCTCATGGCTCCCTTGTCCTCTGGATACTCAGGCATGATCAGAAGCCAGATACATTTCAGAGTGTCTACTTATGTCTCACTTATTATTAAATTATTTCTAAAAAGCTTATCTTTGCTCCAAACTGTAGATCAAAGTGATATAGGAAGAGTTAACTGCATAACCATAAAACATACAGATCAATCTCCTGCCCAACAGCAGAGAAAACATGCATCTTTACCAGCTTAGCTTGAGTTGATCCTGCCTTGTAGTGAGGGAAACTGACCTTTGGAGTTCCCTTCCAGCCCTGTTCTCTCTGATTTCCTTCAGGGAAAAGGAAGCTATCCAAAGCAATTTAGGGTGGGGTCTCTGGAGAACGCAGTATACTTTCTGCAAAGGGCAAAGCAAAGAAGAACTAATTCTGCTAAAGTTATTCAATGCTATACCCTGCCAACATTTACTTAATTATCTTTCTGTTCTATAATGGCAATTGAGTTACGGCTTTTTCCTGGAACTTCTATATCCTTCCCTAGTGAATGTGTTTGTGTGTGTGTGTGTTTTAAAGAAGAATAAATTGAGTCTGATCAGTTCTGCGTTGCTCAAGGCAGAATTTATGATGGCCTTGTTGGAAAAAGAAGCCATGAGGCAGGACAGGACAGTACTGCTGCTATATTTTAGCTGTTAAATATGCATAACAAACTGAAGGCTTTTCTCTCCATACTCTTAAAAAATCTGTCTCAGGGATATTGTTGCCACTTGTCAGGATCATGCGCTGCCTAAATGTTTTGTTCCTCTGTACTCACTCAGATTTAGCGCTTGTGGCCTGCATTCATCCGGATCTCAGGTGCATAGATTTGATGTTTCAACCCCATCCCCTCACTGCAGAGATGGTTTGATGGCCATATGAAAAGCAAGGGTGATCCTCTGCACCACATGTATCCCTGGTGAACCGAAGGCATAATTTACTCTGCTATCCACTTTCCCATGTGTTAGTTTGGAGAGTACAGCTGGATGGGACCTTCTCAGCTAATTTTATCTCTGTAAAAAGGAAGGTATTCAGTCTAAGCTACTATTCTTAGCTTTTTATGGTCAATAGGGAGAGACAGGCACCTTTGTAAGGCAATGGATGCCACCTTTTGCAGCACAGGATGATTCACTGCATGGGACACCTGACTCACTGTTGATGATACAGCAAGTGGTGATGCCTGGAATGAACCTGATGTCCCACTTTAGGTGGTGAAATTTAAGTGAGATGAATTTATCTATCTCTCGACTTCAGCTATGTACCTGGCAAACAGGAATAAGCTGACTTTTCCAGAGGTGGTTCAAGGATAGGCACACTCAAAGTTGTTGTTCAGTTGGTATTTCAGTGGGGCCATAGCAGACGCTGAGGAATCATACCTTGTTTTCCTCTAAGAGCTTTTCCCAAGCAAGAGCTTTTCCCAAGGCCTCCTAGTTAGCAGTAGAAGTTGCCATCAGAGTTGGTTTACTCCTCATTTCCATAGCCTACACTGATATAACTAAACACTGCACCTGCATCAACCCCAATAAGGGTAGCAGCCATCAGCTGAATGTATGAGTAACAGCATAAAAGGACAAAAATTATAGGCTCTTCCCTTGCAAGAAATTTTTGACACTTAGGACACATGGACACCGTAAGTTTCCAGATAATAATAAGTTTCTGCTAATTTTTCAATTCCATTTTTGTATATTATTTTTACATCTCTCTCCAGCAGGAGGAGACCCTGGGGTGGGGATCAAGGTCTGCTGTGTTGCCCTTTACCAGAAGAGAATACAGTCATGGCAACAAGATGCAAGTAGAGAGAAAAGGTGATAAAATATTTTGCCAGTGACTGATCCTGTTATCAGAAACCTACTCTTTAAAGAAATACTTGACAACAGCCTGTCCTGCACCTCTCTAGTAGTGAATAGTTTCCAGCTCTCAAACAAGGAGAGACAGGACAGAGTGTGACTGAGTGGAGGCCCAAGGTGCCTTTGCACTAATCCTCATGTCCTAGTGTTATTTGACTTTAGTTTTATTTAGCATCAGGTTTTACTTCTATAAGGAGAAAAGAAAAAAGGAAAGAAAAAGGAAAAAAAAGGGCTGATGCATTTTCCTCTTCCTATGGAATGAAATGCCAGCACTTGTTGAGTTGCATCTTCATCGCTGCCTTGGGGGTATTTGATTTCATGAATCTGATTAAATTATTCTGCTCTCAGTATTTCTTTAATATTGCTTTATAAAATATACTCCTAGTAGCTTCAGTAGTGAGAGCACTTGCTGTACTTTCTTTAAAGCTTGCATGGTCCCTCCTGGGGCTGGGGGAAGAGCCCTTATTAAAGAGTTCAGGGATAAAAGCTTCTTCCTCTAGGAGAATTACTTTGAAACAACTGAAACCCACACATACTTTTTCATAATGATTACGGAGGCACCCATACTAATGCCTTTCAGCGTAAGATATGGCCACCTCTGATTTCATTGGCAGAAAACCTCTATCTGTAGAAATTTCAGAACATTGTCATCTGATCAGATACACTATCTGATGGGAGCTGATAATAAACCCGTTTTCCCCCACAGTGTTGAATACCTGGAATTTGCTCTGTGATGAAACATTGCATTTTTATATAACAAGAGTTTCTGAGGCCCTGACCTTAGCTAGGGTAAAGCACTGTGTACACATTCACGGAGGGACTGTCCTTGTGGCAAGGACCACATAGACCTCATCAGCAGCATGGATAAAATCAAATGGACTGAAAAAAAGCAGAGAGGAGGTTAAGTAAGGCCACGCCAAAGGTGAGTGGCAGAGCTGAGGAAAAAACAAACTCCTCTCTCCACCCCTTGCTCAGTACTGCTGCACTGTCACTCATCAGGGCCCTGTTATAAAAGGAAATTAGCTGCCCTGCTGCTGTACTGTGCCCCTTGATCTGCTATCAGTTCTGGCCACGGTGGCTTAGGACATTGGGCTTTCCAAATCACATAAGAGTTTTAGGAGCATAAATCCCAAAAAAGTCTTTGAAGCTGAAACTGAAGAACCCAGACATTTTTTTTCTGTGCATTAGACACAGAGCATGTAAAGCATGAGCAAAGGTACTATATACCGGGCCAATGTACCGAAAGGCATATTCAGACAGTAGGCAAAAGCCAAAAAGACAGACTCTAAGTCATCTGATCAGGCTCTTTCCTCCTCAGTCTGATCACACGTTCTTAGACATTTCTGTTCATTGTATCATTTGAATGTTTGCAGGGTGATGTGCAAGGAAACTTGGCCTTGTCCTCTTCCTGGTTCCTAATTCATCCATCTTGTTGCAGCTGATGAAAGCTCTTTATTGCTATTAAAAGTCTGCAAATAGCTCTTAAGTTGCATTCCTTCTCTGAGAGTGACACATAACGTATATAAACATATATAACAATTGTTAGGAGCAACTCAGCCATCTACTGCTGGTTTTCAAGATAAATGACATTAATCAACAGGATGCCTACAGAACTTTTGGTGAGTCATTTGTTATGCTAATTGAGCCACTTAAAGTAAACTGTCAATGAATAGAGATTTTTGACAGCTGAAATGAGACGTGGGGCTAATTAGTCAGCTGCCATAAAAACCCCTGCCCGATTTTAATAATGTAATATTTAAGAGAGAAGATAATGTTAATCATCTGACCAGACCTCTCTCCCAGAGGATATAGTAGCAAAAGGCATAGACCATCATGAAAATCAAGTTTCTCCAGGAAGAAAGCAAAACAAATGGCTGGCTGCACAGAGATGACAACCTTTGCAAGAGAGTTGATGTGTCCCATAGGTTACAGCAAACTTTTTAATTAATACACAAAAGCCCAACTTTTGCTCTAAATTACCTGTGTGCTTTTAGATCAATCCCCTTGTTTTCACTCAAAGTATTTTGCATTCATGCTGGCAGCAATGACATCATTGGGTCTGACTTAGTCCTAACCTACAAATCAAATGGATTGATCAGATACACACGCTGAGTGTCTAGAAGGCATGAGCAGCATTTTGGCAAGTCCTTGGAGCTGGGTTGTAGAAGATGTAACAGTATGAAGTTATGACTGACATCAGAGGAGAAATTTCAGGATGTTAAATCTCACTTTCCATAACAGTTTCAAGAGCTTGTAATTACTTCCATTGTTTCATAGTGCTGCCACTTTCACTCTTGAAATAACGCCAGCCAGGGGTAATGAACTTGGTCTTGGGACTGTCCGAGACAGCAGCAAAAGACTTTTGGAGTGGAAGCCTTTTGGTCTTAGAACATACCAGGAACTTTCTAAGTCCAACAGACTTAGAAATACTTTAAAAGAAATTACTGTTCCTCCTGTACTCAGCTGCTGTATAGGATAAGTAACTAATCTTGATTCCACTGAGGACATGCCAAAACTCCTGTTGTCTTAAATGACAGGACCCAGTGCTAGTGCATTCCATCCTGAGGTGGTTCCAATTCTGTAGCAGGTGAGCAACAATTCCAATACTACAGCAAGTATCAGTAGCAATCACCAGTTACCAACTTCCCTCTGAAATTCTCCCTTTTATGCTTGCCGAAAACTTCCTCAAAACAATTTCCCTTTTATTGCAGATTTCCATTCTTAATGCCAGCCAGAAAGATGGTGTGGAATCAGACCAGCCTTATTTGCTCAGTGCAAGCTTTGGAAGGAAAATAAAATGAACAAACCAGCCACTCTTCTTAAATGTTGCCATGCAAATTTTGCTTAAAACAATAGGGTGAAATAAGGGAAGATTCATGAATATGGTGACGAAAATAATTTTCAGTGCTGTTGGTGCTAATTTCTATCAAAAACAAGTGTAAGACAAAAACTTTAACCTTTCTTTCTTTCTGTTTTTAGCTTTTTGGGAACTTACTAGTCTTCATAAAGCTCATTTGGAAGAAAATTGATTTTTTTAATTTTAAATTTTCAAGCTTTTAAAAGTAGCAGCATGGTACAGATACCTGAAGTTAATATTTATAAATAACCTAGGGAAAAGTGTTCAAAGCAGCCTTTCAGAGTGCTAAGAAACAAAAAATGTACCAGTTAATGCATTTAAAAACATCAGCAGTACTGGTCAACGGCCACATCTCATTATCTATCTTTTTCTTAGTTTATGTGTGTGTATACACCTACGTGTCTACCATGATAACACTTAGGTTTTCATGTGCCATAACAATAGTAAAAAGTTAAAACATTTATTTCTGTGGGCTGACTTTACCTTTTTTTTTTTCTGTCACTCTGACATCTCCCTTTGACACATTCACACACAGAGTCATGCGCATGCATGTTATTCAATTTGAATAAAATCTCTACAATGAATTGCATTTTCAGGAGCACACTCATTTTTAGCATCTACACAGGTTAACCTGAAAGTCTGTGACGTGGATGTCACAAAAGTCACAAATTAGGAGCTGGTATTGTCACAAGCCCAAAGTGCTGAGACATTTTTTGCTGCTGCTTATAAGAGGAGTTATGTTGACAAAACTTCACCATGAGGGAAAGCCAAGCATCGCAAGGACAGGAGTAGAAAGCTTTTGTGAAACCTTTCACTTTGGTAAAAAAGACTGTCTCAGTGAGCCTGGATCTGGCTTCTTCCACTCTAAGTAGCAAAGAGATGTCTCCATTTACCAGCTAGCTCAAGGCAGACCAGTCTTCTTACTGGGTCTGGGCTGAAAAAATCCCTTGTATGACTTGTAAACACTATTAATAATTGGGGTAAGGGAGAGGATTCAGAAAGGCTGACCTAACCTAGTCCCACCAAATTGCTTCCATCAACCACAGAGAAGCTTTCTCCAAGGCTATTCAGCTTAAGCAAGGATGAAGCACAAGTGCTATTACTCAGACCTCCAGACCTGCTTAATCTGACAGGTTTGAAATAGATCAAAGCGCTCCCAGCTCTTTCCTTTCTCTCTGTTTTCTGGTGTCCTGACACTTAGTGTCTTGCCCAATCTGGAGCAGCATCTGAGTTGGAGTGGGTGGTGTCCTTTAAATTGAAGGGTTAGTGAGGGCTGGGAAAGGTGAAGTGTACATAGTAAGTCTTTAGATTGAGTTAACAAAATGAAGGATCTGTAGGGCAAGAAGGCAAAGGCAAGGAAAACCAAAAAAAGAGATAGTTTCAGAAGCACCAAAGCCTCTGCCTCAAGTTGTGAGCAGCTAGCAAGCCTATTTCCCCTCTGTGTCCAAGTTAAAGAGATGAGAAACCACCATTTGATGAGGCTCAACAGGCGCTCAGACACCGGCTCAAAATCTGTCCTGGGTCCAACTGATTTGTCAAGTGTGTCCTGTGCTGGGGTTCAGTCAGAGCTCAGACATGGGCTTCGATTGCTTAGGACAGGTTTCTTGCCCAGAACACAGCTGATTTCTTGAGGATTTTTCAAATCCAATTTTATGTGATTCTGTGCAGAAGATTTATCTCTGTTAGCGGTCAGTGACTCTCCTATGTTCCCCTTTTAATCAACAAAAAGATACAAATCTTTCAAGGCCTCCTCTGGCCATTTGTCTTTGGTTTTAGGAACATACGTTTTCAGCTTTTGACATCTGCATTGTACTTTTCCAAATGATAGCTATTGGAAGAACAAAGACAAAATGTTTCTCTTTTAAGCTCTCCTTAAAGACATACTTCCTTTATGCTACAGCAACTTCATGCAATATTGGCTCTTGAGCAACTTGTTGTTTTAAAGAGAGACTGAAGTGCACACTTTATCTCTTCCATTTAAGGGAAAAAAATAAGCAAAACCAACAACAAACCAACAACAAAAAACCCCACATACTTTTGGTTCAGAATTTTAATTCAGAAATCTACTAAATTCTGCTAAAAAAAAGACCAATTTGCCTGATCCTTATTCAGAACTGTAAACCAAATCTCTCGTCTACAATTTCAGTTTTCTTGCTTTTCCACTAATGATGTGCAGCTTTGAAAGAGATTCCCGAATAGAGTGCTGTGGGATAGGAAACCCAGGGAAGATGGCGAGGTGTTCATGTGTAGAGTAGGAAGCTTTCCTTCACCTTTACCAAGTACAAGGAGTTTAAATCCAGAGATTAGGATATGTATGTGCTGGGAGAATCCTACCTAAGAATATTCTCCTAGAAAACTCCAAATACTTCTTTAGCTGGACTCCAGACTGATAACACATGCATCAGAAGTAAGCCTAAGCCTCAAATTCTGGGTGGGGTTGAAATCTAAACTCACATTTTGCCACTATCCTTAGTCTCTATAATGACCTAAACCGTCCCAAATTTTGCTGAGAAAAAAAGGGGTGTGAAGAAAAGATCCAACTTTACAGCCTTGACCTATTTCTAATCCTGTTCTGATTGCTAGTTACTGGGCTCCCTTCCAAACATACTGTTTACTTTAGGGCTGATTTTTCTCCATCCAGATTAAAATTCCAGTGAGTTTCTTTCATTCCTTTAGACTGTAACCCCAAATGGGCCATGGTATTTTATTCAGAATATAGTAGCTGGATAATGATGCTCTCAGCAACCCACAGAAACTAGGCAGTTTGTATATGAGGAGCTCGTATGCACACAGAAACACACAGGAGCTCATGCATACAATTCTGCACATTGCCTCATATACACACATACAGGTAAATGTGCTCCATGAACATGTCCATGGCTACTTCTATGCTATGCACATATGGACTAAACAATTACACTCACCTATGAGCCTGTCATAAGGCAACAGAAATGCCAGCTGCCTTTGAAGTTTCCCGAAGAGCAGGAAAACGAGTCAACAGTGCTGGCCAACATCACATCATTAATCATCTATTAGCCGAGGTTGTGTGCTCCTGTCACCTGTCACTTTGTAATGCATGCAAATCACTCCAAGAGTAACATTTTGAGCCTGACATTTCCAGGGCCAGAGCTGGGATCAACCTGCTCTTTGTATTCAAGATGAAAAGGAAGTAAAGAAACAAGCAGTAAGATTGTTGGAAGGACACAGAGAAAACTAAAGAAATAGGAAAAGTAATGAGAAATTGGTCAGGAGAGTTGAATTTAAAAAAAAAAAAAAAAGTTAAAATAGTAAGGTTTTTTCCTATTACCAGGAAATAGTTTAAAATCATATCTCCACTCGATAGCCCTTAAAAAGAGGGAACCATAGAGATGATGCTATTTTCCTGCTAAACTCTGTAGAAAGGGAGAATACTGTCTCTATTTTTTTTTTTTTTACTTGGAATTTACAAATTAAAAGTCCCACCTGCCTTTAGAAATCTGCATCTGAACTATTTACTGTAAGTTTCCGTTATGGCCAATAGATATAAATAACACTTTTTTTATACAATCCTCTGATCTCTGGTTTAGATATGTAACTTAGGAGGAAATGAATTGCTGAAGTGCATGGAATTGTTTAGTTCTCTCTTTTGATTAACAAGGGAGTCGGGGGTGACTAGCTCAGATGTACACAGACACTGTAGGTATCTATCTTTCGTGAGCTGAATCTCACCCCTATGAATTTTTAGCTCCATTTGAATTCTGATGATTCAGAAGAAACAGAAAGTGTGATACCAAACTAATTTCCTCTATTATTTTTGCCATGACTATTGAAAGGTTAATATAAACTCCTCGTAGCCTAGCTCTGGCCAGTCTAACAATTCAACATTAAGCCTTTAATATCTTTATTATGCATTGTGTTCATTAATCAGGCACCTTTTCAGTAAATTAGTGTTCCATGTGCCGCTTCTCCACACCCTTACTTCCCAGCCTTCCCTCCCATAGTGAAGACTCAGTTTAAATTCTCTTTGGGTAAGTTATATCTGACCAAATGACAGTACCACAGCAATCTCCATTTGAGCTGGTCCACCATGGCCTGTGAAGAGAAAAAGAGGACTTTAGGCTTAAATGTATCTCACTGTTAAAGAAGTACCTGTAATAAATCAGCTGGAGATGTCCAGTAGTTCAGGTGGACATGTTCACAATTGTATCTCTTCAGACGGGTAATAGGTTCCCATCCTTCACACCTGTCTTTCATAAGATACTCATGTTAGATTTCTGTCCAGCCCCCTCCTTCATTGTCATCTTTCCTTTCCTTTTCACTGTTTTCACTTTTCCTCCCTTTGGCCCACTTTGGCAAAATATGCCTGCCCTTTCCCATGTTCATCCTTACATGGATGTACATTGCTTCAGTGTAAGCAAAAGGCAGCCTCTGACTGAAAAGAGGAGGGATCACGGGCTTCTCTCCTGTGTCTCCCCTCTGGCAGGGGTGGCAGTTCTCTGTGCCACACCACATCTCATTACACCAGGAAGGCAGCCATAGATTAATCTTGCTTATACTGGAGGGGAGGCAGCGCTAGGAAACCACAATATGCCATCAGCAGCCCTCACCAAGATTCAGTTCCCTGTCTCTGTCTTCAGAGGAAGCCAAGTATAGAAATTTTCTTTCCCATTTAGAGGCTGGATTTCTTTTCTTTTCTCTACTGAGATAAATCAGCTTTATTCCTTAATTCCTTTGCTATTAGAGGATGTGAAAAGGCACTATATTTCTGCAGAGATCAGCAGGGAGACATCCCCTCTGTGGAGTCTAAATTAGGGTGCAGCACTCCAGGGACAGAGGGGCAATATCCTCTGGCAGCCCACAGGATACGTATTTGCAGGAGATTTTGAGGCTTATTTCTTTGGATAGATAAACTGCAGATCATGAAGGCAATTAATCACGGACTCATGGATGAGTACATCTGGAAGGGACTTCAAGAGGTCATCTTGTCCATCCCCCAGCACGAAGGCAGGATAAATGTACGCAGACCATCCCTGACAGATGTGTGTCTGCTTCTCTCTGCTTCCACTCTGGATGCTCTCACATCATTATCCATCTAGTGAAGAGGCTGAATTGAGGTTATGAGCAGAAGCAGAAAATATCACTTTTTAAGCCTGAAGATTTCCCCCTTACTATCTCTTGGGACCTGAATCTGGTTTTTGGCAAGTGGAAGATCCAGTCCTCAATGTAAAATCTTATGAAGGGAAGGTGGCGTGAGCGATTTGTTCATTTTGTAGCCCAGGTTCTGTTCTGAGATGTAAGACCTTTTTGATTGCTTGTTCAGTAGTAAAGCTCAAAATTAAATCTTATCTGGATGTGAGCATGTGCAAAAAATGAGAGCAAAAGAGAAGGAGGAAAAATTAAGTAAAGGAAGACTGAAGAGAAAAAAAAGGAGAAAAGGGACAAAGAGGAAGATAAAATGTGTAAGATGAAGGGGAAAAGTCAGAGACAAGCAGGGACTGACTTGAAAGGAGGAATGAAGAAACAGGAGAAACAGAAGGAAGATATACAGGCTGAAGTGAGAACATGAAGAGCTGCTGTTTCTTAGGCTAGCCATTTCTAACAGAGAGATCAGAAAGACTTTTTGTTATTGTTGTCCTTAAGTGACTTCTCCCACTGGCTAACATCTCATTTTATGGCAGGTAAATAAGCCTGCCTAATTGGTCCCTTGTTCAAGAATGGGAATATCGAGCTGAGCCTGCTCCTTCTGCAGTGGGATCTTGTCCAATTTATGGTCTTAGCAGATGTGATCTCTTCAGGGTTCCACTGTAATGATAAATTGAAACATTTGAATGCTGCGTTTCCAGGTCTGGGCATCCAGCTTTGTGAGTGGGGAGAGAGGATCTGATCAAGTTTCCTTCTGAAATGACAAATTATTATTTCCAGAAACATGACTTAGTCCCATTTGCAAGCTTAACAGTTTTGGGGGCCTAGAGTTGATTTGGAGAAGAAGGAAGTACCAAGGTCACTTGAGTCTGAAGGACTCAGGTCTGGGAGTCAAGATCTCCTTCAAGAATGAAAGTCTGGAAGTGCACCTTGAGTCAGAAGCACTTTAAATTAAGGTGACACTTACAAACACTTTATTAATAATTAATAAGTGATTAATGAAAATTACTTTTTGGCTGATAAATTGCTCCAAGACACATTAGAGCACGTTTCAGAAAGACGTGGATAAATATTTTTATGCATTCCCGTTTATAAATGCTTAGTAATGGGCTCTCAACTTTCAGGTGCCTCGGCATCATTTATCCCCATCATCCTGGTGGCATGCTATAGAGACATCTTATAATCATTTATTTTCAGAATTTGTTCCTATTAATCATGTATTAATTATTATTAAGAAAACATTTGTGCACACTCCTCTTAATCTGAATTCTTGCTTGACTGGTTTTCCTAGGAGTGTGGAGGAGCACCCAGCTTACACAGCTCACCATGTTACCCTAGAGCCAGGCAGGTGGCATTCTGGCTGGTGCAAAATGGTAGTTCATTGGACCAACTCAGTTTACTCTATCTAAGGTTTGAGCTTAGCCTGTTTTGTCTTTGCTGAATTTTGTCCTATGGGGCAAAGAGAGGATCTACAAGGATGCATGTGCACTGCTACCAGTGCTAAGTAGCACTGCTGTTTCTGTAGTGTCTGGGCACTATAGGATGGAAATTCATTGCTGAAATCTGTCCTCCTGTGAAACAGACCAGTGGGTTTTCCTCCTATCCGGTAGGTGGCAAGCCGTGGCACAGATGTACATTAGTCCAGATATTGGAAATTGTTTAGACACCTATGGAAATTAATGAGCTTGCAGATGAAAATGGCTGATGACTTGCCTGCAGCTAGGTCCCATGCTGGTCCTTTACCCACTGGGTCTTTCTGCTGCAAGGTCAGGTTTGATCTGCCAGTGAAAAGTGTACAGGGACAGGAAGGAGATGGGCTGTGTAGGTCCTTTACGCTGGGCTTTGGCTGAATTTGTTCCTCCATAAAAGTCAGAACAGCATGAAGGCTACTGTTATTTATATTAGCCTTAAGGATTGACAAGACATAGGGAAGCCTAAGGAAGTCATAAAGATGGCTGCAAAACTGGCCCTAAATCACAGAATGAATTTCTGGAGCCCGACTGATTTTTTGACTGACTGGCAATAGAGCAGTAGACATGACTGCCTGACTGGTGATTTTTAGATTAATTTATGCCAGTGGTTCCTAAGCCTGAGCTCAGAGTCTGTTGCCTTTAAGACCCCTCAACATCAGCCTGAGCAATGAGAGATTAAAGGAGTAACCTGTTAAGACCAAGTACTGCAGACAACACTTGCTCGATACTTTAGTCTTCCAGTCAGCAAAGGGCTGGATGACCTCTGCTTTGACCTACGTAAACAGAGTAAAACATGGGTAACAGCTGTCTCAGTTTAGAAATTACTTCAAATAAGGATCTCAATTTATTCACTTCATTTTTAACGGTAAGAGAGGACAATGTTGTAAAAGAAGTCCACTTCCCCAGGAAAGTTTTTGAAAAACATGCATTCCTTGGAGAGTGAAAAAATAACAGAGACTATTTCCCTACAGCATTTCACCTCGTGATTACTTTCTCTCTTATCTATCAAGCTGCAAATGAAACCTCCTGTGCCAATTGGTTCAAAGTTATTGAGGAGAGAGGAAAAGAGAGATATGTAAATAGACATTTAGATGTGGAATAATCACAAAATCCCTCATTTATTTAGGAAACCAAGCTAAAAAATAATTTGAAAATTGAGTCAAAGTTTCCTATGTCTGTCCCCGGATCTTATGCAGAGCTCTGTGACAACAGACAATTGTACAGGACACAATAGCCCTGTGACTCTCGAATTGAATTTGTTCTGCCTGTTCATAACCAGTTTGTGCTCAATTTTTATGCCTGTTGCAGCACACACGTTAACCAGAAGCATTTCTCACAGACAATGATTTCTCCATGAGCAGCTGTGGAATATGCACAGAGCAGTGACTTGCTGAATTCATAATTATGAATGCTCCTACTGGAAACACACAACTGCAAAAGTTATGCTCTTCCAGGCAGAGAACAGAAACAATTTATTTGCCTGCCTAGGTGCTTGTACTCCCTGTGTCAGACTGCGGAAGTGCCTCTCTATCATTAGTTGACTTACTGCCTCAAAAACTTTGGAAACGCAGGAAAATACTAACTCAGTGGCCTAGATGTGGGGAATTAGAGACAGGACAAGCAACCTAGCTGAGCTGGGAATTGAACTAAGGTCTAAAATCGAGTATCCATCCTTCCAGCTAAACTCCTTGTCTGATCAAAACCATCCACTACAACTGGGTATTGAGTGTCTTGCTTTCGTGATGAATGGCTGCAATCCAGCTGTAGTGCAAGAAATGTCTCTCCCATGCACCTTCATTAATATCTCTTAAAAAAAATAGTCAGTATCTACTCAAAAATAATTTGGCAAAAGCATATGTATCAGACAAAAGAAAAAATAATCTCTAAAAGCCTCTCAGTCCTTTTCTCAACCCCACAGCTGTGATTTTTAAAATGATACCAGTGTTGCCTAGAGAGTAGAGGACATGGTGTTGCCTAGAGAGTAGAGGAAAAATCTAAGAAAAAAGAAATCTGTTCCCATATTTTTTTCCATTGGGCGTGCTGCATGACTTGGGTTATTCATTTTCCCTCTGCCTACCTGTGAAATTAAGGCAATTTGGGGAAATTTGCTGAAAACTACTTCCCACAGAAGGTGTGTAAGGCCTGTGTGTTGTTAATAACACCCATCCGGAGCTGTTATGAAAGGATAAGGAAAGGGCGGACACGCAGAGATAAAGAAATGCACATGGTGCGTACACATGTAGAACTTGGAAGGCGCATGAGACTGGGGTTTGTCTCAGTGCAGAAGCTGCGAAGAGCAAACGTGGATGATGAGACAAGAGCTGGAGATTTAGAGGTCTCCTACAGTCACATGGCTCAGTCAGACCAGGGCTGCTGACACCTGATCCCTCCCATTGCGTAGCCATCACACATTCCCTCACCGGGCAAACTCTGCAAGCGCCTGGTCTGAACTGATCTCTTCCCTCCTGCCTTATTGGGGCTGACGCGTGCTCCAGTCCAACACCACCTGAATACCAGATGCTGGAAAACCCTTGCATTCTTTATAAGATGCTCCAGGGGTAGCTAGCAGTATGTCATGTCTCTGCAGGTATTATGAGAAAAGAAGCAGAGACACAGGTGATTACAAATAGATTCAGAGATATAACTTTCCATCCAATTCCATCAGCCCTGGCCCTCTTTAATATTTAGCTATTTCTCAATAAACTAAAATGACAGCAGAGTCTCTCCTGCTGAGTCTTTAAAATATATGTGTATACATTATATAAGTTCACTCCTTATTTCTTTCCCTCCTTATATCATTAAACTGGTGTTGTGTCTACTGCTCTGTAAATGTGTAAATGGCAGATTCTCTTACTGATAGTGGAAAAATTTAAATAGTGTGGTTTAGCTGTAAATGAAGGAAGGGAGAGGGAAGAGGAGGACTGTCAGCATGTCTACTGGGTGATGCATGCGTGGTTGGAGTGTTAAAGCAGAAACTATTTCCTCAGAGTCTTGGAGGTATGTTCCTTGACAGACTCCTACACCCATGAAAATGTTAATGTGTTTAAATTCTTCCTTAGGACCCTAATCTTCTTTCCTTTTATTGGGCATAAAATATCTAAATAGAAGTTACGTATCCTGATGTCTTTGCAGATCACTCAAGTTTCTCCATTCCCAGTGCATTAATTTTTATACATGGGGTCTTGTCATGAGTCAGGGGTGCAGAAATGCCTGAGAAGCACAGAAACGTTTGGAGGGATGTGTGATTGTTCTGCTAAGGCACATCACAAGAGCAATACCCACTGTTACTCGGTAATATGCCTGTCACAGGAGCTCCTCCAAGCAAGGAGTCAGGCTAGGAGGCACACCACCTTGCAGTGGTTCTGTGGCACTTCACACAGACACAGACAGCCACCCCAGGGTCCACAGTAAGTCAGTCTACCACATGGGCACACTGAGTAGAAAAGGGTTTGTGGCACTCAGTGTACAGACCGCAGGCAACAGGAGAGGACCCATTGCAAGTGATATGGATGAGTCAATTGGGCAGTGACTGAGAATGGATTTGTCTACCCTTTGGGAGTCTGGGCATGGCTTTACTTCATAAAGACTACAGGGCCCTCCTAAACCAAAGGGATATTGCCTATACACCTGGGATGCTGTAATTCCATATGTGTAGATATGTATATGTAATGGACAGAGAACAGCATATAGATAAAAGCTTCCTAAATAATTAAGTCCACAGTAAGGTATCAGTCAATACAGAAAACCATAACCGTTCAGCCTCCTTGGGAGAGACTTAGCCAAGACCCATCTGTTCAAGGATCTAAAAGAGAATACTTAGAAGAAGCATTAAGAAACAAATGTAGCATGGAGTGACACTTTCCTGCATTAATCCACTCCAAGGTTCTGGCAATTACTAAACCAAAGGGCTTCCAAAACCTTTTCTGTGTAGGGTGTCCCAGAAAGCAAAATGCTTCTTGTGAGATCATGAAGAAACACTGCTTACACATTTTAAGCTTCATAGCACTTATTTTTTAACCTTTGAGCATGGAATAAAGCTTGCATTTAAAATTGGACCTAAAGTTGGTTTGATTTGTCCATGCAAGTATATACTCAGGGTCATGACAGAGCTTCTCAGCTTCTAGAAACAGCCTACGGTGGGAAAAGTAAGTAAAGTGCATTCAGACAGTAGAAAGAGGTTTTGCAGAGGGAGTTGCTTTAAAGAGAAGCTCGAAGCCACTTTGTCCTGGAGCCAAATTCTGAGACCAGAGGGACTCTCACTTCAACTGCATTCTGATGGTGCATTTCTGCTTCCAGGAGACTTTCCTAATATTCCACCTTTGCCTGTTCATTATGGTAGCTCTGGTTATAAATAAACTCTTCCTTTAACAAGATACCAAATCCAGCCTGCAATAAATGTTCATCAAGGATTTCTATCTGTTTTAGGGGATATTTCCATTCACTTTGACTCCTGCCTCACCCCATCCCCTCTGGACAAGAGGTGTCTTTCAGTAGCCTTCAGTGTACTCACAAGGAGACTTCATCTTCTTCTGGCTAGATATACTTTTAGCCTAATGGCAGGTGTGAATCATGAAAATTGAAGGCGATGGGGTTGTTTCTGGGACTGGTGTTGAGGTAGAAGTATGACGTTGGCCACAGAAGAACTGTGTGCCAGGTGGTCTTGTGGTTTAACCCTTTCACATGCTCAGTCATTAAGTACTTGCAAAGGCTTTCAGACCAAGAGGCCTCTGGCACTGCTCTTCCGAAATCTGTTTTTCTGCTACAGGCAAAGATGAGGGCCACCTTACTAACAGTAGTTTTCTAGACATGGACTGCCTGGGGAGGTGTCCAGAGATGCTGAGGGACTGCAAATAGGATGACTATTAGCCCTTTCCCCTGGAAGCCAAACATGTTCGTCCTTGTCTTAGCCTTGTCCATCATGTAGTTGGCAGAAATGCTCCCAAAGGCTTGCATTCAAAACACCTGACCCTCAGCTGGGGACAAAAACAAACAACAGAATAACTTCACAGGCTTCAACAGAGCTGTGCCATTTTACACCAGACAAGCATCTACATCAAGGCATCTTCGGGTGGCTTGAGAGGCTGGAAAATCACGAACTCTAATTCTGTCTGAATAGCTCACTGTCCTAAGAGAGAGGTTGAATGTCATCGTCTTCAGAGTCAGGATATTTACCCATTTCCAAGGATAAGCGGTACGTCTGTATCAGGACAAGTGCATCACGCTGTCGCATTGTCATCCATTGTAAGAGACATGAGTCGTATTGCTTTGAGCAGGGTGGGTTAGACGCTATGTGTTAGTATCCCAGGCTATATGAAGGGGGTTATACTCAATGACCACATGGCCTATATGAACATGCCCCTGTTTCTGTGCATGTGGAGGCTTCCGCTCTGGAAAAGCAGTGCTCCTCTTATCCACTGGAGAGGAGGAATAATAAGGAGAGAGAGAAACAAAAGGACATGTGAATAGATTGTGCTTCTAATTCCATTGCCAAATAGCTATAGGCCTAATCTGCTTCTCTTCTTCTAGCAGTCTGTGATTCTTTGCTCCTGCATCATTTCCTTTAAAAGCACTTTTTACATGGTTTTCATAAATTTCTTAAGGTTTTCTTGCATTTATTTATAATTTTGGTCCCCACAAGATTCTGTGGCAAAGAGTTCCTCCAGTAAAATATACGTTGCGTAAAAAAACAAACAAACAAAAATTCTTACTTTGATTTCAAACTTGTTCCCAGATATTTTAACTTTTTTTTTTTTTTTAAATAAAATAAGTGACTGTTAGCTGTCCATTTAAAAATCCCTTTGACATTTCATTAATGTTTTTAATATACATCAACTTGATTTCCACTGTGTTGTCTCATTTCAGCTAGGGTATCTATAGCATTTTATCTTCACCATTCTATGGAAACTATTCCTTTCCTTTGATCTTTCCAATCATCCTTTTCTCTGCCCTTTCTAGTTCTACTTTATTCTTTTTCTATCTTTCTAGCTAATTCCATGCACCATCATAGGAGACAGAGTCAAACTCATTTAAGGATTGGGATTTTGGAATATAATTTTTTTGCCTTTTTAGTTCTATTAAAGGACTCTGTGCTCATAGTTCACCTTCCAGAAGGAAGGGAAAAAAAATAACAAAAATATTTGGGTTTTATTTTTGTTTTTAATTGATTATTTAAAAGAAAAAAACAAAACCAAAAAACCCACCCAAAAAAACCCTAACCTCAACTTCTGTCTTGGATGGATGGGTGTTTTTGCTGTCAGGCTAAAGCTGAATGCACAGCTCCAGGGCATCGCTCCAATATTTCAGTTCTTCAGCTAGGTGATACTTCTCGAGTGTTTGCACAAGAGATGCATCACGGAGTGGGGGAAGGAGGGGTGGAGAGGGAAGAGTCTGTCAGCAAGAGGCCCCATGCTAATCTTCTCCTTCAAGACGGGGCCCTTTTGGAAACCTGTTTTAATATTCATGGTCTTTAGGTAAATAGTCTCTGAGTCAGGCTGTCAGTTTCTGCAAATGTGGCTGTCTTGCTGAAGCTACTGCACATTTATCAGTGAGTAAACAGTGACAGGAGTAGGGGGATTAGAGAATTAAATTAGTGTGTAACCACTCTCCTTCTCAAGTTTTTGGCATTGCCTCATGTGTGTTTTGTTCCAAGAAGTTTTTTGTAGTTTTGTTGTTTATTTTTTTTTTTTTAAATCTCTGTCTCTCTCTTCCTCTTTCTAGCTCACCCCCCCCCCCATGTTACAAACTTATCTGAAATCTCTGAGATTTTCCTCATTTATCTTTTTCTTTTTTTTTTAATTTCTTTTCCTGTCAAAATGAGATCTTTACAATAGAAATGAAGCAAGCTGTAGGGAAGGATCAGAGGTGCTTGCTGACACTGACCAGCTCTGCTCTTTCCCTCCTGGTCCTTTGAAGTTTCTCTGGCTGGGCTTCCCAATTGAACAGCTCTGTTCCAGTGAGAAGGGCTGGCACTTCCCATCTGCACCAGTCTTTATTTTTTCCTCCTTTCTTTCCCTTCCCTTCCCACTCCCCACAGGGCATGACATAGACTCTGCCACCTGCCTTGCACTCATCAGGTTATAAGCCAAATATGCAAGTGCCTTGGCAGCACCGTGTTCTTGACATCCTTTGTTGCCATCCCCTGACACCGACACACAGACACACGGTGGTCACCCCTTCCCCCATCCCATCTGTGAAAGGAGGAGACGGTTTACTCTCTTCTGGCAGCTGAAGCCAGACCGATTGCAGAGGATGCCAATTAGGCCTCGGAGACACTAACCAGGTCATGTCCAGCAAATTTCCCACCGGCCTTTGCAGAGATGTTGGTCTTGGTATGGGTGCTGGGGGCTCCTGGGGGCACTCATGGTGTTTAAACAGGGAGAGCCCGTTTAATCATTGTCTTAAGGCACGATGAACAATTTGGGGCATCAGCATCGCAGGTAGCACTCACATTGGTCCCATAACGTGTGTCCCTGTGTCGTAGCACAAACAGAGCATATGTTGAGCATCTTCTTCTGTTTGCCGTATCAAAGCCAGTCTATTGGGAGCACCACGGACATGGCACCGACTTCCAGGCTCCCTTCCCAGCTCAGAGCAGAAAAAAAGTGGGAAGGAGAAAAGCAACCGCTTCCCTGTGTATCTCCTTGCCTTGTGTTAGGCTGATATCCACTGGCATGTACACTGCTACAGATGGGACAACAGTATCTTGTTGTGTATCCAGCCTACAGAGTTTGACTTGTATTTGCGTCTGCTAGGTTCAGCCGGGTTTGCTGAGGTGGGTGGTGGGGAGCCAGTGCTGTAGCTCTTTGGATTTATTATTAATACCCAGCTCAAATACATGCAGGCTCCTGTTACAAACCTCATAGTAAGCTTTCTCAGACAAAGTTTTCTTTACAAAGCAGAAACTCTTCCCCATTCTGTGGCAGCTCTTACTTCAAATTTGGGGATTCACCATGCTAGGATTGCTCTTGCATGCAAGTCACTTGGACTAAACCCTGTAAAAGCCACTGCGTATGGTAGTTTGTGTATGATCTGTCCTTTAGCTGTAAGGGCTGACCCATTTTACGTTCTGTTGGAAGGCTGGGGTGGCAGATGGGGCAGTTAAATTTGCTGCTGATGGGCAGAGGAGAGAGGTTGCTGCAGGTTTCCGTGGGGCCCCTGAAATCCATTACAAGGAGTAGGATGGGATGTATTTCTCCATCTGCCCCCACTAACCCTATACATGTGAGAGTTTTAAAAATCGCTGGTGGACGTTTCCATACAGAAAGGTGATAGATGGAATAAGGAGAACACAAGGCAAATAAATAGGGTTTTTTTGGCATTTCCATCTCTGTGAACACCTACCAAAGTGTTAAGAGCTGTGTAACAAGCCTCTGAACTAGAGAGAAATCCCATTTTGGCAAATTTGCTATTGACCATGTGGACATCTCTGTGACATTTCCTACACCCCCTCTCCATCACCATCAATCTCCTGCAGGGCAGGTGATCACCGAGGGGGAAGGAAATCCTGCAGATGGCCCGAGTTCAGAGAGTCTGTAGGAGTGAGAGGACTCTCATTTCCAGATGTCAGTGGAAGAAATAAAATAAGAATAAAGTAAAATAAAAGAAGATACAGTGGAGGTCGCCCATGAAGCCCCCTCCCTCCACACCCTTACTTGCACAGATATTACCTTCATAATGACATCCAACCTTGGGGGCTTTGCCGTTTGGAAATCCCACAGCAGACAAATAATGCAGCTGCTGCCCCCAGGCACGTGCCCAGGCCAAACAAATGGTCCTGCTGCCCTGGTGTAAAGGCCTCTAAGCCACGCTTGTGCCTCCTGCCCAGGATACACTCCTCCTCCTCGTGACACATGGCACATCTCACTAACAGCAAACATGCATAGATGCCATCCAGCTGGGATGGGAACAAGAGCAGATGCTGCTATTAAAAAGGCCATAAGACTCAGTGCCCCTGTGCCCTGTTCAAAGGGAAAGTCCAAAGTGGTTTGTACAAACAGAGGCTCTTTTCCTTCTGTCACCTCCTCCTCCCTGGGGTTGAGTGCAATAATCAGCCATCCCTAAAGACATTTCTGCTTAGTTTCATGCTTTGTGGGACATCATTTATTGTCACGGGTCTTGTCTGTGTGTTTGTAATGGTTGAAGCTGCTGCCAGGACTTCCCATGTTGGTTGTGTTTTTTTACATGGTTTTTGGATCTCTGAAAATATTCTGATTGGGGAAGGGCGGGATTTTTTTAGGTGGGAGGTTTTTTCTGCTTTTACAGAAGGTCAGTCATGGGTGCAAATTTGAATCTCAGCTAGGGGCTAAACACAGAACAAGAACTTTCCTGTGGTATCAGAGGGAAAACCTTTATTCCTTGGCACGGGGAAGGGCCTCTCTGCGGGTGTTTTCGGAGGGGGAACTGAGATCAGGTGCATGGTGTGTCATCCCAGAAGACGTCTGCATTTCTCACGTGCTCCCCTGGGCTTCCTAGGGAAGGACTGTGTCAGCAAGACAGTGTTTTTTCTTTCCCTATCCATTCCCATAATGGCCCTAGGGAGGAATTACAGACTCCCAAAGCTCCAGATCTCCCAAGTGAGTATGGTCTAGGAGAGTCTGTTTTCCTCTCATTAATGACCAGACTTGCTACACTGGGAGGGAATGAGGCTGGAGGATGCCCTGTCAGCTAGCACACACCTAATCAGGATTGAACTGTGTCCTCACAAAGGGCTAAGGGTGCAGGCAGCAGTCCTGCCCATGAAATTCTTATCTTTTTTCAGGTCAGGGTGAAAAAGGAGGGTAAAGAAGGAGAGAGACAGAGCACTGCTTCCCATGCTGCATATGGCATTGCACTTCCATCCCCTGCTTTTGGAGCAAGCAGCAAAGGGATATTAAGAGCAAGGCTCTTCTTCGCAAATCGGTATTTCTCTTGGAGATAGGAGGTGATAAAATCCCATCTTCCTCTCCCTTCAAAAACTTCCTCCATGCTCGTGGTTATCTGAAGGTTAACCACAGCCCAGCCAGTCAGTCACTAAAACAAAATCAGAACAAAAAAGCCTGTGCGTAGTGCTGCAACCTGAAAAATAGCCTGGGACGGTGCTGTAGCCCAGGGATGGCTCTTAATGTGATGCACTTGAGAGAAAACAGACCTCTGGCATAACCAGCAATATGATTAAGGGGTTTCTTTGCTTCCAGTAATGCAATATTCCAGCCTAACACATGCAGGATTAATCAGCCTCTTCCTGTAGACTGGGAGCGGGACATGTGTGAGAAGTTACAGCCCTCGTTTAAACCCAACTGCGGAGGATTTTGTGGGGCTTTTGCTCGTTCTTCTCATCTGCAAAATGCCACTTTGGTGGTTTATATCAGTCGTAACAGCACCACATAACGTTTTCTGAGCCCAACTGGCCCTTATTTAGGAGGTAATGAAGGCGCAGTGCAATGGTATCAATGCGGCTGCTGAAAAATTTCCGCGCTGGATTGCAATTTGCGGGAGCGGGGGCCCCGGGGAGGGGACAGCGGTGGGTTAACCCTTTCCTTCTCCTCCCCCACCCCACCCCCCCTCCAGCCGGTCCCCGGCACTCGGCGTGCGCTAGTGAGAAGCCTGTTCGCGGTATTGCAAAGAGACTGTAAGGGGGTGCCTAGACTTTTGCCTTGCGGCAGCTTTGCCCCGCGGCTCCAAGGTGCAGCGAGGCCGGCTGGGTTCGCCTTTAGTCCTCGCTCATCTTCCTGGGGTATTCGAGAGAGAAAAAACACCAAAGCAACGGCTCTCAGCTGCTCAGGTTGATTGGATTAGCAGGAGCGATTGGATTAGCTGCTAATGAGTAGTTGTCACTTGAGCTGTTGCATACCTCACCGCGTTACTAAACCAACATTAACTGCCCTCTGAGTGCCTTCCCTTGCTTAAGCTCCGTTTACATCCTAAAGCACAGTTTAGCCACAGGGAGTGATTTCTGGGGTGGACAAACGTGGGTGCAAAACTCAGTGCAACTTCAGAGGGGTGCAGAAGACTGTACGGAACTGCAGGCTGAATGAAAGCCTGAGTAAGAAAAGGTAAACCAGAGCATGCCATTGCATATTGCTGCGTACTGGACATTAATATGTTAGGAAGGAAACAATGTAATACACAGGAACTAGCACATTTCCTGGAGTTCTGGGGTTTGGGGAATCCTTTGGATTTTTTTATTGGATTTCTCAAAAGCTACATGAGCTGCCTAACCTCATCTTTCCTGTAATTCAGCTCATTCTGACGGTGATTCAATTGGAAATAAAAAAAAATAAAAAATAATAAAAAAAAATAAATCTTTCCTCTAGCTAAAGGGGGAAATCAGCGGGTTGTATGTGTGAATTGTCAGAAGCCACGTACACGGGCTCACACGCACCCTTGTCTTTGCATAACGTACAAACACCTAAATCTAGTAATTAGCATGACAGATAAGATTAGGGGGAACTGTTAGGTAGATACAGTAGATAGCGGTGTTTTTTTTTTTTCTTCTTCTTCTATAACTTTTTTTTCTCTTTCTACATTTCTAACACTTTTTTTTTCCCACAGTTTCAATATATTTTTCACTCTGCCTCATTTTTCACCGTGCTAGTTTTTACTCTTTTACCTGCTTCCCCCACACACTCTCTGTTCCTTTGTTCACCACCTCTCTTAATCAGAACATGAACTCAATAGCTTTAGAGACTGAACAGAAGCGTTCAAACCCATGACGTTTTAGTAGCTTTGAAATTAGGCAAAGAAAAATTGCCTCCACCTCCCCAGCTCATGAACAGGTCTGGTAGATTTTGTAGCATAGCAAGCCAAAGAAACCTTTTCCCAGTATTGCTTTGAGTCAGTACTTATTAGGAAAAAAAGTTGCTTTTCTTTTATTGTTTCTGTGCGGCGTCCACCCACAGAACTGAAAATCCACTATCCTCTCCTTTTCCTTACAGTGAAAGTTGTACATAGAAAACTCTTGGATTTGTAGGTGTCCAGATGCCAAGTGATCAGGGGAAATACTAAGATAGGCAAATGGAGAGATATTTCATAAGCTTCCAGAAAAAAACTTGTCCTCTGATCTCCTTTCTGAAATGCAGGACTACAGCTATAGCAAAGCATCTCGCAAGACAAACAGGTGGCCAATGTGTTGGCTGGACCAAAAAGGAGCGTAGGAAGTGTTGCAAGCCTGGTTATAATTATTTCCCTGCTTTTTCCTGCTTACCCTGTTTCACTTACGTATAGTTTAGTTTTCCAGCCCTCCCTCTACCTGCTCAGTCTTGCACATTTATTGGGACCTCAGATGCAGAGCGTGGTAACGCATTCCTACTTACAAACACAAGGCCCCTGGAAAGTGCAAGAACTCCTCCGCAGGGATCTGGGTGCTCAGTTGCTTTGTCATTTTGAGCCGCTAATATCTCCCACTACTTGTTAAACTAAAGGAAAAAAGTCATATTTCAGTCGTCTCTTTTCCTTATCGAATTCATGCACAAATTCCAGGTTTGCATGATTGCAATGATGAGGAAGAAACCTTTGGTGCAAAGTGATAAGGCTTTGGCCCATATTGAGGGGACCAGGGAAGGCAAGATAAGGTCAGGAGGGGGAACTGTGCATAAACACCACGGTTACTGTTTCTGAAGCACTATTTGCCCAGATTAATACAATTTGTGAAATGACAATCCCTGCGGTGGCTTTGTCCCTGCTAACGTTTGCTTTTCGGATTAAGCCTAATTTGATTTTATTTTCTGTTTTCTTCCATGAGGGCCCCGTGCCTGTCTCTGAGTCCTGCTGATGGACACGGGGACTCTTTGTGCTGCTTCCTCCTCACTGAGGTGGAACAGGGAGAATTGCATTTCTTTGCTTTTCCTCCTGCTGTCCTGGGAGAGAGGAGCAGATGGAGGGGGCTGGGGACAGTCCTTCTCTCACACAGATGTCAGTGGCCTTTACAATACTTTCTAGGTTGTGGGAATTTGAAGAAAAGACCCTTGCACTTATTGATTCTCTTTTTCCCATATATGTAGCATACACTACATATATGTATTTAAATGAAGCACCTCTGTGAAAGGTAACTATATAAATATAAAGACATTTTAATCTCAGCCTGATAAAGTGAGAGATGGGAATTTGTTCTTACACAGCAGCAGCCTAAATGAGTTCTTTGAAATGATAAGAATATTCCTATGCCCCTCTCACATATCACTGTCCTTGTAAGATGTCTCTTCCCTTCTCCCTTTCCTGTATACATTTCTAGCCTGGACATACCCAATCTTGTGAAACGAGTTCATCCCTCTATATGTATGCTTATCATACATCCCTGTGTGTTTTCTTCTGCTTTATCTTCGGGGTGTCCCAAGTATGACACACCATTTAAGACCAGTCCTTATCCCATTATTGCTGCCTTGTTCTCCTGGCTAGCTAGATTCGTCTTAGCTCAGGTCTCTTCCCATCTTCCCATGTTCAGTAGGGTTGAACACAGAATACTGAGGATGCAAGACGTATTTCTCTATTTCAAATGTTTGTGTTACATCAGTTGGTTTATTAAATATATGCTGACCCCCAACTTGCTTTTGGGCTGGAAGCCCTGCCATGAGTACTAGATAGTCAGAGAGTCACAGAGGACGATGGGGAAAGAAAAGCTGGTGTTTTAGCCCTAGCCAGGATGTGCTGCTTGGTACGAATCGGGGGGGAGGAGATACATAATAAAACTTCTAATCCTTCCCCAGGTAGATCTTTTTTCCTCTAGGAAGGGCTTCAGGGACATTCATTCCTCTTGCCTTGGCTTTACCGGTACCTGGAGGCTGATGCCACTTCCCCGCAGCCAGCACTGTTTCCGGCGCTGTCTCAGGAAGGGCATCATCCTGCTGTGCCAGCCAGGCCACTCACCCCACCCTCCACCCCAGCGAGGCTGCTGGGAGCTGGCATCCAGGGCAGGGAGCTCGGAGGCAGGGAGAAGAGAGCCGGGCGGCGATTTCTGCCCCATTAACTCCCCTCTCCCCGCGGTGAGGGTTTACGTAAGAGGGGAAGGCGTGTGCCTGCCCAGGGGGCAGGATGGGGAGGACGTCTGGACCCCTCTGCCTCTCGGGTGGTGTTGTTTTGAACAATGTAACCAGGTAAATGCCTTGATAGACTAGACCACATCGCCAGGATAGCATTACTAATTTGATTATGTCGCTGTGACATTATTAACCCACTCAACCATCCTTTGGATGCTTCACTGCATCCTGAACTTGCGCTACTTTTCCTTCCCAGTGACAGGCTAAGGGTTCTTTCTCCCTAATCTATTGTTCTACGCGAGTACTACTTTACACAATAATTTCTCATAATACTCAGCTTTCCAAACAGCTAGCTAACTCCCTGGCTTTTTCTTTTATATTTCTGCCCGTCTGCCTCTCCTATCTTTCTCTGCCTGTCTAATCATACTGTCTTCTATATTAATTGCATAAAACATTTCTTTCTTATTTTGTAACCATATACATAGGGTATGTTCTTGAAGAATAACCCAGCCTCTCTTTCACTCTTTTTTTAAAAAAATAAATCTCTGAATGTATTTTACATGAAATCAGAATTGAATAAAAGGCAAATGCATTAACTTTGCTACTCAAAGGTGTGCTCTCTAATCTCTGAGCTGTTGAGATATACCCCTGTCACTCCCCTTTCTTCTGCTCCATATATTCTTTCTGTCTTTTCTCACGAATTTCACAGTGTTAGAATGTAGAGAGTGCAACTCTCTCCCCTCTCTTACAGTGTAGCTTATAGCCTGGTGGAAAGGAACTTTTTCCCAAGAGCAAATTTTGAGTCCCTTCAAGCCAAGAAAGGGACTTGGCAGAAATCTCCCGTACAAGGGGGATCACCTTGTCCTCATAATGGCTAAGCTGTTTCAACCTGGAACAGATGATATCCTGCCAGAAAGGTCTCCCCACGTTGTGTGTAGCAAAGGGGTAAATGCTAAAAGAGAAGTCTCTGAGGCAGCCTGAATCCGCAGCCTCAGTAATTGTGTTGTGCCTACGTCTGCTTTCTCTTCGGATGTAAGCTGTTACGTGCCCTGGTGCAGTTTCTGAAAGCCGTGGTGTACACACAGAAGTAAGCATCACTCGAGATAGCGAGACTCAAATGCATTTTTAAGTCTGTGCTAAATCAGGACCTCAGAGTGTTCCTGGGAGGGGATTTCTTCTCTAAGGCGATGTGCAGAGCTGTCTCTTCGTATCACATGAATAACCGTGATATTGGGCTCTTAGTGTTAGAGATGCCTTCCTCTTTTAGTTATGCCGAGGAATCATTTTACTGGGATCTCAGCTCCCCAGACATCTCCCTTTTGCTCTGTTTCTCTACTTCACATCTATGTTTTGCAGCAGCATTAGCAATACTGTAGCAATAGGCAGTAGCATAGGGTCTGGGATTCCACATAAGGACCTGGATCCTCCTGCAGTTGAGGTCTGGGGGGGTCACAGATAAGATGGATCGCTTCATCTGCAGTAGTTCCCTATGGCCGTTTGCATTGCAGCTTGGCCTTCTGGTGTCCTGCCGTATGTTTTCCCTGTGTTTGAATACTTGTCTTCTCCTGCCCATCTTGCGTTGACTCTCTAGTGCCCTAGTGCCCTTGTGGCATGAGATCTCAGTGCCTTTCCCTTAACAGGGGCATTGACACAGTCCCTCTGCTTGACCTCAGCCACCTATTTTCATGATCCACTTCAGAAACCTTCTTCTTGGAAGCTGGTGACACTTTTTCCGTGTCTGGTTGGGATGAGCCAGGAGGTTCCAGGCAGGTGAGGGGAAGGGGAGAGAGCAGGGCAGGCTTGCACACACAGCAGGTGAGCAGATCATGCTGCTTTTCGGTATGGACTCCCATTGAAAGGGATAACCTCACCCCAAAGAGTTTACAGCTTTTCTATAAGGGCAGAACACTGTGTTACTGCTTGAGTGTAACAGCGTAGTGCCCTTGAAAGGTGGCAGAAGCTTGGTCCTCTATGGGAACACTTGTTATGTCCCCTCCATGGCATTATCTCTGCTGCTCATGTGGGCAAAATCAGATCACTGAATTGACGGAAACTAACAGGGCAACTGAAAACGAAAAAAAAGATGGAATAGTTTCTTACGGAACTAACAGATTGAACCGTCTCTGCGTCTTACAAGCATCAAAAGTGGTGTTATGGGGAGGGTGGTAGGACCACACGGCCATGGGGAGGTTGGTGGGGGACAGGGACTGACCTGTCCCAGTGTCAGCAGGGAGCCGTAACACAGGCTGAGCCCCGGTGCGCAGCTGCACTCTAAAACAGGGAGGTTCAGGCATGAGAAGGACAGCAAAGGAACGAGTGTGACGCAGACTACCATGAAAAATAGCACTTCAGTACACAGAGAACCTCACCCTTGCGCTCTTTTCTGCCTGTAAGCTTTTGGGAGATTTGTATTTAAGGAAATACAGTATTGAAACGATCCCTGACTGGAACACAATGCAAATATGAAACAATGATGACTAATATTAAAATGAAGCCGGACAAAGCATCAAGAAAGTAATCCAAGAGGGAATAATCTCGCATCAATTCCTTGGAGCCCCAATGCGGCAACTTGTTAACTCTTTTATAGCTAGGGGAAAAAAAAAAAAAAAGATAAGAGAAGAGAAGAAAAAAAAATCAAAGATTTCCTTAGCCAATTTGACTAAGAAATAATTTAATGATAGTTACAATTATAAACATAGTGGTAAGAGTAATAAAAATAACAATACTAAGATGACTTCTAATATAAAGGGAAATAGTTCCTTCACACACTCTTTCAAACAGCACCGCATGTAAAACAGCAACATCTGTACCTTTGCATCCCCTTGTTCACTAGCAGCCCCCAAGAAAAATACGTGCCCTCACTGACCATAAAAAAGAGGAAGGAGGCACTGGAGAGGTCTGGTGATCCCAGCTTTTATTTCGAATTGCTGATTTCTGAAGCGTGTTCAGCCTGAGCTCTGTCTCATTTGCAGGATGCTCTGAGGAATCAGCCCTAATGCATTCCCTGGCCCGGCCCGTAACAATGCACGATGTGAAATAAAGGGGACTTTATATTATTTACAAAAATAAGCTGGTCTGTGTCAGGAATTGGTGAGCAGCTCGGTTGTTTCTGCGGGTGCTGCATTCTCTACCAAGCTGCAGGGAAAGTCAACAACGGGGCTGGATTTTTTTCCACCCTTATTTTTCCCCCTTGATGCTGACAAGTGCTTCAGGATCAGGCTGAATGTTGCCGGTTCCCTTTCCCCACTCTCACTGCTGCAGCGGGCTGTGACTGTCCGAAACCAGCTGTATGTGCCCCCCATTACATTCACGCACGTGTAAATCACACGCCCCACAGACACACGGAACGTGGGAGTGCTGGTGCTGCCCGCTGCCCCGCAGAGCCCAGCCGGCAGGGCTGCGTCCAGGATGGCCACACAGGCACTGCTTGCCTGAATAATTCACACTCCACCACAACACACACTCCTGCTCTGTGCCATGAGAGATACCCGCGCACTCGCAATGGGCTTTGATCGCCCCGTAGCTTGCCATAGCGCAAGGAAAATAATACACACGGCACCTACAACCGTTTCCCAAGACAACTTTCCACTGAAAGCTTTTGCTGTTTCCCAGACCAGGTGGCCAAAGTACAGACATACCACCGCACCGTGGACACAAGGCGGGTAACCTCAAGAAGCTGGTGTAACATCTGTGTGTGCAGACCATTCGCGCAGCATGCACACCCTACATGCTGCCTCGCTCGCCCCTTTCCTTTGGTACTTCAGGCCCCACACTCATCCACAACATGCTTACGTCTGCAGCACATGCTGTGGTCAAACAGGCACTTTATATCACATCCACACCCCCAAGGGACAACAGGCTGAGGTACCATACACCCCCTCAAAACCAACACAAGCACAAGCACATACACCTATGAATAAGGGAAGGAAAAAAAAAGCAGTGCATTAAAAGGGAAATAACACTAAAAAAGGTTGGGTGAAGAGGTCTGCGCTCTCCTCTGCTTCCTGAAGGGCTTTCGTCTGAAATCTTGGAAATGTTAATAAGAGTTAACCAGGTGAGACCGTCAACAGAAGGGACAGTGGCTGTGTTGGAAGCTGCACTGAAACACCTGTCCCTTCTTACAGCGAGTGCCGTTCAGCTGCTCGTAATTCCTCCTCCACCGGCGAGGGGAAAAACAGATTCCAGCACAGATTTTGCGTTTAATTGCTCTATAACGCCATCTTGTGGCTCTTTGACTCATGAAGTCGATTGTTAGTTACATTCATGCCCAAATGAGGCGATTACCCTATAAAGACAGAGATGGAGAGAGAAAGAGGGAAAGGGAAAAGGAAAAGGAGAAGTTATGAGCATCTACCCGTGTGTCAGGGGCAAGGATGCTTGTGGGTGGTGGTATTCTCCCTATACAATAACTTAAATTCTGAAGGGACCCAAGTAATGCTCTGAAATCACCTGCATCCAGCTAACCTCAGCAGACTTCTCTGAAACAGTTTTCATATCACTTGGAATACCAGGTGATATGTTAAAAAATTATTGTTTAGCAGAAGATCAAGCTCAGATAATTCAGCTCTTTAGCGAGATAGGAGTGCAAAGAGATCCTCTTTCCGAAGAAGAAACAGAAGGGGTGGCATTGGATTTTATCTCATACGTGGCGGGACCGATGCTATCAGGGGGGTTTCAAAACAGGCAGTGGTTGTAGGGGAACCGCAGTCAGCGTGTGCCGGCTGCTGTTGTGGAAGATGAAAGAGTTGAGGGGGAGCTTGCAGGAGATCTGAAACACTGGACAAGCCAGGCAGCGCACACAGATTTCTTTTTAAATGCTAGATATGCAGCAAAGTGAAGAAAAAATATGAGGATGGAAATGAATATGGCAAGAAATCACATCACTCCAGTCACTGGCTTCGGGTCTGTTCTCCCGAGTGATGAGGCCAACCTCTGAACAAAAGCTTTCAGCTACAGGTTCAAACTTTGTGTCCTGGGGAGGTTTGTGCCAGCGTCCTCTACATGTAATTGTGGTAAGTTTTGTGAATCAAGGTAAAGGCACCTCAGAATTATATTTCTCATGCTCTTTCAAAAATTCACCCCTTACTTCCAAACTAAAGAACTGGAGTCCATTTTTGTCAGCTTCAACACAAGGACACCGAGAGAGGAATTCAATTGCCAGATCTGAGATGCTTCATTAGTCTAAAAATATCCCACTAGTGTAAGAAGTGTGATTTAATCCTGCTGACTCCTAGCAAAAGCAAGAAGGCAGGACTTCATTCTGGGCTAAAGAAGGTATTAATACATTTGGGATAAGGTGTGCTGGCTCCCCTTTATGGCTCAGTTAACTTGTGCATGTGCTGGGATGCACTGCTGGGATCCACCCCTGTCTTCACCGTTGATCCAACCTATGCCAAAGGCACACAGAGGTTTTCATAAAAAAAGTCACCATGCTTTTGTTAAAGAGAGGTACCCAGAACACAAAGTCTTCTCCATCTTTCCTCTCCATCACCTACCACTATTTCCCATTTGTTTTGGCAAGTGAAACTTCAATGTTCTTTATGAGATTTGAGACAACAATTGTAGCAGAAATAACCATGCGGAAAGTCAACTTTATTAGAGGGGAAAGGAGTCTTGAAAGGTGGCATTTGAGACAAATTTGAGGAAAAGGATATCAGGAGAACCCTCACTCCTGTATAAATCTCTGCTTCTTCCTTATATAAACGAACCCCTTGATTCATCTCTGTTACATAGAGGAATATTGGATGAAAATAGATTAATTAAAGAGAGAAGAGAAACCTTGTAGTCTTTAGATGTTAAATTCAAATTAACAGGGAAGACACAGTTCTTCACTATCCCAACATAAACCAAGAAGTGCTGCATTAGTTTCAAAGGAAAGTATCCGGATTTTTATAGCAGTGGTTCCGAGCAGTTTCCATGAAGGTAGTTTTTTATTAACAGATTGCTGCAAGAATTGTCCCATTTGACCTGCAGTGGAATCCTTGCATCATCTCATTCAGTCAATAACCTTCATACAAGTGTCCTGTTGCACATAAAACCAGTTAAGGTTTTGTTGTTGATTTTTGTTGATTTTTTTGTAATTCAACTCACCTAAATTTAACCACCTACAGTGTAAATGTCTCTGTCTCAGATAGTTACCTTGGGCTTTTACAATGAGGGGAGAAAAATAGGTGTTTCTGGACTGTGATTCATCTCATCTATTTTGGATTCCTTGTTAGGGTGAGATGATTCATAAGCGACGCTTAATTGTCTCCATTGAGTAGAAGGGGCCTGGCTCAGCTATAGGCATCTGGTTTGTTCAGATCACTCCCGTTCTCTGTTCTGTTTTGGAAGGATTTTCCACATCTCTGTCTCCTCTTCGTTCCTAGCCTAAATTTAATCATGGCCAGTCCGTACCCATTAGCTTAAACAGAGACACACTCACTCATTTAGGGCAGCCAAGGAGCTCCAGGCTGCTGTCTCTCTTTGTCAGCTTTGGGGCAGATCAAGAGAGAAATGTCAGCAAGCGCTTTAGAGAGGCAACAGCAAAGGATAGGTGTGGTTCCCTGTGTGGTTCCATGTAACTTCATGAAATGCTCTATTGCCCAGGTTAAGTGCTTTGCCGTAAAAAATACCATGAGGTGGGGGACGTCATCCACTGTGTCTAAATGGGGAAAAAATTGTGCTGAGCCTCATATCGAAGTGTTAACCTCAGGACAAAGGGGGTTTTTTTAACAGTTCTTTTTTTCTCATTGGGTGCAAACCTGGCTTTCCCTAGCAAACTACCTGTGAATTACCTATGAACCAGCCAAAAAACCTATTTACCACCTGTACCTAAACATGTGGCAGGGAGTTTGGCACCTCTCCAGTGAGAACAAACATCAAGGACAAAATCATTTATAGGGTAGCTCTAGTCAGAGCTGTCTTGGTCTCTTGTTTGCAGCTGAGAGATTATACGGTGTTGAAACCAAAGAGAGGCTGGGAAGTAATAGGCCTTGTTATCTGCAGCAGCAGAAGAAAGGGTTTTGTTGTTGTTGTTGTTGTTGGGTTGGGGTTTTTTTAAGTGTATTTCTCATGTAGATCTTACTATGGGATTTATTAGGAAACTACTCAATCCTTCAAATTAAACGCAAGATAAACCAAAACACTGTTCAAATGGAATAAAATAAAATACCATCCATGAAATAGTCCGAATCTAGTTTAGTATTTCTTTTCATTCAAAACCAGGCCCAGCATCACAGCCCAGCAGACTGAAGCTGTCTGGTACAGCCACAATAACTATAAATGCTTCATTGCACTGGGTTATAAATGCTCCTGTACAAGGTGGAAGATGGGGTTATTCCCTGTGCTTTATCTAATGCTTCTCCCTGTGGTGAGCCTGCCAGCAGCAATACTGGTTGCTAGTAAATGTGAGAATGACTTTGTCCTCTTGGGTACCTTGTCCATGAGGTCCTAGGAATGGCGATCAGATTCCTGCCTTTGCTACCTCAGAGTTATCAGGCAATGCAAAAATGGTGCCTTTATTTCTGGTCAGTTTGTGGAGGCAGAGGAGGGAGTACTGTGCAGTACTGTCCCCTTCTTAGGACATGAAGCTTGTGGACACTTGGCTCCAGGCTCTTTTTGACGGCCTTGGTTGGCCAAATGAGTGGTCGTTCCTGGTATTTGCAGGTGCATAATTTTGTACGCTGAAGCCTAAGTGGTGCTTGCTTTTATGGCTGTTTCAGTTTGCACAGCTACAGCATCAGCTGTCATGCAGTCCCCCGGCTGCATTGTCTACCTTGCTGATCTCCTGTGCGATCAATCCATTCATTGAAAGGAGTTGTGTATAGCAAGCTGCACATTGCTGCACTTAAATTCCACATTTCCGTTGTGGCTCCTCCTTTCCTACAATAAGCATGGTGAAAAAGGAGACACTCCACAGGTGAAAGAACATTCATAAAGCCTTTCTTTATTTTTTTTAAACTGTGGGGTAGAAAGGAATAGAGGAAAATGTATCACTTAGTCCTGCCCTACATGTTGGCATCCTGCCGCATTCTCAGAGAGTTTTGGACTTGGTATAGGAATATGTATTCAAGTGGAGGTCTAATTTGGTTAGTCAGCGCTACCAGGAAGAAGTTAGCCTTGAGAAATGATGGAGCACAGCATAGATTTGTGATGGATCTGGCTGCAGCAGTAGGGTATCAGGTAGGTTTTCATTGCAGGTGCTGGTAGAATTGCCAGACTTAACCAGACTGATCCAAACCTGATTCATCCAGGTGAACATGTAAAATGATTTAGCCCAACTTTAAGGACATATCATCTGGCACGCTAAGCTCAGGACATGCTGTCTGTGCAAACCCAGACCTGCAGCAGGGACAGGGTAGGTCTGCTGGCATTCCCAAATGACTCATGTCCTCAGAGAGAGCGCCTCTTTAGGGGCTGATATGAATAATAAAGACACGGACCCTGCAAGGGCAGCATTGTGAGGCTGTTTTCCTTTTTTGAGACTGCTCTGGAAGTGCAGGATGTTCCCTTTATACTCTCAAGAGCACTGACTGTTTCACTCCCTCTTTCTTCCCTCTTAAATTTGTTCTCCTCCCCACTTAGTGCATTTAGCATCCCGTGAAGTAGGCACTCCAGCACCGCCAATGAAATAAACTGCCTGCCACCTGCCTACCTATCTGCAGGTCCATTTTTTTTTCCCTTCTCCCTGCTGTAAATACGTTGGCCAGGATCAGAGCTGGCCCCTACCATCTGCATCAGGTTGTATTTCAGCATTGCCCAGGCTTGTTGCAGTCAGGGCTTCTGGCTTAGGGCTGAGAAGAACAATAACTCTGATCTCCAGACAAAGAAAAGTGAATCAGGATATCAGATATTCCTCTGCTTTTCTGGAACTTGAGGCATGAAAAAAAAAGTTTGCAGGCGGTAGCTGGCTTACCTGGACAGGATTAGTAAAGCAACAGCTACACCGCTAAATCAAACAGGCTAAATCAACCTGTTCTCTGGACCCAAGGGCAACCAGCACAAAACAAAGCTCATCCATGTGGCTAAACTCTCTTCCTCCCAAAACAGAGTGGTTTCATCCAGACTTCATCTGGAACCATTCCCGGTCTGAGCTATCCCCCATATCAAAGCATGGTGTGGGAGAGCACTAGTTGGCATCAACTAGAATCATGCCAAGGACAATGCTAACAATAAAACTGGTTGGGTGCTCTCAGTGCAGTGCCTAAACCCATGCCCAGACCTATTTAGTCTACTGCTGGAGCTGTGGCGTCAGATACCAGACACCTGGGGAGAGGATTTGTATTAGAGCCAATATCACCAGCTTTGCTTCTGTTCTGCTGAGAGTAAAGTCCAGACTCAAATGTCTGTGCACTACCAGAATGCCCAGGCAAAAATCCTGTGAGTCTAACATTTCCCTTTAGCTCATTAGATTAGATTGTTTTGAAATGCTTGTACGGGTTCAGAGTGAAGAGCTATTGGGGTAAAGTTTGAAGACTTATCAACTTGCCCAGGACTGAGAAGTAATGTCCACAGGGAGCTGTAACTCCAAACCTCTCTGGAGCTTAAAACCATGGGCTCTGCTCTGTCCTTTTCAGGAGAATTTAGCCCAGAGGCTTGTCATGCTAAGTCAGCCTTTGTCTGTGAGATCATGCCTCCCTTTTGAGCACAGGGAATATCTTTAGCGAACCACGTGGGATTCACTTTTTCTCTACCTTCATTTCATATTCCAGCACTGTGATTAAATTAATTTTCCTATGATAGACACCTCTTCGCTTCTTCTGTGCAGTATACCTATTTCATTGTGCAGTAGTATTATTTGCCAGCTTGAATCACACTGGGGATGCTTATATAAGCTACACAAATACAGGACAAGTCAGTTGTCTCTTTGTAAGCAGCTGGACCAGTTAGAAGTAAGGTAGAGCTGAGATCTCCTGATCTCAGATGTAGGCTGCTATAACTAAGCAAGTCAACCCAGGCTCCTTTTAGAGCTAGTGGTGAATTCATCTGACTGACTTAGGTGTCCACCATACGATGAGACAAATTGCAAGCTAGGACTGCGTGTTTGCCTCCATTGACTCTAAAAGGAGTCTGAGGTGGCTCTTTCTGATGGGGACATCCGTATCACAGATACCTGCTTTCATTCATATGAATCCCACTGTCACAGTGTAAGCTACTGAGGTGCAATTTTACAGATCAGGATGAAACAAGGATCTGAAACTGTTCTTCCTCTGCATGCACAAATGGTGGCAGATGCTAAGCAGCTTCCTCAGAAAGTCTCACCTGGCAGGACAAACCATGACAATAATAGAGTAGGAAGCAAAGTGTACTTTTTTTCCATGGGAGTGTCTTTGTGCTTAGGTGATTGCTTCAACCAAGTCTCCTCAGAACTCCTGTGTTGCTCTGAGCCATCCTGATTTCCAAGGGCAGCCTGCTGCTGAACCAGACATCTCTGCCTGTGGTCCCCTGTGGGGGACTTCACTCATTCAGTAGAGTAACAAGAATCACAGAATCACAGAATCACAGAATGGTTGGGGTTGGAAGTGATCCTTGGAGATCACCTAGTCCAACCCCCCTGACAAAGCAAGGTCACCTAGAGTAGGTTGGGCAGGAACGTGTCCAGGTGGGTTTTGAATATCTCCAATGCAGGAGACTCCACAGCTTCTCTGGACAGCCTGTTCCAGTGCTCTGCCACCCTTAAAGAAGTTTTTCCTCATGTTGAGATGAGATTTCCTGTGTTCCAGGAAAGAAAAAAAACACTCAAGCAGGTATGGTCTGATGAATGTGAGGAACAGAGCAGAGAGGGACTTAGGTGCTTACAAACCACACAGGGAACATAGGATTTATTGAGCCATGCTCCAAACCAGGGATGGACCACCAATGAGTGACACAGGGTCATACAGGGTTATATATGTAAGGTGCCACAGTGACATGTTGAACAGCTTTCCTTTATCGTGGATGAAGAACAAGTAAGTAATGGATTTGGCCTCCCTCAGCTGCTCTGCTGAAGGTCACCATGCCCAGAATCTATACTCTGCTGAGCATTGGGACACTGTCTTTCAGGCCTGATTACACAGACTGAATTCCCCTCAGATGAAAGCTGGAAGATGGCCTGCTTTGCAGTAGCTTCAGAAAAATGAGAATAACCTTAGACCAGTAAGACACCACCTGAGGCTAAGGGCATAGTACAGATACTAATATTGGGTCAGGCTTAGCTCAGTTTCATCCTAGTTCATCGTGGGAATAGCTGAGATTTTGCAGGAATATTACATTAGTCTGTTCAAGGCCTTTCTGAGATGAGATGCCAGGGAATGGTCTTTTAAGAAGGTAGGGGTGAAATCTGAAACACATAGCTGCGGATCTGCGTGCTTGTCTCTGGGTCCAGCTTTGCCCCTTCCAAGAGACACACAGCTGGTAGCGAGCTTGCTAGTAATTTGCTGTGTGCATTATCTCATTTTTTTCCTTATTTGCTTTTTCCCCCCATTGTTGTATTTCTTCTTTCCCTTATTTTTTGTCTTCTTCCTTTCTCCTTTTTTTCCCCTCTTTCCTTCCCTTCTTTTTCAGCTGCTTCTGTTTGATCCTCCCTCTCCATTCCTTCATTCATTCTTTCCTCTCTTCTCTCATTTATTTGTTTAGAGCAAATTTTCAAATCTATAAATGCATTACAGCAAAGAGACTGTGTTGAGGCAGCCTCTGAGCCTGCAGATGTGGTGGGTCCTGGATTCCAATAACAGAACTTATTTGGAAAAAAACATTATCTGTAATGTGGAAATGGTTTGGCTTGAGGGTAAAATTTATCATCATTACCCTAATATCATCTCAAGCTTCAGCTCTGGCAGCAGCTAAAGAAAACACCAAGGCTTAATTCAGTCAGTGCAAGAAAAGAGAGACAGAGGATGGAAAATATGATTTATGATGGAAATCAATGCAATCATAATACTTTATGCTTGTAAAATTGGGCTGTTCCAACAGTGCTCACGGATTGCATAGGCAGCTTTCCACCAAAAGAACCATGGCAAGATAGAACGCAGTAGTATGATGGTGCAGCTGGCACAAAGGGACCATAATCAGGGTTTGGGGTGTGAAAGGGAATAGGTTCTGTTTTGCTGGAGTTTTGTTTTCCTTCCTTCTCCAGGGATCTGGCAACATCACTTACCCGAGGTGTATCTCCATAGGACAATAGAAAGATGCTGTCCAGCGGTTCCCAGAGGGTGGAGGAAGAGGGAAAGGGAAGGGAAGGATGACAATCCGCAATACAAAAGGAGCACTGACTAGTTCTCCAAGTAAATGGCAAGATCCTGGCAGGAGCAGTATCCCCAGTGTAAAAGTGAAAGCAACAATGTGACTCATTCCTCTGCAGTGCGGAGTACCTCTCAGAGACCAGCTGAAGTATATTTGCAAAAATTTGAATCAGGCCATTCACCTCAGCTAAAGACAAGCAAAAATGAGAAGGCCTGGTAGTTCTGTTTCTAACACAGAAAACTAAAAATCATCTGAACTTTCAAATTTGACCAAATCACAACTCTTTTCATCCAATAAATAAAATAAAAATTGCAGAGATCATGAACAAACTGCTCATGTAAAGTTGAGTTAGCTCATCTGTAGTGTAAAGAACATGCCTTGTCAAAATGCTATATGCAATTTCCCTGAACAATGCTTGAAGGATGTTTTGCACTTTGGTTATATGGGTGGGAATATACCCCTGCAGCGTTGCCTGTCTCTGGAGAAGCAGAGCAGCTTAGCATCCCCAGCAGCCAGGACGAGTACATATAGTTATTCTTAGGGAATGCAAAGAAAACCACTCATTTATTCGTATCATTCCATCAAAGGTAAAGGACTTGATATCCAGGACTTGCAAGTCAATGTAAGCTATGTCCAAAACATGGAAAACAGTGAGCGTTTGCAATATTCTTTTTTAATGGAAAATATCTTTCCAAACAAACTTATCCTTGGTAAGATGCTTTTGAAACTCTTTTGATATTTCCTGATTTCTGGAGAAATTGTGTACCTAAACATTGGAAAAATACTTTTTGTAGATTCCTCCTTAAAAATAATCAAAATTTCCAGGTATCAACTTATGATTCCTTCCCTCTTCCTCTCCCTCTCCTTAGGGAGAGTGGATGCATACAGTGATGTAGATCTACAACCCATGCAGATTATGAACCCGTAGCATGACAGTTTTTTACCCTAGTAGCCCTGGCCTGGAGGATCGTAACTCACAATGCCAATATTTCTCAAGAAGTGAGCAGATATATAAAGTGAGCTTCTCCTTCCTCTCAGCCCAGCTACCCTGTTTCCTAAATAAGATGCTGTTGAGGGCTGATGCAGAGGAATACGTTGTAATGTGCAGTTCTGAGCACCATGCTTGTACAGAAGGAGGGGACACGCTGGAGCACACCCCTCACTAGACACCACAAAATCCAAATGGGGTTGGTGCTCACAGTACAAACCCTTAGGAAGCCAGGCTTCATTGTCTTCAGAACTCACAGAGAGTTTTTTCTGTAAATGTTGTACCTGGACAGAGAAGGCAGAGTCTCCCTGTCCCTTTCCAGCTCTGAGTAACTCCATGAGGGTTACATGGTGCTTACCTAGAACCAGCTTAGGAAGACTTCATCCCTGAACTTTCATCAGGCAACCTGAAGAGTAGCCATTGTCACAGAGAGCTCCTGAAATACTCATCTGCAGGCAGGTCTACATTATCAGAAGGACCACCACAATGAAAGGTGAGCAGTGCGCAAAAGGCACAGGGCATCTTCCACTCCTAGGGCCAGAGGTAGGCTTAACAAGGACTGCCTTGTGCTGGCAGGGACAACCCTATCTGTAGCTTTAAATGCTTAAAGCTTCCAAGCACTGCATTCTCTATGGGAACGGATAAAGAAATAAAAGGACACAGGAACCTTTACTCCATTCTTCTCCCACTGGTACCTACAAGAACATTGACAGATGGATCTCCCTGATGCCAGAGAACTTGTGTCCCTCTCTGAGCTGAGGTTTTCACATGAAACCAATAGGAGGCTGGTTTGTGGCAGACGTTGTGTCTTGCTCTTTTGGACATGCTGTTATATCCCGTCAGGATCTGGCTGTCATTTTCCTCACCTCCCACCCTAAAGCTTGATAGCTAGTCCTCTTCTATGTCCCCTCTCCTGCATCCACAGCTTTCCACCGCTACCCCACATACACACACACAGAGACACAGTACTGTGTGTCTGTTTCCCAGAGATCTAGTTTGTGAAGCAGGGTGTTGTCTGATGGACTAATTTCCCTGATGGATTAACAAATGGGTCTACCACCTTCTGTAATTTTATCACACTGTCCCCACAGTCTTTCTTGCTTCTGGAAAAGTTTGACAGCGATAGCAAGAGACTGGGGAGCAAAGGTCTACTGAATGAAACCGAATTAAAAGTCTTGGACACCTGTGGTGTCGGTGTTGGACAGCCATCTGTCCCTCATTTGAAAGTGCCGTTACTGTCTGCCATACCTAATGTTGCCTGTCCCAGACAAATGTGAGGATGTTGCATGGACTAGGTTGATGTACAGGGCCTTGCTTTGCAAACCTGTCCTTTATTTTAAAGACAGAGGGAAAGATATTCCCTCTTTGTCTTCCAGTGCATTGCTGAGATCAGAAGAGTTACACTTTACGTTAACTTCTTTTGCTGTCTAGGACTGTTACCACAATATAAACTTTCTTCTTTAACTCACACCATTCTCTATCTGCCTAAAGTACACAAACATCCAGGACAGATATGACAGTATTCCTTCTTCACACATACATGTCCTCTCCACAAATACATATATATATATTTTTATATATATGTATATAAAATGACTTAAAATATGCCAGACTGATACATATGCATACCCTCACACATGCACATACATCCTTCACACGCATAAGCGATGAAATTTTTCATGAGATCAATGTGCTGGGAGCAAAAAAGAACAAGAAAAAGCTTGTTTGATGCTAAATTCTTAAGCATACTATCCATCCAAGAGTAGAAGAAATAGGTCTTTAAGGATCTGATAGGTCTGAAAATTTCCTCCACTGACAATGAAATATCAGCTTAGCAAGATAAAATCTTCAAGGGCTAGTAAAGGAAGCACAAAGGATTTAAAAAGCATTTAGGTCCTCTAATACCTTCCTTATTTTTTTTAAAAAAAAGGATTATCCATCTCCACCCAGACTTACTTTTCTATATGTTAGTTTTGAGTTGAATTGGCAGAAGAACCACAGTTTTTGTGTGGGAGACACAGATTCTTTTTGCTGGTGTGCTTGAGAACTGTCTTCTGCTACTCAAACTGATAATTTTTCTTGGTCTATGACGATATTGAAACCAAGAGGTATCAAAAGCAAGGAGAAACATTTGTAACCAATCCAGCTGGAAATACTGTAGGTCCCTTACTGGAAACTATAAAATTAATTGATTCAAACCACATTCTTTCTTGGTAAATAAATGCCCACATCATATAACTATCACTATATTCAGCCTTCAGCAGTGAGTCTTGTTTACTTATGAATACGATGGTTAAGATTGAATGTTCAGAGAAGCTGTTGTATCTTTACGTCCTTGGAGGTTAATGGTTAGTTATGCCAGAAAGGAGAGAAACATTAAGGTCTCATTGGTCAATAGAAGACCACAGATTCTGTCAGTCTAACACCTTTCTCTATTGAAGTTATGGAAATAGAGCTGATTTGAGTGGTTAATATTTCATTTTATATCACCATGTGGCTTTAAAATTTGGTTTTTTAATACTATTTTACAGCAGCTCAGGAATGGTTATCAGTAAAAACAGAGCTAAGGTGTTTCTTCCTACTACCACTGCTCTTGCAGGGACGTCTTGGGGAGGAAGCAGCAGTGGCGACATGGCTGAACAAAGTGGGGAGTGACAATGTTTGGAGGAGATTTTCTCAGGAGGGGGTGTTTGTTTTTTTTGTTGGTATAGACAGGAAGCTAAAGATGTTATCTGCAGGCTACATGGTGTGCCATTTTAAACACAGTGCTCTTAATAAATACCGACAGCAAATCAGGACAAGAACAGACGCAAGTTGTTTCAGGCGACTTCTGTCAAGTGAACAGTAATGCGCCAGGATTAGTGGCAATCCTCTCCATATTGCAGAGAGCAAGTCGCCTGCAGATGAAGTGCTCCAGGCATTGCAGTGGGTTTATCAAGGGGTCCTTGATATTCTGGAGCAGACGTGCAGGCTGTAACATTATCAGTTGCTTTTCAATTCAGCGATCTCCTGCTGAAAATTGGGTGGCAGTAGTGGTGGGAGTGGGATGCAGTTGCTTTTAATTCCAGAAGCATCCTAAGGAACCCACACCCTGGTGGTTCCCAGACTGCTCCCTTCACCCCTGTAACGTTCCTAATGCAACTGCACTTGCTCTTAATAACCAAAATGTTAATAGCACAGTATCAGCAGGGCAACAGTTTGAGCCAGTGAACCATTAACTTCCATTCCATCGGGTGCAATCAAAGTCAAGGTTCAATGGGGCTCAAAAAGGCAATGGCAACTGTCCCCAGTGTCAACATCCTCCCTTATAGCGAGTGTTCCTTGAAAATGCCAGCTGAGACGAGAACCCTTTCCAGTATCATTTCGTTAAATGAGTGCTAACATCTTAAGGCACACTATTCTCCTCTCCATCCTGAGGAAGGTAATAGGTGTGTTACAGTGTGTGGGCTAGCTTTTTAATATAAGGAAGACACCTCTTGCATATTCCTGAATAAGGATCTCCTTGGACTGAGGGTGCCGAAGTGCTACCAGACATATTCTTCCTTTACCTTTCACCAGCTTTATGCCATCCTACTAGCTTAAGACTGCCTAAAAGCTAAAATTAACAAATATTATTGATCTACCAAGTTCAGGGGACCCTCATAACAGAGCTAGCTGTGCTTTTTTCCTAATAGCACCATAAAGGCTGGTTGCCAGAAGAATCTACCTGGTCACTGGCATCTGGTTTGAATTACTTCGCACATTAGCACTGGGAGCTGACTCAGTCCCTGAGCACCTCAAAGGTTTCTGTCAGGCACAGATTGGATTGCTTGCTAGATCCTTGTCCATAGCTGAGCATCTAAATTTGTATTTCCAATTCAATTTAAAGGAAACATCCTGAGAAAAGTCTGTGCCTGTAAGACCTGTAGACTGGAAAATACTGAAAAGCCAGGATATTAAGTTAAAAGCAGCATCTCACCTTCCATGGAAGACATTCCTTAAAAACTGCCACCACTTCTGGGATATAGCCGGGCAGCACTTGTTGCTAAGTGTTCTAAAAAGGTAATTAACAAAATACATATTATGGTCTCTTTGAAGCTGCATGGTCTTACTCTGATACCTTTTGCTATGCAGCTCCTGCCTTGCCCTACCTCCATTTAGAGCTCAGGTAGCATAGGTAAGGGCAAGCCACTGTGGAAGTCCTTCCTAAATCAGCTTCCAGTACAGAAGGGGGTTCATATGGACCTGTAAGTTTTCCTCCTGCTCATTCTGAATTTATACCTTTCAGGAACATTTCTTGCTTTTTTTTACCCCTTTTTTGGCCTCTTAAACCTTCCAGTAAAAATGCTGCATTACACATGATTCTGAAACAGTCGGGATTCTCCATCCAGTTTTTATGCACTATATGAAATAGCTTAATCAGACACATACCGAAAGAGGCATACGCACACAGAGTGAGAGACAGCAGGCACACCTGAGCCTGAAGTGCATCCTGTTCATAAAGGGAGATATAGTGCTGATGGCATTTCACACTGAGGTATCCAGGGACCATCACATGGCTTGATGAGACCAAGGAAGCTCAATAGACTTTCCAAACCTAATTAGTACTTAATGATCTGGAGAGACACGGATGTCCATCACCTCTGCTTCAGCCCCTCTGTTCTTCCTCAAATTCTTAATTAACCTTTAAGGAGATGATGTGCTGATGAGTTTCCTAGGATATTGCATTGATTTTTTTCACACATGCACACATACACACTCGTGCACACACTCATCCACACCACACACTCCAGCACACATATTAAAGAAGCTCTGGTACAAATTCACAGCTCCAATGCACTCCACACAAGGGCTCTGCTGATCAATGTTTATTAATGAAGCACTGCCTCAAAAATTGTTAATTGATGGCAATGTACTGAACGTTGTCTGGAATTTAACCTTATTCATCATTTAAGTATCTTGGAAACTAGAGCGTGGTGTTAATTAATAGCATAAGAACAAAGTTGGATCGTTCTGCTGTGAATTTGAAAAACAAAATCATATGCGCAAAGAGAGGGAGAAAAAAGCTGTGATTAAATATAAAACCAGAGCAGAAAAGTGAGAGAAAATGGAGCCAAAGCCAGTGTCATATTCAAGATGACTCACTTTGTGCTGATAATGAAATAAAAATTTTCTTGTGCGCTTATGTAATATTTTACTGTTGTGTCATATTTAATCAACTCCGAGTTTTAACAAGCTAAGTAGAAGGTGGGGGGAAGCTACTACCAATGGAGTGAAAACAGATTAATAAGTTTTGAAAAGTTAATAGCCAAGTTTTCAGATTAAAAAAAAGGAAAAGAAATCAATGTTGGTAGCTGAATTCACTAGGGGAAAATGACAAATGGAGAATGCCTTACTTAAAGTTCACTTAATAACAATCTAAATATGTGGTGATAATGTAGTATGCACTGTTAACAGCTGCACTCTTCCAGGCTTGCCTAGATGTTTTCAATGACTTTTTGTTCTCCAAGTCATATGATTGATTAATGAAAACCTATCTACCGAGATATTAATTTAACTGACTTATTACCACGGGGTCAACACACTGCAGTTTGAGTGCATTCAGCCCCTTAGTGACATTGCCTGCTACAGGGGTGCTGTCCTTGCTGAGCTTGAACCACTTGAGTCTGGGCTCAAAATTACAGGGTACAGGCTTCGGCCAGTTGTATCCCCGAAAGCAGACCACTGCTATGGCCCAGTCTTCTGGTCCATGCAGGAGTTTCTCTGCCTGGAAAGACATTTGACTTAGCCCAGATCATATACAACGTATAGGATATCAGGCGGACAGCACGGACATCCCTGGTTGGGCTGAAGAGCCATAGTACTGTGCCCTCATAGACTAAAGCCCGGTTTCTATCTCTGATCACATAAAAAGTCTGTGTAGAGCAGGGACTGAAGCCATGCACCTCATTGGACCTGCCTTCTTGTGTGATTTCTGTGTTTACACCAACATAGGGTCTTATCTTTAAATAGATATTTCAGCGACTCCGAGATGAGAAGATGCTGAGAAATGAAAGACAAAGAACTTTTTTCTTTTTTTTATAAACAAAAAAACATAACAAGGGAGAAGCAGAGTCAGAAGTACTGCCAGGTTTTCCTGAATTTCAGTAAAATGCTCTTCAGGAGTTAGACCAGTCCTCTCCTTTTGGTTTAAAAGAAAACACATGCCATTTTGAAAAGGGAAAAATTCCATCTATTTTCTGTATTTCAAAAGCCTTTTCTCCCTTATTTTCACAGAAAGTATTCTGAATGCTCACTACATTTCTGACTTACTCAGATCCCCTTAAAACTTTTCTGTTTATTGGGAACATATTCTTTCATTTCTGTTTTGGAGGATAAAGCATGAAATGATAAAACCTGGAGCCACTCAGAGGTTGTCTAACCTATCTTCAGCCCCCACGGCAGGGTTAGTTCTGGTTATGTCATTCCTTGAGCCTGTAACCCTTCAGTCACTCAGATGTTGTTGCGATGGGGGTGGATAAACACATAAAGCTCAGAGGAGAACGAGAAATGGACAGCATGGAAGGTACAGCACAAGAGAGGATAGTTCGGAGCATTGCATCAGGGACAACAGAGCATGTCAGTGACTACCAGATGCCATAAGAAGGCAAAGATACTGGCTTGCCTGGGTCTCTGAAGATCAGAAGAAAGAACCTGGCGTTGCATGTGCAATTGGAATTAAGCTCATATTCCTCTGATGCAACTAGTGACTGCTCATGAGCAGTACACCCTAATGTTGGTTGTGGGAAGGTATCCAAAGAGCACAGAAAGTTTCTGAGGTATCTGGACTATGTCAGCAGCAGGATGGTGTTTTGCAGAAAGCACAACAGAAAATTTCCTGTGCTGTACCTCATGATCTCTCGCTGAGGTCTGCTTTTCCTGAATCACTCTACTGTGTGGTTTTCCTAAAAGCTGCTTCATGCTTTATACCCTCTTCTTCCATCACGTGCTTGGGGGATAAAGGTAGGGAGTATAAAGCACCCCCCACTAATCATGAAAGCTAACATGTAAATCAAGTCATACAAAACCAAATATCCCGGCCCTTAGACAGAAAAAGTCTGGTGTGGGCTGCAAGAATGCTCTTTTATTAGTGTCTATTAAGTAAATCATTTATTTATTTCAAAGTCATGTGACTTAATTGTTCTTCTGAGAACAAAAAGCAAACAAATGTCCAAGAGACCATGCTCCTCTCATTTCCCATCTTATGGGAAACCCTGACTGCAGAACCTGGCAGCATCTGGAAAAATAGAGGAGAGATATTTTCTCCATCTCTCTCAATTCCTTTTCTTCTACTACTTACTAAGAAGAAGAAAGTTATTTTCCAGGGCTGTGAACATTTTTTAGATGAGAAATGAAAGGGAAAATATATTGCCTAAATCTATGATAATTTGTGACTAATTAAGAAGAACAATGGCCTTATATTTGGGAAGACTGCTCAATGGCAGACCAGAGCAGCTTTTAGGTCTGGAAAATTGAATAAATAACAATAAAATTTAAAAAAAAGGAAAAACACCTCACCTCCCCACTCTATAGAAGCTCAGGGTTATTATAGAGTCAGGGGTGTCCATCTAGATCACCAAAGGCAACCCAAAGCTGGCAGCGTAGTGACTGTGTTCTTAGCAATGCTTACACCCAGGCCTGGACATTAGAATCTGTTTAACTGAGCAAAATAAACATGTTAATCATGATCCTGGGGATTAGCTTGTAGTCTGCTTGAAAATCACTGTGGCATTTTTGGCCACCAGAGTTGCTCTTTATCAGAGCTGGTTTCACACTGAGATTAGGCACTAGCAGGGCTCTCCAAAGTGTACCCAGTATATTCCCAAGGGCTTTAGGGGTCAGGGTTGAAGTACCTTGCAAATAAGCTCCTGGCATGTGTCTCTGAAGAGGCCCATCCTGATCTAGAATGGAGAGTGTTAAACTGTGGATCAGTGTTAAACCGTGGATCAGTGTCCTTGGTTCAGTTCCTTTCTTCACCCCAATGAGTGATATGACTGTGAGGGGATCTGTTGTATTCCCCATGCTTCTCCCCCTTCTCCCACCCATTGCCAGTGTAGGTTGCAGACTCTGAATCAATGTTTGCCCATTGTATTTGACACATAGGCCTTGGCATGGACAAGGTACTACCTTGGTGAAGTTTGTTCCTGGGGCATAAGCATAACACAGAGCCAGGCTGCTCTCTTACCCCCAGCGTGGGTCAATCCCACCAGAAAAGCCCTACAGAAGACAGTGTTCAGCATCTGCCAGGAGCCAGACAGCTATAGGCTAGCACAGTGGGATGTTCCTTGCTTTCTTAACCCTGAGCGAGAACTCCTCCCTACCTGTCTGAGTCAACTTCTGCACTACTAATCCCTGCTTTACATGGAGGAGAGCAAGAAGTGCCTTTGGATTATGAAACCAGGTGAACTATTAACATCCAGCCTACACTGCCTTGACGGGGGACCATGTCTTTACATGGCACAAGGTTGGCATCAATTCCCAAGTGACTTGAAGTAAGCAGCTAGTCTTGGAAAGACAGGACACTGAAGGCTTTTTTTGTCTAGGAAAGCTGTGCAGAGCAGAGATCAGAGTGGAGTTTAGAAGTAGTCCATTGCAGCTCCTGTTCTGTTTTGCTAACAAAGACACTTTAATCAGGTAGCACCAGTGGTGGTCAGTGTGGCACTAGCTCTTCCACGAACAGTAGGACATACTCAGTTCCTTAGTAGACATTCACATGCTAGTTTGAGTAGCTCACTTGTCGCTAGTAGGTGCTTGTTGGGAAACAGGTCTTATTCATAGAATCATAGAATCATAGAATCATAGAATCATAGGGTTGGAAGGGACCTCTGGAGATCATGTAGTCCAACCCCCCTGCCAGAGCAGGGCCACCTTAGAGCAGGTTACACAGGAACGCGTCCAGGCGGGTTTTGAATGTCTCCAGAGGTGGAGACTCCACCACCTCTCTGGGCAGCCCGTTCCAGTGCTCTGCCACCCTTAAGGTAAAGAAGTTCCTCCTCATGTTTAGGTGGAACTTACTACACTCAAGTTTGTACCCATTACCTCTTGTCCTGTTGCCGGGCACCGTTGAAAAGAGCCTGGCCCCATCCTCCTGACACCCACCCTTTAAGTATTTGTACACATTAATAAGGTCACCCCTCAGCCGTCTCTTTTCCAGACTAAACAGACCCAATTCCCTCAGTCTTTCTTCATAAGAGAGGTGTTCCAGTCCCCTAATCATCTTGGTAGCCCTATGCTGCACCCTCTCCAGCAGTTCCCTGTCCTTCTTGAGC
>VYZM01021007.1:66601-88923 GCA_013398915.1 Dromas ardeola
CAAGTCGTTGATGAATATATTGAAGAGGACTGGGCCCAGTACTGACCCCTGGGGAACACCACTCGTCACTGATCTCCAACTGGACTCTGTGCCCCTAATCATGACCCTCTGAGCTCTGTCTTGCAGCCAGTTTTCTATCCACCTTACTGTCCATTCATCTAACCCACTCTTCCTAAGCTTCCCTATGAGGATGCTGTGGGAGACCGTGTCGAACGCCTTGCTGAAGTCAAATTTTAGTCAGCTTTGTTAGAACACTGTCGTGCACATAAAACATTCACTCCTCCTTCCTATTCCTTGGCATCTTCCTCCAGTGACTAAACTTCTTCATGCCTATTAGCAAACAGCCTCAGCATCCCATTGTGCTACTTGAATGACACTGCCAAAAAAAAAAAAGAAAAAAAAAAAAAGACAGACCCAAACCTGACTGGGGAATCTGTCTTTTTAGGGAACTTTTCTCAGTCCTTCCGTCTTGACATGTAGTGTGTTGATTTCATTCCTTTCTTCCTCCTGCCATTTCCATGCCTGCTTCCCCCTTTCTCCCTCCTTCCCTCTCCATTCTTCCCTACAGGTATAAATAACCAAAAAACCATGTAGCTAGCTATGCTGTGTCAGTCCCTGCTGTGCCAATTTCCCATCTGCTACCTCCTTGCCCCATGCTGCAGGTTGAACACACGTTCCTGTCATGCTGAGTTGAATAGGTTGTATGTCTGTGTTTGAAATTAGGCACATGCTGAAGCTCTCTGCTGAATCTGGGACCTAGGCTGCGACATTGATGGTGTACAGACAATTGCCCCTTTAGAAGTGGGGACCATAATCCCTTTCACAATGCAAATGCTGAGTATTAATGAGACTAATAGGCACAGGTGTGAAAGTCATTGTAACAGCAATGTCAAGAGCTGGCTGGTGACAATGTAGAAAGGGGTCTCCGCTTGATCTTCCTGTGACCAACCTAAAGGCTGCTGGCTTGTATGAGCCCAAAATGCATATTGACTCAATTCCCCATCGTTAACCTGGGGGTCCTTTGGAAATGGAGTATTTGCTGAAATGGAATAAAGCAGGCATTACAAATGCTAGTCATTAATGTCATGAACCTTCATATTCACCTGCCAAGATGTTGGTAGCTACTCAGCTATGTTATTCCCTGAGCACTGACTGTTGAGTTTTAATGACGTTGTTGTATTGGAGTTGTTCAAATCAACTATTTGAAAGCGGTCTGGCCGCTGCAGTTAAAAAAAAAAAAAAAAAAAAAATTGACCTTGACATCATCTTCCATCTTGTTGTCCTAATCCTCTTTGGAGGCAATTATTCATACAGTATATATCCTGTATCTGGTCTGTCACTCTTTCTCCTGCAGTTCTTCTGGGGTCAATGTAACTTTCCTGGGTGTGCAACTCCTTTATGCTGCAATGACTAGCAACTTTACTCAGCACTTAAATACTACTATTGTTACGGGTTCTTTGTAAATGCTTACATGATGGTGTGGCTTTACACCTGTGGGCATTGGGCCATCATGTGTGTTGCCTCCTTTATGCTTTATTACTTTGACTATGTATGGTTTTGGTAGCATGCGACTGATAACACTTAAAATCTGTCTGCTCACCCATCTACTTGCTTATAATCCAGTCTTCTAGTGTAGCTCCCCTATTCTCAGAATAGACCTGCTTTTCTCCTTTCCATCCCTAAGTCAGGGGTAATGAAAGGCAGATGGTCAGGCTGTTAAGAAGTCAAAAGACAAGTTCATGCTGCTCTCTTATGGCAGACCTTCTTAAGAAGTTACCATCTTCATTTTGGTTGACCTTCATCTTGACAGTTAATGATAGTGTCAAAGTTTTGGAAAAGGTTTTGAAAAAGAAATGTAGATTTGAGTGGACTGATCCCCGAGACAAAAAAGATGGTTTTATAACTAGGGGCGAATTCTATCATCGGTTTTCCAATCTACTGCAATAGGAAATTAAGTTCAAGTAAAGAAACAGCTTATTCCAACATTAGCTCTTAACAAGGGCTTAAATACCACATGAGTAGCAACACAAATAAAGAGAAGGTCTGTAGTAAAAATGTAAACAGTTCCATTTATGCTCTCTTTTCTCATAAGAAAAAAAAAAGTGGCAAAAACAATTATATGAGGTCCTTAAAATTGTCCATTGAATGTTTTGATTCCATGGACAAATAATAACTGAATGCATAAATAAATATTTATCTTTGAAAAGACCACCATGCTGTGAATAGTAATTTGGGTAACTCATGCTTACATCTTCTTCCATAAACCATAATCCTAAATTAGACTACATGGGTATGGTATATATTATAGTCTCTAGTCTTAGTGGAAAAAGAAAGTTCATCATGGGAACTTTTGCCTGCAAAATACCCTGAGAGGTTTAGTACTTCTGGGGAAGCCATCTCACAGCACAGAATGATGGCAGCATAGGAAATGAAAACACACTTCCCCTGGCAGGATCTCTAGACTGAAATCTTTGGGGTGTTCAGGATTTAAAAAAAAAAAAAAAAAAAGATTCTCCATAGACACCACATTTGTTTAATGAAAAAAACATAGACCTCAACCCTTAAATTTCTCTGAAAATACTGCCTGATTTTACACTAAATGGTGACAAAGACCCAAGAGGACAGGCTTCCTCCAGAGTGCAGCCACCCACCACTCCTCCAGATTTTTTTAGCCAAAGAAGTGTTATAAGGAATAAGATTGTCCTGACCATGTGGAGGAGTCTCAGTAAGATCCTTGGGATCTTTCTGTTCATCTCCAAGTCATATCCAGGAGCAATATCTTCCATTTTTTTCCCCAACCATACTCCCAAGGACAGGGAAAATGAGGATTTTGTACAACTTCTGCTGATGTCCAACATTCACACGTGGCATCCTGTTGTCACAAGAAAGGTGATTTATTTTTTTCAATCATTACCAACTTGAATTTAATTCTGGGCAGTGCCCCTGAGGAAAAAAAAAACAAACAAAAACAAAAAAAAAAAAACCAAAAAACAACACACCAACAAAACCCATTATGCCTCTCCTATCACTATCCCTTTAGTTATCCTGTCCCCTACTATGGCAAGAGACCTGCCACTAGAAAATTCCCAAACCAGTCATTTATTTCCAGGGCTGTGCTGTGAAGCCTCATTGTTCAAACATAACAAATCCAGCAACTTCATGAGTTGAGCTATTGCGGATTTTTCCCTATGACTGCAAATGGGAATGGTCTGTACAAATGAAAGCCCAGATCGCTGCTATTGCAAGTAAAAGAGTCTGGCTGAAATATCTACCGAGGAATATATTTTATGTGTTTTCTTTAACTGTCCATCCAGAAAGTGCTGAATGATAGTCGGGTGCTGTTAGGAGATACTGATAACGATCTTACATTTATAAACTACTATCCGTCCAGATGGACCCCCAAAGTACTTTATAAACTTTACTAACTGGTTGTTCCAGCTCCACACATCACCTTATATCCATCCATCTGTTTACAGCTATAGCCATATAGAGAACATTTCTCTCACCACTAAAGGGTGGCTATTTTGGATTTGGGTTGTAACAGATGTTTAAGAGCTCACATCAGTGTGGAGTAACAACTTCACGGCTTATCCCTGCTTCTCTTCCATAGCTCTGTTGACTTTGGCATTAATTAAAACTAAGGACCATCAAACAAAGCTGTTAAGGAACCAGGTCAAAAAAAGGTGAGGAGGTGATTTTCATGTAGCAAAGCAGAGTTAGGCATCTCATTGCCACCAGCTGCTGTAGACATTAAAAATTAATAGATCTGTGGGGAAGTTCACAAGTTCATGGAAAATCTTGGTTCCACACCCAGCTCTGACACAGAGATTTGCAATGGCTCTTTGGAGATTACTTTCAGCAGACCTAGTCCCCCTTACATCACAGCTGGATTTTGGCTGTTTGTGGAAGTTTTCCTATTGCAATGTCCACTCAGAGGACCCAACAGAAGGGCTTTTTCGTTGGGAAGTGGCATGCAACTGGGCACCAGGGGATGTCAGCTCTGTAATCTCTCCTTGGTTTATTACAAGGATAATTTGCCCAGGTTTTAATCCTTCTTTGCTACCTCTACTGCTGTAAAGTCCTGCGTTGAAGCTACCATTACACTGGTACAGAATCAGGAGACGGTTGTTGGGCCAACCAGTTTGCAGCTGGGACTAGTGAAGTTAAAGACATGCTGAAGGGAGAAGGAGGTGGTGAGGGGCATGCTGTGAGCCCCAGAGTACAGGTGTACTGCTCCTCTCCCCAAGTGAGGTGGAAAAGGTCTACTCAGTGCTTCTCTGTTCCAGAAATTTTTTAAACAAGAAGCACATGTGTGACTTTAAATAGTCATTTGACAGTTTGGTTCGCATTTGTTTTGGGTTTAGATCAAAATTAGATTCTGTTAAGTTCCAGTTTGTATTTCACCGTAGGAGGCATTTAGATTAGACAGCCCCTGCTCTCCTGAAATATACCCAAAGATCTGACATGATTGTGCGTGGTCAGACTATGATTTATTTTTTTTTTTTTTTTCATCCAGAGGATATGTCCAGAAAACAATCTATATTTTTGTGAAATTAGGATCCATTCAGCACCCTGTAAAAAATCTAAACTAAAAGATTAATTGTTAGCCATGATTACCATATTATTTATTATCATTGTGTGATGTTGAGACTGTGTTTGGAACAGATGGGAATCCAATTAGTTTAGTTCTGTCTTTGTCCATTGGATGAGACATTAATTTCAGGGCCACTCTCCACTGTGTTAGAATAGCTATGAGAAAGAAGTATGGTCATGGAACTTCATGGTTTTGAGACAGTTTGTCACATATATATTTTTTTGGTCTCATAAAAGGGCACTACTGGCTGCTAAGCAACAGAGTAGCTGTGTTTACATGTACATTCATCTCTATATATGCACGTATACGTGCACATACAGACACACAGTGTATTTGTTCAAGGACAAGAGTCTTCATCAGACTGGCTTTCAATTGAGAGTAATTCTATTAATTAGGGCTGCAGTTACTGCCCCCCTTCAGCTTCCCCCACCTTACTCCTCCTCTTCTTTCTTCTGTTGCAGCTATTACTATTTTTAATTAACGTGACAAAATGTTCGCTCCTAACTATAACAAGAAAAGAGAAAGACAAAAGGGCAGAAGCGAGGAGAGGAGCTCTGGCGAGAAAGACAATTTGTTTGGCTAACCCTTTTAGAAAAAGGCAGGCTTGTCAATGATTTCTCTTCAGGATGGTGTCCCATAACCAGGGGAGGGAGCGGAAATGCTTTTTAATGGGGCTTTTCTCCCAGCCAGGAATAATCATGCTACAGAGACGTCTTAGAGCAGCCTCCTACTTGGAGGCAGTTCTATTGCACATCTCAGTGGTATTTCTTTTTTTTTTTTAATATCCCCTCCTCTTTTTTTCCTTTTTATTTTTTTTATTTTTTGTTATGAATCCTTAGAGTAGGAATTATCTCTCAATCAAGCTATTTTTTTTTTTTTTGTACTGTATTGATCATTAGGTTATTTCTCCACCAAAAATCTCTATCCCTGGATTTTAAATGTTACTTACAACATTTGATGTTATCCCTACACTTCAAAACTGAGATCCAGACCTCAAAGTTAATAGATGTAAATATTCAGGGTTCAAGGTTGCCTCTCTGTTCTTCATCTTTAAAGTTTGAAATGATTTATTGAATACCTGTGAAGAGGAAAGGTGATTAAGATGTTCATTGTAAGGAAACTGAGGTATAAAAGACAATAGTGGGGCTGAGATATAAACACAGGAGCAGCACTGGCAAATGTGCTGATTGAAATTGTGCATGTATGGATATGCAAACGGGCTTTTCAGCCAAAATAAATGCTATGAAATGCATGCCTTTGTTGTTGCTGTTTTATTTAAGTTGAAGTTGTCTGGGTGCTGATGAAATACCAGGGGAGGGGAGTTCAGGAAACAAAATCAGCTTTCAACTAAAAGAATAATGTCTTTGAATTTCCAAATGTTATCATTCTTTATGTATAATAATAATCTAAATGTTTACCAGTAACTAGAAAAAAATAATTCACACGTTTTAGTTTTTTGTTGAATCCTTCTCCTCCTCAGCCTCCTCCCTGTCCCTTCCCAAAATGTGTGCGAGAAATTAAAAGCATCAGAAACTGGTGTGTTATGAGCCCCATCCTTTCTGGCTCTGAGAAGATATGACTTTTTAAAGCCTCCAGCTGGCATCTGCCAGCTTTTCAAGACAAGCTGTGGAGCTGGAGCCCACCGCTCCAGAGGTCCCTGATTCAGACTCAGTGGCTTTGTCAAGAGGGTGGTGACTACTGTTGCACACACACAAATTGGCAGTTTTCTGAACCACTCTGCGCAGAAATCCTTGACTCCCATTCACATGCGTCAGGCAGTGTCTCTCATTTCAAATGACATCGGTTTATTTGACTTTCAAATGAGAAAACTAAGTATCGTGAACAGATGAAGAGATAATCAAAACATCTTTGTCCAGGTTTTTGGAAACTGGTTTTGAAAACTGAAACTCCTGAGCTGTTCTGCCAGTTCTCACAATATTTCTATCATTAAAAAACAACAACAACAACAGTTGCTAATCTGTTTCCTGAATCTCCTGCCTTTGGAGGCATGTGAATTGGTGCTGATTCACCTTAATAATAATTAAATATAACTTAAGTTTCTATCTACCAGTGTTTGTAGAAAAGCTTGAACAACATTTACTTTAAAATGAAGAAAAAATCAAAATCCGAGCTTTTTCTAAGCCAAGTCTCAGAGCTAATAACGGTACTGCAGGAGGCACCCTTACTTCGATAGCTCTGGTGTAAAATCAAAAGTAAAATAAAAAGGGTAAAATACATGATAGTGAAAGACATTCCTGGATCAGCAAGTTTGATCCCTTGCCACTGCACGAACTCAAAAAGTCCATCTTGAACTTGTTCTTGTAGCTTGCTTTCCACTTTTCCTGCTGGGCTACTGCAGGACTTCACAGTGTTGATAGGAGAGAATTCTTTTCCTAATTTCCAGGCTAAATATATTCAGAGCTGGTCAGTGTAGTTCCTTATCCCAAAGAATTTATATTAATGACTGGCTAATTTTTAATTCACCCTCTGTAATTATTCTTAACTATCTTTGTAATTATTCTTAACTATAAGTTGCATTTTCTCTCCCTTTTTGCATATTTGGATTGTTATCCATGCATACTCAATTTTGGGGCTGTGTTGTTGAGTTGCGATTGATCACCAAAATCTTATGGTGTTGTTTCATATTCCTGACTGAATAAGCAGACACATATCTGTGTGAAAATGGAGCACTCAGCTTCATTTAGTATTTGTGTATATGTCTTGGAAATGTGGGCTTTTTTTGAATATTCATTGCTATACAACACAAGTGTTTGATTGTTCATTGGAAGTGCACAAAATAGTAAAGAAAAAATTATAAGCCATTTGGTCCTGTCCTTTGCAGAGGGAATTTGCTTTCTCCCATCACTTTTACTGTCGTGCATAGTTGAGTGGTGTGTGGTTAAATGGTGTCTGTTTTACCTCCTGGAAATGGCTGCATTTCAGCAATATCATGCAGGAGCTGCTGTATTAATTCAGTGTACTGTAAAGCACCACAGGACTTTTTGGGACGTGGCTGCAGGTGTAGTTTCGTTCGGTCTAGACTGGTATTTTTTAAACAGAAGCCAGAGAACAGAATATCCCGGAGATAATATCATTTCATAAAGATGGGTGGATGCTGTCGAGATGAGAAGGTCTAGCAGCATTTCTTAGGGGATTTCAGGGACTTTGCCATGCAATTGCAGAACTTCAGGCCTTGTTTGCTTATGTTTTTGGTTTAATTATCTGGAGTGAAAGGACAACTTTGCTTTGTATTTGAACAGCAACTCATCACCTGCCCTCTCTAACCCCAGCTAACAGCATTATTTCCTCAGGTCAAGCGAGAAAGGCCAGTGCTCGTGTTGCTGTAGGTGACAGGTTCAAACCCTTATAATCATCCATGACAGCACTTGTTATATTTCTTTTCTATGAGACTTTTTCAACCTCTTTCTTTCAGCTCCTTTATACAGGACGTCTTTGCTTTTTACCCTTCCCCTCTTCCAGTTTTTACATCACTTCCCTTGTCCTTCATCAGCAGTTTCACATTTCAGTTTGTCTGTCTTGAAGAGTCTTTTCCCTAAGTATTTAACTCACATATTCATGGTCAAACTTTCAAATCCATGGTGTTAATCTGGATTTGAAGTAAAGGCAGAAGCATGTTACAGCCAAGTGCAAGCACACACAGACCTCTCCTGCTTGGCCTCTTTTTCTCCAGCCTGGGAGCTAGGGAAACACACACACACACATACACACACACACACCCACACATAAACACACACACCCCCACCCTAGGGCGCAGCCATATCCTGTTCCTTCAGTTCAATATGTATCTCCAGCACTATCAAAATTAACCAGAAAACACCTTAATCTTGCTCCCTTATCACAAAGCCCTCTTCTTTCCTGCAGATTGGCAGCTACTGGCCTCTTGTCTTAGAGGGGAAATAAATAAAAGAAAGGAAAAAGAAAAAAAAAAGACACCTTTGCCCTCTTGCATAAGCTGCACACCAACCATCTTGTTCCTCATATGTGGCTTAAAGTGCTGTCTGGCAATGAAAAAGTCACAGTGATAGTAAGAAGAACCTCTGGCTTTGGCAATTCCTGGCAAATTATTGTGCATCTCTGGCTGGACACAGCTTATCTCACTTTCTGCTTAGACTGGGGCATGTTGACACCCTGGATCACAGGGTGAGGTACCCTGGGGTAATCCCTTGCCCTCTGTGACCACTAAGTCAATAGTAGGGTCTTCTCCCCTAGTTTCTCTCCTGCCATCACCTCTACTTTGACGAGGGTTTGCTCTGTTGGGAGCAGAGGGAGGCATAAGGAAAATTAGTCATAAACTGTGAGATTTGACAATTTCTGGCCAGGAAAGAAAGGATATTATTAGGAGCTGCACTGGCTGGCAGAGAGCTCCACTTGCTGGTACCTGATCTGAGTTGCTGGATGGAGTCACATCAGGGAGGATAACAACGTAGAACAAACGGGTGATACTGGATGAGAGGAAAGCAGTGGTGAGATGGCATGCTTCAGCGGAGGCAGGTTTTCCTTTTTTTGCCTACATTCACATGCTCATTACCATTCAGGATCTACTGTACATCAGTAGTGTACTTGCTACTGTACAGTGGACTGTGTTTGGTCTGTGAGCATCCCTTGCTCCTGTGGGGTGGATTGGGAAGAGCTGAGGACACCTAAGGAGCAGCCCAGAGCACTAGGAGATACACATCTTGGATCACAGCACTCAGCAAGCATCAACCCATGCTGGAGCCTTGTTTTTATCACACAGAAGTGCAGTCATAACTTCTGTGTCCTGTCCCAAGTCACCTGGATCTTGTGAAAAATTCTAATGTCATTTGATAAAGTAATATATATTAGCTCTTCCCAGGAAGGGGTGACAGGGATGGTTCTCTTGGAGATGAATGTGATCCAACCTTCCTGTGGAATGAGAAGAGCTGCCATGCGAATTGAGTTAAGTCTGCCACTTTTCAGTGGGTGATGGGATTTTGTTGCCTGTGCCACCACTTCGTTGTTTTTCTCAGGAGGTAGTTTGTTGCATTATTGTTGTTCCTGCTGCTGTTGTTTTAATCTTTCACGGGAGATTATATAAAACAGCCTCTCCATGAACCAGAACACATCTCTGGGGAATATGATGACAGCATCCATATCTTAAAAAGCCATAAAGTAGAGACGCACTGTAGAAAGTAGTCGTTCCCAGTAATAAGTGCAGTATGACATCCGGGGAAGATACTCTATTGTGACAAGCTTGCACACTAGTGCAAATCTGAAAAAAAGTACATTGAAAACCACAGATTTTACCATGCTTGTTATTTTAAATAGTTTTCCTTCCCTAAATTACTTCTTCAGCCAGAACAAAGCCCTTTAACCCTTGGCAGACTGTAGCTGGTTCCTGATGCTCCGCAGCTGTGAATCTTAAACTGGTTTCTCTTGAAATCTCCATGACAGAGAACCTCCTCTAAAACAGCAGCTCCCCTGCATTTTGCAGGATTCATACCTTGGTGTACTCCAGCCCTTGTGGACCCTGACCTTGATGGGTGAACAAGCTGGCAAGGGGTTTTCTTCCTCCCTGATCTCACACAGAGATTACTTTCTGGACTATATATAGTAGATGGGATTCCTGATAACAGGCTTTTTTCAGATCTGGCAGGAGCTGAAGCAGGACGAGAGGCTAGCCCAGAGCTCTGTGATTGCTCAGTCACACGGGGACGAAACCAGTCTTTGACTGTGTATTTGCACAGCATGCTGCACCACGGGGCAGGGCGCTCTTTAGGAACAGCTGCATTTGTACCTGGAGCAAAGAGCACTGAGGATCATCCTGCTGCATCACCCATACTGCAGCTCAGAAGATGGAGCAGGAGAGAGTGTCCTTTCTCTGCTCTTCCACTAATCTGCTAGGACAATTCAGGCCACTGTGCTGTAAATACCTTGGGTCACACTGAGAGAGCCGAAATGTCACCTACATCGCTGCAGCTAGTTATTGAAAGAACAAGAGACTCCCAAGTGTGATTGAGACTGCCTAAGCAAGGTGACGTGCAGGGTCCTGGCTACAGCAAGTGAATGGAAAGCCCTGGGCACAGTGCATGTCAGTCTTTCCAAATATGTCCCTGCATGCCTCAGTTTCCCCACTCTGATCAGTGGGCAAATGATGCCAACAGCCACTGCCCTCAGTTAGGTTTTATTAATGAACTCCGTGACCATTAAGTCAATAGAACCTAGAGAAGTGTCACTATTACAACCATCCACAGCAAGGGAAAGCACATTCCCGAGCAGGGAGAGTGTGGAAGGCCTAATGAACATTGAGCAGAGCACTTGCTCCGCACTCGCTTTGTCACTGCTGGGCAGCCTTGCCCTGACAGAGCTCCTGTCCAACCGGGGACGTACACCCATTCATCATTAGTCCTAATGCAAGCTTGGGAGTTTTAAAGCCAGGGCTAAATCAGACCATCTTAATTTGCAGGCTTAATGCATTGCATATTATCCATATCCTTCCTATGGGATTTATCTTGATTAAGTGCTAATTTGTAACTGGTGGTATACCCAGTGAAGTGACTGATGAGGAGGGTGCCTGGGCAGAGAGTCTGTGTTTTGGCAGTGGTGCAGACTGGGGATGGGAAGTGCTGTTCCCACCGCAGACATGCAGGCAGGCAGCACATTTTATGCACATCCTCCGCAGCGTAATAGGCGAACTGTCCAGAAACATTTAGCTTGGGTTATTCTTCAGCTACAACAGAAGCCAGAGGTCTGCAGTGAGAGAGAGGACCAGATTTATAAAGGTGTTTGGGTGTACTTATAAAATCTACCCCTGGGCTGTTGTATAGCTCTGTCTGTGCAGAACAGCACGGGTCAGAAAAGCCGTAGCTGCTTCAGAGAACCAAGTGTAGGCAGCCGTTTACACCTCCTGGTTTGCACATCTTCGGTTGTATGTTGAATACCTCCTGTACATGCCCATAGCTGAGCTGCCTGCCCCATCCCCTGCAGGGACACCAGCCCTTGCCCACCCTTCCCTCTGTCTTGCTGCTTCCACTCTGTGACTGCCAAGAAGGGAGTAAATGTTGAGTGGACGAGACCATTTTTGACAGGAACGCAATCCTGATTTGACCACAAAACAGCTGGGAGAGCCTATCAGCAATACGAAAATGCCTCTTTGAGAAGGGCAGGGCTTTTCCAAGATGCTAGGAAGCTGTATTTCAGGATACTTTCACTCCACTGACCTTCGCTTGGGAATGAGAAACAAACCTTCCACCTCCACAAGACACACCAAATTTCAGATCAATCTATACCAGCATGTAGATTTTACAGGGTTTGAGGAGAAGCGACCTTTAAGCAGAAATGGGTTCTCAACTTTTGTTATTGCAGCACTGGCATTTCACTAAAATAAAAGCCTTTATTTTGCCTGCTGCTTTGGTATCTGAAACTTTGTCTTGTTCTGTAACTACCTGTCCCCCTCAATTCATAAAATTGGATTGAATATATGCATTATACAAGTCTTACACGCAGAAACACACACAGACAGAGAAGTCAGGTCAAGCTATTTCATAGACCTATTTTATAGAAGGGTGAAATAAAACTTTACTCAACTTTCTCTGGCATGGTAAATCCAAGGAAGGCATTCAAATACTCTTAATTTCTGTTTTATGCTGTACAGAGGTGTTCTGCATTAGCAGCATTTCTCCTTTTGGCTGTTTTTCCTAACACTGAAAACAGTGGACAGTTTCTCAGCTGATGGGTACTGCTTCCTTTTACTTGGGTAACTAATGACAGCAGTTGAGGAGGAAGGGGGGTGTTGGGTAGAAGGAAGTTAATTAATTTCAGGGGTTTTAATCTCTTTTCTTTTGTACCAAACCATAAAACAAAAATTCTTCGGGAGCCAGAACATGTACCTCCAGTAATCGAAAGAGAGGCAAGGATCTGACTAATAGATATTACGTTCCATTATATGGTCTTGAAGTCAATAAACATTAGGTTACCTTCATGCAGTGAAAAAAGACCAGATTTATTAAAAAATCTTATCTGGAGGGTTTGCATTTCAATAGGATGTGAATTTGCATATTTTAACAATAACCTCCCATCATTCTGTCTGATCTGTGCTCAGTTGGCCATACAGATCACTTTATCTTGAATAGATTATCACCGGTTTAATAAACCCTTCATAATATGCAGGTATAACAATGGTACTTCATTGGATAAAGGAGGTATTAAAGTTCTTTTTCTGGAAATAGGGGTGGCCCAGCTAGTGATTAACTTTATACCTCTGTACATCCCTGTGCTGAATACACGATTGAAGGAGAGTATTCCCATTATTCACATTCAAAACGGACCAGCTCTTCAGAGCTCCTGTTAACTCCTCATTGCCCATGGCAGCTGTGCAGACGTGGGAGTCAAAAGAGGCAAGGCTGACCAGGATGTTTTCTCCTTCAGTAGTAGCCACTGCCTGAGATGTCAGGAGAAGATGGCACTTCCCCCCAAGCCAAGCCCTTCTGCATGTACAGAGTGTGATCAGTGCTGAGCTGTTTCATTGAGGAGGCACCTTCTCAGTGCTCGATGGAAGTAGGGTCAATGCACTGATCAGCAAAGAGCCAAAAAGGCTTCTAGGCAGATACGTCATTTTCCATGAAAAAGCATAATTATTCTTCCCTGTTTCCCCTCCCAGGCTTTGACTTACTCTCTCTTTCCACTTTCCACACAGAAGCTCATTTTCCACTGGTTGCCCTTTACAAGAGATGAGTCCATCCCTCAAGTCCTGCGTCCTGTCTTGTCATCTCAAAACAGTAGCAGAAGGTTCAGACCCTCCGCAGGAGCAAAATGAGCCACTGCCAAACCACAGGGCTGGCTTTTGGCTCCTACGGTATCCACCAGGACAGACTATTATTTACACATGCCTGCCATTTGAGGCTCCTGACCACTTTTACTCACGAGACACAGGGCAGAGCATTAGTGCCAGTACACTAGTGATGGGGGCAAATATAATTTTCATGTTGTCCTGCAATTCTTGATTTCTTTATTTTTGCTTCTTTTTTTTGATATTTGCACCCTGATTTGAAAAAAAAAGCCTGATACTCTTCCTCTCTCGGGTGCCCAGTACAGAGCAGGCAGCTGTGAGCATTAACTGTTCACCACAAAGCTTAGACAACCCGCAGGCTACTGTGGCGTTAAACCCAAGCTTGTAGACCTTAATGAGAGGTAATGTTCACCCAGGACCAGCTCTGTGGTCATGCAGCCCTGGGATCTGGACTGCCTCACATCTGACCAGCTGGGAACACAGGAAAAAAGAATTTTGGGTCTGAGTGTGCATGCATGTATGAAAAAGACAGAGCATGTCACACTCACGTTCCCCAAGATACTCTTGAGAGCAACTGGAACTTTTCACACACTCTCACTCCTCTGTTTTCCTTTTCTCTGCTCAAACTGTGTTCGTGCTTGCTTTTCCAAAGCTCCCATCATAAGCTTTTTGCTTCTCGAGAGCCGACATGCCGGTGTGCTGCCTGACAGTGGGAGCACAGCAAGGCTAGTGAATAATTGAAAGTTATTGACCTATAATAACCTGGCATTATTGACCATAAATGATTTAGTTAAAGCACACACACACACGCATACACCATCTCACATGAAGGAGCTGAATTTTGAATTCCCTTTGTCCAGCACCAGCTCAATGGAGCTTGTCACAGGCAGGACAGGGGTATTTTGGCCTGGCATGAAATTAATGTTAATCGAAACCACATTTCTGATGATGTTCTAATAAGATTCTTGTGGGGAATGAGCACAGTACCTGGAGCCACAAGCAAATTGTCCTGAGTCTTTACTCAAAGCTCTGTGAGGGCATAAACCTTTCCTGAACTTCAGCAAAGTTCACAGATTTTAGGGCTGAGGCAGACAATTTTCATGAAGCAACCTGACCCCTGCCATAAGGTAGACTAGAGACTAACAAATACCAGGACCAATAACCTGTCATCAGACCAGAGCAAAACATTTAGGAAGAAGGCAAACATCCAGTTTTGATGTCAGACTTCCCACTCTCCTATTATTTTTTTGTTTCTGATGAGCCAGCTCTTCCCTTCCAAAGTGGCAGCGCTGACATCAGCTCCTTTGGAGCCACAAAATGCTGGTTGCCCTGCCGGAAAGCCTGCTCAGCGTTCATGCCTGGCCTCAGGTGCCCATCATCTGGTTGGATCTGCAGGGTTAGGCATCTCCGTCTCTGATGAAACCCCAGCAGCTTCCCATGTTTGAATGGAGCTTTGCGTAAGTGCAGATGTCTGGGCTGGTGAGCTTGGCTGGGTCAGATAAAGATGTGAGTGAGTAACTGTTTAATTGGGCCAGATATCTGAACAAGATATAATCCCAGCCACTAGCACAACCACCATATGCCCTCCTAGACTAGCTGTGTTTGTGTCAGGATCTGGATTTTGTGGCTGGCCCCTATTATGGAAAGTTTCTGCCCAGCTTTTGACAGATGAAACTTTGCAGCTTGGACCTGTTCCTGATTATCTATCAATGCTCAACAAACAGCTGTAAAAGCTTCTAATTAGCTTTGTGGGTGCTGGTTTTTATATACAAAATAGCCAGGCTAGCTGTGACTGGCTCACTTTGTTTTTAAGGGTCAGATGGACAAAAGAAAGGGTTGCTTTCATTTCAGATTTGCCTGACTTGGAGTTCTTGAGAGATGATGCAAGAACAAAAATTTTAACTCTCAGTGGTGCTGACCCGTGGCATAGAAACAGTTATGAATTGGCATTTACAGCACAGAAAAGTGTCAAGATGGAGGGATCCTTTCCCTTCCATTTCCAAGTTCAGGGCAGATTTTTCCTACTGACTCCAGCAGGCAGTGAAAGCTCCTGGAGCTGCTCCCGCAGTCCAAAATCACTGCAGACAGGCCATCGCTGGAGTCAAAGGTGCAAACCAGTCTGTGTACTGAAGTAACTAACTTTTGAGAACATTTTAAGTACCTAATGAAGCAGGCTTCCCGGAGTAAATCCTTAATTTCTCCATCTAGGAAATTGGGTCTGTATAATTTAGTCGTCTAAATTTAGGCAGCCAAGAGCTCCCTCTGGAGGTCTCCAAGCAGCCCATTTCTCTGAATGGGCAAGGCCAGGTGCCTACTTCAGGAAGGCGTATCATGAGATATCCGGGATTTAAGTACAAGCTAAGTCTTTTCATTAAGCAAATAGGGTCTCTCCCGAAATTTCCAATTTTCCTTCCACTATTAAAGCTAAACTAGGGGGTAAGGCTAACTGGAAAGGAACAATTGAGTTTCTCTCTAAAGTCAGGTAAGGTGTATGATAGCCCAGGATATAGCCTCTTTGTCTCTAAAAAATCACTGGGAGCACTGGGAGAACTGCAGTGTCTCATCTGTATGTGCACATCGTCACTTGCTTGTGCATACTCCTGAGACCAGCCCAAAATATCTGATTACAGCGGTACATGACACTGATGTCCAATATGGCTTCCAGCTCTGTCCTTCCTTCCTCTCTCTATAATTGACTATTATACCGGCATTATCTGTGCCTTGATACCTTGGATTTATGGAGCCTCTAACAAATATAAATTCCCCTTTGCACGCACCCCATTTAATCAAAACCTTGCTGGTTTAAGCAGTCTGTTTTATTAAATTACCAACCTATGAAGCCATTAACTCAATTAGAGGCAGCAGTTCTGTAGTCTTGAACAACCAAGGGGTAATACTGCAACGGTATACGTTATGCAGAGTATGGCATGTTATAATAACACTGAGAGCTTATATAGCATTTTAGAACTTTACAATTTTGTAGGAATAATATCTAATTAATCCTCACAATGGGCCTTGAAGGTAAAGATTACTGTCTAACCCCCTTTTCTATAGAGAAAACTAAGTGGTGAAGAAGAAGATAGGTAATAGACCTCAAAAAATAGTTCAAGGCCGTATCTTTTCACACTCTGCATTCACAGTATGTAGACTTCAGACCTTCCAAATTGCTCTGTTCCTTCTGAGAAAATCAATGTCAAGAGACCATTTTCTCCCTTTCCAGTCTCCATATTGAAATGTGTGATGGGCAGAGTTTATTTCAAAACATCTCTTCCTTTTTGGGGGTGTGGGGAGAGGGAGGGAGAACCCAAAGGGACATAGAAATCTTACAGGAGTAAGTTACACGTTACACATAAACACCTTTGGTAACTGCTTTAGTGCTAGCTGTGGTTGACATCTTGTGCTTTTGGATGCTTTCGGGAATCAAACAGGCATGGTTTCAAGAGTTGGCACCAATTCATTGCCGTCATTTCCCACAACTGTGTTAACCCAAGAAATTTTACTTTTTACTGTCAGGGTAGAAACACCCACAGTTCACCTGTGTCACCTCAATTTTGTGATCTGACAGCAAATGAGGATAGTCACAGGAGCTTCTCTAACTAGAGCTGGGTAGCTATGATCTTTCATGCAGAAACTGCAAGGATAAAAGGGTTGAGATGGGAAAAGTCGTTGTATACAGGGCACAAAAATTATGGTTAGAATTATCTTGGTAACAAAGTAAATGACAAAGGTCTTCTTGGAGAGCAATATCCAACACTAAAAACAGACCTGTTGATCTCAAACGACTGTTACCATGAGGTATTATGTTTCCTTGCTAAGGAAACTAAATAAAGTGCCAGGTCCATGACACGGAAGCAACAATGAGATGTTGACAATAAGACCAGATCCTAAATGTAAGGATTTTATCTAAAGATTGATGTATGTACATTTTTGCCCTATAAAATTAGGTCAAAGTTTTTTGTTTTCTTTTGTTTTCAGCAGAAGTTTTTTTGGGACAGCTTTATATATTTTTACTATGTTTTGAAAAGTAAATAATGCATAAGTAGAGATGATGAATAGAAACAGGAACTGGATCTGAATTTGAAAAAAAAAGTGACAGATTTAGGATCAGTATCTGCTTTAAGCAAAGTACAGTAAGGAAAGAAACAGCTTAAAACATTGAAAATCTAATAATGCTTCCAATAATTAACATTGCCTATACTGTAAAGATGCATCAGTCATAAATTATCTTGAGTAATCATGTATGGTACGACAATATAAATAAGATAGGTTTTATTTTCACGTATTTGTTTTCTTTGAGCTGTATTTTGAGCATTAAGAATTTTATTTGGTTCCAGAATTAAAATTCTTGTTAAAAAGTTGCTCAGGTCCAGGAGTTGAGGATTTAAGGAAAGCACCGTATGTCAGGAGACTGAGGGTAAAGCCCCAAAAGCTAGAAACACTGTCAGTGCTTGTAAGCAGGACTATATCAGGGTCACCTTTAAATACAGAGAGGATTGCATTACAACCTAACTCAAAGAATTAATGAGTAGTTTATTTAAAGTAGCTGATCTTAAAAAAAAAAACCCTGATTGTTCTCAGTGGTCATGGCTCCGGTTTCTCTCATTTCATATTTACACTATGTAGCACCCAATTCACACTGCAGGGAGAAAAAGTACAATCTGGCCCAGATTTTCAAATATGCTCAGCACCCAGTGGACTAAAATCTTTTAATTATCTGTCTGTGTATTTGAGAACATTCTGTGTTTGAAACAGAAAGTCCCTTAAGTCGTGTGGTTTCTTGCTCAGTTTCCCCTCTCTGTGTTTGGTTTTTTTTTTCCTTACTCTCAGCATCCCATCTTGAGAATTTTTCTCTGCTGTCATTTAGGAAGGATACTGCTAGAAAGCAGCAAGCCTTGTTCTCTTCCACACTGGCTCAAACATGTCAATGCTGCTTAGGCTTGCTACCAATCCACAAAGAAGAATCAGACCTTGGGAGTTCAGATATATCCTGTAAAAAGGTTAATGGCTAATACCGCCAGAAAGTTTATAGCTGAACTTCTAGTGGCTCTGATCAACGCTCCGTCTTTAATCAAATGCCACAGCACAAGAAGGGGAAGGAGGGAGGAAAATGCAGTCAGATGAGTTGTCTCTTCTCCATGAGGCGTCTCTGGTTTGCCTCTTCCAAATTTAGCTGAGCTGAATGCTTTACGCAAGCAAGTAAGTGAGGGGGTCAAGCTCGCAAGCAAGTGAAAAGCAAAGGACGAAGGGAGTAGGCAACTTGGTGCTATTGGCTGTGATGCCAGCGGTGGCATGCTGCTTCTGGCCACTAACAGATGTGGACAGGTGAACCTTTACACCAAATCAATCATCATATTTATTCTAATTGTATCGTAATAGTCCCCCAGGAGCTCAGTTCAAATGAGCTTGACATTATTAAAATTTTAATGCCCAGTTTTCATAGCTGAATGAATATTTAAAGGGTATGTCCCAGGCTTAAGTTATGATGATGAGGAAATTAATGGAATGTCTTGTTTAATGCTTTGGTACATGTTGATGCAAAAAAAAAAAAAAAAAAAAAAAAAAAGAAAAAAAAAAAAAAAAAAAAAAAGGGGTTGTTCAGGGAAGAAAAGAAAGAAAGGCAATGTTTAGGCATAATTAGAGGAGGAAAGCATCAACAATGCATTAGTATCAGAGATCAGTCTTGTTGGATAGCTCTCAGCGGAGAGAAAATATCTGTAATTCGGGAGGGGGCAAACCAGGGCGCAGTCAGGGACCAGAAGAGAAGCAGCTCCACATGAATGACAGATCAGAAACAAATCCCTGGGAGTCTCCAACCACATGCCTACATGGTAGAGTGAGATTGCTAGCCTTTGCTGGCTGGAACAAACACAGCAAAATCACCTTTGTTACCCAACCAGGGTGTTTGTTTATTGCAAGTACCCAGATCAACTTTGAAGGATGGCATAATTAATCAGTGATACTCATCAGTCTGGTAATTATGTTATAGATAATTGTCAAAACATAGGACCAGATGATACCAGTTATACATAGATGGGGGTGAGAGGTAGCTCCTTTTGCATTGGAGGGCCTGATTCTGTACGGGCTGAAACCAGCACAGGGAATTGCATTGACACTGAGCATCTGGAATCTGGAAAGACTGTGGGGTTTTGTTTTGTTTTTTAAGCCTTTCATGCTTTTCCCAATTCAGGAAATGTTTGGGAAGCTAATGATTTTTGTTTTCTCCTCTTTTTTGAAGGCTGTACTAATATTTGAGACGTTCCTACTTGTGCTCATTCATTTGCTGTTAGGAACAGAGAACTAACTTGGGTAGCTGGATGGGCTTAAAATACCCCCTTGATATGCATTTCCTAGCTGTGAAAGAGGACTGAAACAAAAGGTAATGCTCTAAGTCCTTCCACAGAAGATTTTCTTTAAAGGAGCACTGTCAAGATTAAGATAATCGTATTCTTTCCCTGAGTCTTTCCTTGTTTGTTTTGTTGGGTTTTTTTTAAGTTATTTTTTGTTATTTTCCTTTTGCCAGCTCCTTCAGGAACTGCAGCCCTGATCCAGTGCACAGCTAAGGGGTTTATCTTTAGGCAAGGTTTTCACATACCTAATTTGAGGTGTGATTTCAAATCAGTTTAGACAAACCGGTGGAGAAGGTGGCATGGCTGCTATGTTAGGGTTTTTTTTTTCTTCTTGAATAAGGCTTATTTTGGGTTATCTTAAAATAATTAGACTATATTTGTTCATTAATAGAACTGAAAGCAGAGTACAACCAAACCACCTGTATCATGACAAGGATATGTCCTGAGAAAGAATGCTCCAGAAATGCCACAGTGTCCTACTTGGAACAGGTTTAGGTCTGGCCCCCTGGGGTGCAGGACTGAGGTCACAGACTGCTATCTGTTATCCTGTGGCAAGATTACCTTGCAGAGAAGGTGGGTAGGCTTACCCCACAGAGAAGGTCCCTTACCCTGGGAGAAGGGAAATTAGAGTGGGGGGAAGAGGGTGAACATGTGTCACCCTTGAAAGCAGGACCAATGTTGAAGGAAAATCACTTTCTGGCTCAGAGTAGAGTTAACCCAGTACCAAGGAAAACCCTGCTTGCAACTTTAACCCTGGAACAGCCTCTTCCAGTTCCTGGGGAGGCTATGCTTTAATTTAGGCCCTGAGGCTACCTGCACATTTATATCAGTGAGAGAGCCTTTATTTCATGATTCTGGCAGTGGGTGAAAGCAGCTAGTTAATTTACATTGCTTACTCAGTTGTTTGTTAAATGGCAGCGCTGTGGAAAGCATTTCTCCATGGGCAAAAGGGCTGGCTGTGGTTCTTATCTTTGTGGCCAGGCATACAAAGCCACAAGCACAGAAGGTCTAATCTTCTTGGATGGATGGTGGCCAAGCTCCTTTTGCACTCAAAGCACTGAAGTCAATGGGAGCTTGGCCTTGCCTAAAGTCTGCAGAGTCAAGCCAAGCATCCATTAGTGGCAAAGGCGGCATTTGGGCCTTGCTTCAGAAGAAGAGACAAAGCGTAGAGGGGAAAGATCACAGCAGAGAAGTGCCAACAGCCAGAGGTCATGGTCTCAGGATAAGGAAAAGATGACAACAGATGTTCATCTCTAAGTGAAGGGCAGGGGTTATGTCCATAATGCCTCCATCCTGCTTGCCTGCCCCACTCACGTCCATGCTGAAGAGTCCTCTGGCCACTGTTAAACGCTCCCAACACACTCAAAATCATGACATGCCCTATGTACAGAGAACACCCTACCTTTCCCCTTATCTGCGCTTCCTCGCCAAAGCAGCTCCTGAGCATACTCCAAACTGTGCCTCTGCCTGGGTGAGCACCAGCTGCAGGCAGTGCTGGGCCTCCTCAGAGCAGATCAACAGAGACACCATCTGTGGGACAGCTCAAAGAGAAGGTCTAAGAGCAAGCTTTCAACTAGGCAGCGCAGACACTAATAAACCTATAACTGCAAAAACCCGAGCTGAGTGCGCATTGCAAAACTGATCTAGCACCCGTAGCACATATTTGCATCACTCATTTAAGTTCAGTGTTGCCACCCAGATACAGATATTTGTTATCCATGCTGTGTAGTTTAAGGCTATCTTGGTTGTATCTATATAAACTGCCTTCCTATGTGTGGACTATGTCGTTGCTCTGCCCTGACAGAATTTGGAATCACACTACCTAGGCTAAAAGAGAACTTGGTTGCTTTCTACTAAATGCATGCAGAGCTGGCTAATAGAAAATGCCACGGATAGAGAAGAACGATTTAAGATAAAAGGTGGTCTAGGCTTATTTTAAAATCGGACGTAAATTATCTTGAAATAAACTCAAGTAGGAAATTAGAAGAGAGGCAAGATTGTGGAAAAGTGTATCCCTACTGATATTTGGGAAGAAGGGAGGAATGGACAGCAAAAGACTTAGTTTTGTATTAGAACTTGATGTGTTTGTGAACAGAATTTCACATTGTGATTGCTCATGGTTGCAGCAGGGAACTAGATTTAATGAGCACGGTGTCCCTTCAAAACTTATACCTCTGCTGTCAGGATACACAGACAAATAGACCCTTTTATATAGCTTAGCATCACCAGTGGGCCAGTCCTGGGACTCTTTACATGCTTGAGTGTACTCACTGAATGTCCAGGGACTTCTCACATATGCAAGGGGTCTGGGACTACAGACACATTTCCCAAGCTGAAGTCAACATCCACCAGGCCCCCTTCTTTCCCAGGAAAGGGCAAGCACACAAGCCAGGTAAGATCCATGCATGCAAATAAATACCCATCTGGATGATGAGGGCACCAGTACCTTACGGCATATTGTCTGTGTGGTGGGACAGTCTAGCAGGTGAAAGCAGACCTATCGAACACCATTTTTACTCTGTGACTGCCAAAAGCTTTAAGGCCATCGCCTGCTGTCTCCTTCACATGCACGTTTGCATATGAAACAGTATTTATAAGATATAAATACTCAAAA
>VYZM01021007.1:104329-132813 GCA_013398915.1 Dromas ardeola
GTTGGACAAGATGATCTCCAGAGGTCCCTTCCAACCCTATGATTCTGTGATTCTGTGATTCTATGCTTCTATGAAAGCCTGTAGCTGTGCCCAAAATGATATGTATAGGACCAAGAATCAAGTATGGTGTAGGATTGAGGGCCCTCACACTGCAGAATGTTATCTGGAGTTTTTTAAGCAACAAAGCAAAAATGGAAGAAGTGATGGGAGGAGGAGAGTGCAGGAAATAAAAAATGTAATCCTATAAAAAATTCCACCTTTGTAAATACAGCTCAACCTCCTAGGTGAACTCAGGGACACATTACAATCCTAGTATCTTTTTTTAATGTAAAGGTTGCTTGTCAATGGGTTTTTATACAGCATTAATAATACATTTATAGATACGCTCCACAATTAATTGCAAAGCATTTATGGCACTGAACAGTTAGAATGCATTATGATAATCACTCCTCGTGCATTGACTTTATCGTAAAGGTTTTGCTGATCATTATAATTGGCTTGTTATTACACAGGGATATAATAACACCTCTCTGTATAGTAGTTTATAGCACATCAATAGCAAATGCATTCCCTTTATTGGAAGCAATGTACATTTTATTAGAATATAGCTGAATAAGTGCAATCCATGTAGACAAATGAAGTTTCTAATGAACTGTCTCACAAAAGAGTCGAAATAACAAGCCATTTATTATGTATTTTTCTATTGACGAACTTGTAGTTATGGTTACACGGGCATTTCTTTAAAAAATGGATGGCATGTTTTGCTGTTCTTCTGGAGAAGCATTTAGGGGAAAGGGAATGTATAGGTCATTTTTCTGCCTGATGCTGAATAAAGTAGGGGTGACCCATGCTCAGAAATTTTCCAAGCTCCTTCCTTGCGCGTTTGGTCTGACATTCACAAAGGATCAAAATGTTCTCACACTGAGTCCAATCCCAGCTCCTGGAGTGGTGATGCACTGACATCCCCTACACAGTCAGCCCCTATACAGGTATGAGGGGCTTGGTGATGTCCTTACTCCTGTTGTGTGGGTTCCTTTTCTGTATTTTACCAAGTGATACTTTAATGAAAATGCAGAAGCGATCCCTGGGCAAGGCCCATAGTGCATAACATTCAGTCTCTGTCCTCAGGTCAATGTGCCATTGTTACTGATTACAACAGAAGGCAGAGGTCTTAGAAGAGGTCTGGTGCAAAATGGGATGTTTGGAGGAATGACAAAGAGAAGAATTAGTACAAAGGAAACCGAGGCAGCTGGCAGAAAACTCACTGGTTGCAGGTCACTTACTTAGAATTGGGGTAAAAGGAGGCATGTTTTATGGTTAGCAACAAAAAGATACTATAAGCTATCGAAAGTTCTCCCCCAGCCTGCCGCCATTACTCTAGGTCTGAATTTCAGTTCTTTCTGGCAACTCAGAGTTGCATGCATCTGACATACACATGTAATTAATGCGTATTTGTTTATTTATCTAACCTCAACTGTAATAAAGTACCTAAACACTTTTAAAAGTTGTTGTTTCCAGATCTGGTACAGTTCATAGAGTTATACTGCTGCCTGAAGTATTGCCAGGGTATAAACTGAGTCCAGTGTTCAGCACATAATGCAGTGTGCCTGTTTCCTCATGACTGTCACTTGTTTGTTGCATGCCTGCAAAGACCTTTCACTCTAGAGTAATACAGGGTCTTTCTGGACAGGAATTAGGAAATGTCTGGGCTATAGTCAGTACTCTCAACTGTTGGCACACAGAGGTAACAATTGAGCAGTTTAAAATAAGACTGGCACAACCTTGCAGTTTCGATGCAGACTGAACTCTCTCTTCTCTGAGTGGGAATATCAGTGAGAAGGGTTTTGGCCTTTGCCTGCTGAGATCCCAGTTTATAAGTATCACAGCTTGCAAGAAGTTTTGGGGCTCAGGAAATTCTGGAGGTCAAGAAAACTTTTCTCCATGGCATTTTCCAATTGCTATATATAGTTTGCAGTATGTACGTGAACTCAGTTTGGAAGGCAGAAAATCCCTATGTAAATAATTCAGCTCTCTGAGTAAACTGTATCTAGTGCTTTTACCCAGAAATTGTCCCTCTTAGGAGCCTTGGACTTAGGGACAGAAGAAATTTTAAATAGGACTTCTGTGCCACTGTCCTTAAAACGTTATTTCAAGCAGGATTCACTCTGCCTAGCTTTAGTGACTATTAGGCATATAGTCTAAGTTAGTCACCTAGGCTCCTCCTATGGACAGTGGAGGCAGAGAGGCACTTCTAAACTGTGATTCACCCCATCCTAAGAGAGATGGGATAAATGGCGCTTGGAATTTTCCCTTCTCTCTCTCTCCACTGAATCTGGAATGAACCTATGGCAATTAACTCAGATTTAGATATCTCACTTTTAAACACCTGAAGAGAGGTAAGATGAATTGCAACTTTCACCTTTACGTGCCACAGTTTTCCATCTGTATTTTATGAATGATGATACATGGCTTTTCTGAAACCCTGGTTAAGATCTATGAATAAAAATTGCTATATAAAACCTATGGATTGTAGGGGATGCTGGGGTTTTATCCTAAAAAGGGAAGGCATCATTCTCTATTAATGTGTTTGCTTTATAATGTCAGGGGAAGAGTAGGAGGGGCTGCATCTCAATCAGCCTGAGTGATAGAGATAATCTGATCAATTTTAATTCCTCTTTAAAGTCAATTTCCATTTTTATTTTTGTATTTGGCTTTGCGACCACTCCCATTCACATGGCAGAATGTGAACTCCAAAAAAACCCCAAAAACAAAAAAAAACAAACTTCAAATTAAAAGCAATGCACAATATCAGTGTCTTTAAATTGTGTTTTCATAATTAAGAAAAATATTTTTATCTTTAAAACCAGCCTGTTTTGGAATCTGTGATGGAAAATGAATATGGTCCCTTGTAATATCATTTGTAGAGAGGTAATTTTCAAGGCAGCACTGCACTGAAACATTTTTCCCCAGGGAGGATAAACAGTTGTCTTCAATTAGTGAGGCACTGTTTCCTTTCTTTTCAATTTTAAGGGCAGTCTTGCAGCCTGATCCTGCACAGAGGAAGAGAAAGCTCTACACAGGGCAAAAGAATGCAGCTTGGAAGACTGAGGCTTAACTTCTTGCCTTGCCACAGAGTTTCTCCTTGACCTTGAAGAAGTTACTTAGGGTCAGGGTATTATTCTCACTCCATTTCTATCTGGTAACTAGTATTATCTTTGATTGTCCGAATATATACATAAAATTGGCCCAACATATTTCTCTAATTCGTTTCCTTCTATAAAATAACATTGGTGCTACAAGGCTACATGCATTAAAGATTATTAGGTGTTCAGGTTCTCTGATCATTAGTTCCAAAGTAGTAACTTGGTAAATAAATAGGGAAGTTCAAAAGTGTCAAATGTGTTTCACTACTCAAATATCACATAAAGTCAATGGGTCTTGGGTGTCTAAATACTCCCTTTGAAAATCTCCGCAAATAATCATGTTCTTCCATATAGTTGGAGCCAACTTTGTGGGGATGATTCCTCTCACTTTTATAGTGGAGTCAAGTCAGACTTGTTCCTGTAAGAGGCAGTGCCTGCTCATGCTTGTGGGAACAGCAGCAGGACATGTACCATGCCAGAGCAGGGTTTTTTCATAATACATGTTGAGATTGCCCAATGAACGGGACTAGAAGAGTGTTAAAACTAAGGGCTAAGTAATTCAAATGTATCAGGGCTGGCCTTTCTTGTAGCACCAAACCTAATATGTAGGAATTCATACGTAGTAAAATACTTCCTGCCCATGAACTGCCATATGAATGGTAATTAATTCCTCCAAATATTTACTTTATCCATCTCTTGAGTCACTGATGAATGACCAGATGCATTGATTGTAAACCACAAAATACTGATGCTTCCAAGCAGCCATCCAATTAACATGAAATTATGTTGCCACAATGTAAGTTACATTGGATAAGTTGCTTTCTTGGATTATTTTTTTTTCCAAAATGAGCACGACTATTAGTATTATGAATAGCTAATGAAGAAGAGATGTGGGAGAATGGGCCAGAACCTCAGGCAAGGGGGAATGAAGATAGTATGAGTTTAATGACTTTAGAGATTGGACTGAACCAAAGCAGTCTCTCCACTCCCTAGATCAGAAATCTAATTATTTACTATCTATCTTGCGGCAGTGCCTGGGAGACCAGTTATGAACCATGACACCAAGTTCATCGTACAATACAAAACAGATGGAGGCCCTCTTTTCCTTAAGAGCTTACTCTCTAAAGATAAGACCAGACACAGTGTCTGGATGCAGACCTGTCATACAGTGTCTTCCCAGATGTGAGAAAAGCATTGTGCTGGGCTGCACAACTGGGAGTGAAATTAATACATCAGGACAGGGGCTGTGGAATTAGGGTCTACCTAGGGAAAGAAAACATTAAGAATGGCCTTAAAACAAAGCTCCTTTGGGGGACACATTCTCTGAGACAAAGCAAGTGACATTCTGAATAACATATGCAAGACCTTAAGCTAATAGGATGGCCTCTTGCTTGACGTGGACCCTACTCCTGCACACTCATACCATGTAGTCCTCTTTGGTGTATTTGGTCACAGCTAAGGCCAAGCAGCTGTCTTTGGTGCATAAGTTTGCTAGTGGAAAAGAAACTGAGGTTCAGCAGGTGCCTGCGGGACACAATGCACTGACAGGGAGCCGGTTGTGCCACCGTGACACTTGCTATAGGGGCGGCAGGTCCATGGGTCCTGTGGGAGAAACAAGGCTGCAGGAGGAAACTAGTATTTAGCGGTCCCTGAATACCAGCTGACTCTTTACAGGGAACTCTTCAAAGGGCCCAGAGTCACCTAGAACAAAACAGGAGTCAAATATAATGTCTCACAACAGAAATTCAAATCCTGATGCAAGTATATTCTCCAGTGCTTGCAATGAGCTGAATTTATCCCTGTCTCTCCTTGATCTCAGTGTGTGATCCAGCACTCTTCCCTGGTATTACAGGCAATGTGGTTTTTATTAGAGCCTGTAATGTTCCCTTATTGAAGTTTGGACTTTGAGAGGAAAGGCCAAAACACTGGAGCACTAGCCATTCTCCTGGTGTTTCTGGCTAGATTAAAAGGAAATGAATAGGGTTTAGATCTAGAAGGAATCGTTAGATCTCATTTAACCTCTTGCATAAACTGACTGTAAAATTTCACCCAGACATTCTGTGCTGAGACTTCTGACTTACATTTGACTGAAGAATAAAGAAATTTAGCCAGAGAATGACTCTTTTGAGGCTTCCGTACAACTTTGATATCAAACAGGTTGGAATTGTGGAGATGAACATTCTGAAAAGCTTTTAATCATTTTGAAAATCAATTCTATCAGTAAGGATATATTTTTGCGATCAATTATGTGTAACAACTAAAGACAGTAGGATATATTTTCCAATCAAAATAATTTGGATGGAAACTTGCTTTTTGACCTAAATGCCCATGCCTACCCCACCACCACCTCCCGCACACAAAACCACAAGGGGCAATGTTTTCCTGGGGCGAAGTTTTCCAGGTTTTTCTAAAGAGACCCTAGAAAAGGCACAGCAGGGTGATAATCCTGAAGCTGAACAGGTGAAAATCTTCATTGTGTCTAAGGACACAAAGGAGTTCATTCAGAGCACTGAGAGGGAAGCTTCCTGGAAAGTGGATATTCGCATGCATAGGAAGCAATTTGCATGACTCCTTCTGTGTGGTCCCAGATGAGCCATGCTGTCATTTCCCTCTTACCACATTTCCATACCGACACAAATTTTTCTTCTCCTTGAGTTCCTAGCTTCCCAGTCTCACCATGTACCAAACAGGTGAGATATTTCCAGTGCTTTTCAGCAAGTTATGCTGTCCCGATCTCAAAGGGAATATCTCACCAGCCTGAGCCAGTGCCCACAGAAATGGGCCTTATTACATGTTGACAGACATCGTAGAGTGACAGAATTTCCATGGGCAAATAATCAGGGAAAAAATCCTCCATTTTGCAGACATTAGTAACATGCTGACCTTTAACAACATCGCAAGCCTTCACTCTCCCTTTAAAGTATTATATCCGTCCTTAGGGGGAAAAACTTGTAGCTACGGATTGAAATCAGCAGTGGATCATAATGCTGGCTGTGCTATTCAATTGCCCTGCTGTATTTAGGATCCATTTATTTCTAGCTATTTTTTTTCTGTCTTGAATCTAAAAAAAGAAGTGACCAGGCTGGCAGTGACATGTGATTAATAGATTGCACCTTTAGAAAAGAGTTAGCAGAAGGAGATTAGCATTGCAGCCTATTATTTATTAATTAAATGCAGACACCCTATTTATACCAATGCTGATGACATTAGTTCATGTCCATGCTTTGGGACTGCATTATCCATCCGGTTTCCTAGCATAGTAATGATTGTTATTAAGCTGGTGGATGTTGCTGGGCTCCTTCTGTCACTTGCTTCTGTTACGAGCAGAAAAGGACAGCCCAGAAGTTAAAGGGCCAACCTGAACTTTTTGTTCAAGTGTCTGCTCTGTCACTGACAGCCTGGGCTACCTTGGCCATATTTCTTGGCTTCTTTGGGACACCACTGCTTGCTTGGGAGCAAGGGAGATCTGTACTTCCCTACAGCTCAGGGTACAGTAAAGATTAAGTGTGCAAGGCAGAATGCTGTGTGAGAAATTTTCCATTGGCTATAAGAGAAAGGATGACATTAGTGGGCATTCATGTACCTGCAGCTTCTATTTCGATTAGCAGAATGGGAAAGAACTATCACTAGTGTTATCATTTAGCCAGTGCCAGGGCAGAATAATATACTTCATGTGACTCTTGTTTTGATAAGCTGGCCCTCCTGCCTGCAAAATGTTCAAAGGAAAGTCCTGAAGCCAATCTAACCCTGAGGTTTCCATTATTCCTAGCTGCTGTTTTCAAGGTCCTGCCACCGAATGCAGCAAAACCAGCAAATAGGCTGCAGGGCTCTGATCCCACCTCATAGTGGCTCAGGGAAACCCAGGGGCTGCTCTACCAGACATGAAGCCTGGGACATGCAAATTGCTATAAGACTGTCCTGTCCTGCACCCTTGAAGAAGAGAAAAACATGTTGGTCAGAGTTCTGCTGGTTTTATATCAGGAAATTGACCTGTACCAGCTCCAGACAGATCATAAACAAACACATGGCCCTTGGTTGAACCCACTGTGATCACATGAGCCAGCAGAGCTCATAGACCACACATGTTTTGCCTTCAGAGTAAAGATGGAAATCCAGGGAAATCCTCACATTCATCAGTTGATGTCCTTGAAAAATTACTGTTCAGGTATCCACAATCCAAATGCTCAATTACCCCTGCAGAAGCATGTCATAAATGCTTAGATTTGGTAGGGTTTCTTGACAGGGTGTAATGTGTGCTCTCTTCTCTGCTTGTGTCTGTTTCTTTTTCCATGTCTTAAAGGACAGGTAAAATTCATGGTTTAGTCTCTTAACAGCATCTTCTCCACGTGAGCAGCTGCTTTGACTGCCAGCAGGACTTTCTACATCAAGGGCAGACGGTCTGGTCCTAACTGGGGGTGAGGTTTTCTCTCTACTTTCTGAAAATCCATCAGCCTCCAGAGATACGGAGGTGAGGCCTGAAATCAGTGTGTACTCAGGAAACTATTTAGGATTTGGTCCAAAGCCTACTCAGACTCCAGAGGCCTTTGGACCAATGTCTCCGTGGAAGCTTTTCTCAAGAACACTCCAAGTACCTGAGCCTTAAACATCCTCTTACTTTCAATTTGATATTTGTTTATTTGGATTTTCTTCAGCGATCATGTTCCCTTTTTGAAAGCTGAACATTGTAACTGCCAACAATTAAAAGCAAATATTGAAGAGTCTTCCAGCATTTTCTACACCATGATACAATCTGAACATGTGCAAAAGACATTCAAAAGATGAATGAAGAGAGTGAATGGGCTGATTTATCCTGGACTGTTTCTCACGGTGTGAAGTCTGCCTTTCACAGCCTGATGAAGTGCAAAGACACTTAGTGGATTTGCTACCAGGAAGGGCACACATTCGTTTCCCCTCCTGTAAATGTACTTAGAGCTGAGATGTGAGCATAGGAAAAATTACAGCCAAAAAAGCAACCACTGAAAATGCAAACTATAATTTATTTTGTCAAGCTGGTGTTAAAAAGCATAGGTTAAGGGTTGCAGAAACTGGCATAGAAATTGTGCAGAAGTTTTTCCCCTGTGTGTGTATGCTTCCGGCTGTTTTTTTTTCCTTCTTTTCCTTTTTCTTTTTCTGTCATTCGGTTCTTGTAGCTTTCCACAGTTAAACATTTCTTCCCACTGACATGCTTCAAATTCTAAGCCAGTGGTGAACGCATCTTCCTGACCACAGAAAAGAACAGATGAGGATGCAAAGTGAAGCTGCAGTTCCTTCCTGTTCCCATTTCTGTACCAGCAATGTAAAGTTCCTCACCTTTACCCACAAAGTGAAGAAGGGCAGAAAGACGGCTTTAAAATGGATGCTGCGCTGCTGGGTGATGTAGATAATACTTAGCCCTTCTGCAGCTCTGTCAGTGTCTCTCAAAGCCTCGTTCAGATTAAATCAGCCTCTTTGCCTTGCTCAGTGTATGCACCAGGAAACTGAGGAACATTGTGGTTTGGGAGCAGCACCTCATGACACACCTTGGAGCAGAAGTCATATCTTCTAAACCATACTCATGGCCTTACTTAAATTTGGCCTTCCTCTTTATTAATTTTGTCCTCTTTCCCCACCTCAGCTTTGCATGGGTCTTATGACTTTTGTAAATGTGCTGGAAAGTGAATCAGAGGGCATAGGGGTGCATCCGTGGGGAGCTTGGAGGGAAGTTGTCTCTAGGCCCAGCCTGTCAGGATCTTAGCATCCACCCATGTGCATCTTCTCTGTGGATGGGGAATATCTTGCTGCTGGCATTGCAGGAAAAAAAAAGAAAAGTGGTCCTATCATACTGGAGAGGATGTAGTCCCATTCCTGACCTCTTTGCATCCTCTGTGCTGTAGAAGCCGTCTTCACTAGCTTGTCAGTTATATTATCCCTTGCATGCAGCCCTGCAAACATGCAGTAAAACACATAAAAATGTCTGCTCACAAAAGGCTCACCAACAGCTCTGTCCAAATAAAATCCCCCAAACAGACAGTGGGTTGGGATATTGTCCTTTTAAAGCTCCTTTGAAGGTTTGATTTTTTCCCCCGCCTTTTTATGTAAATCTGTTCCACCTATACCACCCAAATGCCAGGAAATCTTAGAACAGTAAATACCCCTGCAGCACAAACAAAATCATGCTTCAGAGAAATTGTTCAGCTTCTCAAAGCCATGGCCTTGCCCTTTAAAATGAAGGGCATGCTTCTGAAAAGCTCTCCTTCCCTTCCAGAACTTTGCTTTCAGCACACTTGCAGCTGTACCACCTTCATCAGTGATGGTATCATAGCTTCTCAAGCTCAGCAAAGACACTTGGCCCAGGGAGGCATTAAAGTGATGTCTTCAAAACCCACAAGGTGCTTTGCCATTCATTTGTCATTAAAGCAACACCTTAAGAAGGCAAAAGGAGGCTATTTGCTCTAAGTTACCCCATCTATTGGCTGGGACCAATAAAATCCCTGCTCCCCCTTTCCGAAGGAAATCAGACTTGTACAATCAAGCTTTTTGTAAGTGTGTGCCTGGACCCATCTATCAGTCAATCTGTCAAGGGATCCTCCTTTGAGCTTTGAACCCACTGGGTAATTTAACCTATCGTTGATGGGGTGGAAGAGGTCCCAAAGCTATTGTGTTCCTATAAATTTCATGAAAATAGGCAGCCAGGCAGAGCAGAGAGTTCTCATTAATGCTCATAAGCCCATCTTTTATTAGACATCAATGAACTCATGGGAGTAGGGACATTGGAAGAGGGTTTACACATTCGGCTGCCCATGAAGCAACTTGTTTCAGTGTGTGCACTCTGATACCCTGTCAAGAGGCCTTCTGTAGTAACAGCTTCTTGGTTTTAACAGGATGTCAGACAGATTTCTTAGCTCCTTTCTGCTGATTTCAACAGTGTTTCACACAGCAGAAAAGTCAGCCTGCTTGTTGCATTTCCCTTCCCTCCCCAGCCAAACCCACCAGGGAGAGATCCTGTGCATTGTTTAGCAAGTAGCACAACATCAGAGGTGGCTGTTTTTCAGTGAGGAGTACCTGAAGGTAACAGAAGAAACAGCACACGCTTATGAAATTGTTCTGGTATATCATAGTATATATTATAGCATATTTATAGCATATTTATAGCATAAAAAGTACTGTTCAAACATAAGCTGCTCTTTGTTATTCAATTGCATCTTCAGGTTGTCTAGATGGACTTCAGGGTTAAGAAAGGTGTGTGAACAAATCTTATTTTCTTTTGACATGGTCCAGCCTGTATCAGTTCTTCTTCCAAACCCTTTTGCATTAATCTGTTTGTCATGTGGAATAAACAAATCTGAGTTGTGACTCAAAGCATCTCTGTTCACCATGAGGTGCAGGAAAGCACACTCTGAAGCAGACCTCCAAAGCCCCAGATGTGTGTCAGTATATCTAGCCACAGGATAGACGGTGCTTCAGCTTAACTTCTGAAATCCCTGTGTTTCCCAGGATGGCAGTCAAAACTCTGGGCATTACCCAAACATACCTCTGGACACAGGTGTTTACAGTATACAGTGTAATGTACTACAGGCAACCTATAGGTGAAGTTCTCTAGCAAAGATTTTTGGTGTAGAGTTGATATAACTTGGCTACAAAGTCCAAGGAATCAGTGCAAATGGAAAACATACGTGTGTGTGTGTGTGTGTGTGTATATATATATATATATATATTTTATTACAAGGACAGCATCAAACAACTTGAATATACCCCTAGCCGGTACCAGTCATATGGCAACCTGTATTTCAAAGAGATGCCACTTGAAATCAACGTCATGTTAGAGTTACTGCTTTTCATGAGCATCAGAAAATGCTCCTTCCCTTTATTTCTTCAGATCAAGATTTTTTTTAAGTATATACTTATATTATTTGTCCTCATTGTAGCATTCTGAGTAAAGGGAAAGTCAGTTTAATGCCTCCTTTCAAAGAAAATAACACTGATTTGAATATGTGGATTTGCACATAACTACGTGGGCTGTGCGTGCACATACATTGTTCAGGTCCTATGTCTTTTTAGATTTTGTAAAAGTCAGTGGCAATTTTACAGAAAAATTATCGGGTTTGATTTTCAATTTGTCAAAGTATTTTCCTTTTTAGGATTCATTCCTATATTCTTTTTACTGGAAGCAAGAATGTCTTATTTTCTTTTGTTCTTCCCTTCTTTATTTCTTTCTTTTTTTTTTCTTTCTTCCTTTCTGTCTTCGACATGCCTGCCTGCCTTAGCTAACATCACCATAATTTCTAGAAGCTATAACAAACGTGAAAGAAAAGGACCAGGTTTTCTTCTTTTTAAATGGTGGTGACTAACCAGTAACTCCACAAAAGTTCTTAAAAGTCAGTTTGATTTACTATGGGGTATATTAGAGCAGGCTTTGGTATACATTATCCTGCCAAAGAAGTTGCTTTTATGTATGGAAGACCAACAGGATGAAACTGCAAAAAAAGCTGGTTTCTTTCACTTCTAATTAATGGGAACAGAAAATGAGAAGCGAGGGGACAGGGGGAGGGAGAGGGAGGCAATTCCTCTAGGTGGCAAGGAGAGCATTTGTGGCAGGAAGGATTCAGCACAGTGCTCTTGCACGTCATGGACCATCCTCTTTATAGCTGGATGTGTGCAAGGTGATGAAGCAGACAAGAGCAGGCAGCTTGGCAGCTGGAGGTGTTGCCAATGTGGTCTTTTGCAGATGAGGTTTATTTGCTGAAGGTAGGCCATTTTCTTTGACCATCACTCGCACACACACCTTGCAATTAGATTGTTTGGTCCAGGTGATCTCATTTGCTTCACTCAAAACATCAAGCTAGGAATTAGGTGAGGAGTGTCTGCCTCAAGTATCTCTAGTGCTGTGTGAAGAAACAAGTCAGGAGGACAGAAGTTTGCAGAGTTACTTCTAGTTACCTAGATCTTATGACTATCCCTTTTACTTTAACCTCAGTAGAAGGAGAACAACCTCAGAGCAATATCCCAGCCATGCAGGATTGGATTATAGCCTTTGCCATCTAGCAGCACAGACAACACAAGGGAAAAATCACCTTTGCACTCAGCTGATGTTAAAACAGTAATATTACTTGTCTTGTTCTTTGATATGCTGCAAGGATAATGTCCACCAACCCCTGTGAGATGTTCTGTGGTAAAGGGACAGAACCATAAAGCATCAGATGAAATCTCTATGCCGTCCAGTACCTGGCAGAACTCTCTGAAATAACAGGGGGAAAATGGCTGGGAGCTTGCGAGAGTTTTGTAGAGCTTCTTTACACATTTCATGCAAGTTCATCTTCCCAGCTCCCAATCTTACAGTGAGCCTTTGAACACACCACTGAGCTAGGAAACCAGGGGCAATACTCCAGCAACCAGATTCCCTCAGGCCATACTTGGCTGTATGTGTTCTGATGATGGATCAAGCATATAAATTTTCAGTGGGAATACATATTGCCGAAGTCTAATTGACCCTTACAGTAATTACTAGATTTTTACAGGTCAGACTTTAACTCAAACTTAGTCTCCAAGAGATATTACTGAGATTGCTTGAACAGCTCCCCATAGTTATTATTTTTCACTCCTGGCAGTAGCCCTGCAGAAGTAGTTTGTTCTTTAACTCGAGTGGTGGAAGTCCTGGCTTGCAGTCCCAGAGCCTCCATACTCCTCCATGGTGACCTGTAACTGACATCTTTGCGCTTGAAGGCTATGCCCGTCTCCAGGTCTCTTGCTTTGTTAAGGATGAAATTCAGCTGGGACTTGGAAGCAATTCTTTCTCTCACTTGGCTTTTGTTGTGTTGTGAAGAAAGACTGAGGGAATTAGGTCTATTTAGTCTGGAAAAAAGACGGCTGAGGGGTGACCTTATTAATGCTCATAAATACTTAAAGGATGGGTGTCAGGAGGATGGGGCCAGGCTCTTTTCAATGGTGCCCAGTGACAGGACAAGAGGTAATGGGCACAAACTTGAATATAGGAAGTTCCACCTAAACATGAGGGTGGCAGAGCACTGGAACAGGCTGCCCAGAGAGGTAGTGGAGTCTCCGTCTCCGGAGACATTCAAAACCCGCCTGGACACGTTCCTGTGCAACCTGCTCTAAGGTGGCCCTGCTCTGGCAGGGGGGTTGGACTAGATGATCTCCAGAGGTCCCTTCCAACTCTATGATTCTGTGATTCTGTGACTCTGTGATTCTGTGTTTGCTCAGACTCACAAGTGAGGTCTGGAACCAGCGAGCACGTGTAATCTGGGATGGGCAACAGTTCCTAATTTGGATAGCTCATTTGCTTTATATCTTCTGGAGATATAAGCCATGAGTTAAACAGACACAGAAATTTCTGGAGTGATCTATCCTAGTGATAACTCCTATTTCTTTATTTTTGAATGCAAAAAGCATAATTCCCTCCCTCCCCCAAATTGTTCAATTTCTACAATTCACTGAAAAATATTCTGTCCATGGGCTGAGGATTTTTTCCACTTGCCAGAATCAGGCTTCAACATTTAATATTCCTTTTTATTTTTTTCATGAATGAGGGTGGAAAACAAACCTGAATATCTCATCCGACACCCAATACAGTTCATGTTAATGCCACTGTGGATATAAATGAGCACTGCATCAAGCCCGAAAAGTTTTACAAAATGTCTGGGTGCACACATTCCTGTTGGAGTGGAAGGGACGCTCCTGGGCAATTTTGATCTTGCTATTGATAAAATGCAATAAATTCTTATTACTGAAGTGGAACCCTCTCAACTGTCAGAGAAGTTGTTAGTAAAGAGGTTGCTAAGAATTAATGGCTATGTGTGTGTGTAAGTGTGTATCACAGTGAATAATAATAACTACTTTAGTCAGGTGCTCTTTTCAGTCCTTTTCTTTATGTCAGCTGTTCTGTAGTTTTTAATATTTTTTTCCCTTCAGGGGGTATTTAAGTAAGAGGCACTGTTAGCTAAAAAGAAGGAAAACAAATGCAAAAACAAATATAACTTGAAAACAGCATTCATTCCCAATGGATTGTGGTGCCTGGAATTTACCTATCTTTTCTGTGTGTCTTCAATTATTATTATTTTGTAGAATTTAAACAGGGACATTTGCTCCAAGAAAAAATAATAACAAAGATGATCCTCTGACTTAACTCCTCATAGGAAATATCTTAATCCTCGTCTCCTGCAAGGAGGAAATAAGGGTCTGAGAGCCACTGAGTTTGGATGATCTGGATCAACATATTGAATCCTTTCTCCTTCCATTCTCCTCTGCTCCTTTCCCTTCTTCCGTTCCTACACACTCAACTACTGCAATCCATAAAAAAAACCCCACATTTAAAGTGGGACTCCGTCTAGATTTGAGCCACACTCAGCCCTGAACCCAGCTTAAACTTCCTGAGGGAACATAATCAGGACTGTGTATTCCCATTCTCTGCAGATGCCATGTCCCCAAGACTAATTTCTTTTTGTTTTAAACAAGACAGCTACAAGTGAACTCTTTTCCAACAATGTGAATTCCAGTTTTGTCTCTGTGGTTGACTAGAAGTTGCATCCCAGATTTGGAAGTGTTGACTGGACACAAAACATGGCACGGGCAAAACAGAGACTACTGGTCAGTATATGATTGCTGGCTAGAGGGTTAATCCATGCCCAGGGGAGCCATCTGGTGAATGGTCTGCAAGGGGAACATTTCAGTTTCACCTCTTCCCCAAATAAATTTTATCCTTTCATGTATGGGAACTAATCAGTCCAAGAGAGAGATATTAGTCAATGAAACAGCTTTCTGAAGGAATCTTCATTGTCTGAGTCATTTAAAAATTGGCTGGACAATGAACTGCACGAATATAGGGATTCATTTCGCTCTGTCCAAGGAGAATAGTGAGTGTGTGGGATAGATGAACTAATATGTCTTTTCTGCTGCTAATTGCTGTAATTCTGAGAAAGAAAATGGGATGAAACCACTGCAGCAGGGGAGCTGGGAGACCCCCAGACCAGAGGGGTTATCACTTGTCATTCTTAATCATACAGCTAGAGTCTTGTGGCAGGACGACTGCACAGGGTACAAATGCAGACAGCTTACGCAGCTCCATTTTCCCCACTGGCACAGTCTCTTTATGACTTATTGTGTTAATTAGCTCACCTGCTCCGTTCCATGGTGGAACTAAATGCACAGTGATTGTCACCAGAGGAAGAAAGAGGGGACTTTGTGCCCAGATCCAGTGACTTTGCTGTTCTGCAAAAGTGGCTTTAAGAAGCTAGCTTTCTAGACATCCCTTGAGAAGCAGAATCTTCACAACTGGCAAACAGGAGGGTCTTTGTCTTCCCTCTGGTTTTCTGGGACTGTTCCTGGGGCTTGCTGGGCTCTACTGAAGTCTGGGGATACACAGTCCAGTCTGAGGCCTTGTCCCTGCAACCACGTGGGCTCTGGTTCCCCACAGATACTGCCATCAGGTTCAAACTGATGTGCTATAGGCCTGGAGAGTGGGGATTATTTCTTTGTTTAGTTTTAAAGTAAAGATAATCTCATGAAATAACAGTGTTCCCTAATTAAAATTAAAAAAAAAAAAATTCTCCCCTGCCTAGTTTTCAAAATAAAGTATTTCAGACTCAACTAAAGTGAGTCCTGTCCTAAGAAGACAGGATGTGTCAGTCCAGCAAAGGAATAAGTGTGGCTCATGGGAAGGAGTGTCCCAGCCAGAGGATTGAAGGTTGTTATACAAATTAATGTGGTAATTACAGTATCATCTGGAGAAAGTAACTGTGACTGTGTCCCTGTTCTGCTAGGTACTGTATGCACTGTAATGAAAGAGAAGTCCTGGCATGGTTATAATCTCAGCAGACAATTCAGAAAAAAGGGTTCATTATTACTGTGTCATAGATATGGAGCCAAAGCCCAGAGACATTTTAAAGGTGCAATAGTCACCATCACCCTGGTGCTGTTTGGACATACTATGTGCAAGAGTAAATTTAAATTCTTGACAGAGGACTGGGACACCCACAAATGATATCAGTCAAAGCCAGAGATTTTTTATAAATGAAAATTTCTTCAAAATTCTTTTTTTTTTTTTTTTTTTTAATTTTCTAATAGTCACTGAAAAGGAAAAGGGAAAAGAAAAGCTCAAAATTCTTCATTTGTCCTTTGTTTTGGTGGGAAGGAGGGATTTTATCTTGAATTTCAGTAGAGAGAAGAATGGATAGGAGGGATTCTTTCTAAAGACAAGCACAAATCATAATGAAAAAATAATCAGGACTAAGAAAGAAAAACAAAAATCATATTTTTTGGTTAATGAGCTGTATGTATTAGTTAGGTCCAAACATGCCCCTCCAAAACATCTGCCTAAAAGTAATAGGCAGAAGGTCATATAAAGAGGCTTTCTCAGAGTAGTCTTGCTTAAGCTCTGTTTTAATAAAGGAAGTAACATTAATAAGATATCAAACGATCAGTCATAAAAAAGTATAAGCAGGGAAACAAAAAGTGAATGTATGTGAGGAAGGGGAGGATCAAATGCAACTTCTGCCCATGCCAAAACAACCCTATTATAAGTGAAAAGAACGTTAGGCAGAGATTATTAAAAAATAATCCATTGTTCAGTAATGGCAAACATTTCACACCTCACATGGCAGAAGCAATAAATCCCATTGATTCCTCCAAGGCAATTTACAATTAAACACTGATTTGAAAATAAATAAATAAATAAATAAAGGCAGAATTCATTGTGGCACCTTACACCGCCAAATCAAAGCAATTGGAGTGGAATTGAGAATAATTACCAGATGTGTTGCTTTGTGCTCAAAACGGCATCCGTTATTTACAACTACCAATGATGTTCTTTATTTATTCCTCCTGCTGGTCTAATGACTATTGCCATTCAGCGTTCTTTTATTTAATCATCAACATCCAAAAAAAGAAGTATCTTTTTTCTCTTTTTTTTTTTTTTTTTCTTTTGGCAGCCGCAGAGAGGGAGAAGTTTCCTAAACCCTAACAACAGCAAATTGCTCCAGAGGAATGCATCATTTTTTCAGCCTGGCCTGCAATGTAATTATGAGCACTGCCTTCAATTTATTGGCCTTTTACAGATGTGCAGTCCAAATGGATGCTACTTTAACTCCTGGAGTAATGAATATTTGTTTTCTCCGTGCCTGTTTCACGTCTTTTCTATGGAGGATATTTCTGGATGGAAATTGACTGGTGGTCATAAGCATTAAGAGAGTTTGAAGCTCCCTAGGGGAACCTAGCACAGTCATAAAGTTGCAGTACATGTAGCCATGCACACACGGAAAGAAAAGTGTTTGCAAGGGAAGAGTCTCTGGGGATGAGGATTTTTTTTTCTTTATTCTTCTGTTTGTTTCAATCCCATTTGGAGGCAGGGTGCTCTTCAGGCTCATTCTGGGTAAGGACCAAGGGAAAATATTCCTTGAGGAATGAAGAAATGACAAGGTAGATATTAGCAGTCAATTATATAATCTGGCCCTTCATATGCTATGTCCTGAATAAGCCATTTCATGGGTGTCCTCAAATTTTTTCTTGGGTGTATTTACGTGGACATCTCTATTGATGTAGAGAAGGAATTCTGAAGGAATAGGTGAAGCTGTGCTGAATTATCCCAGCTGCGGGCTGTCATATAAAATGTCCCTCTTCTATTGTCATCTCAACATTCCTAGAGGTAAAATTTTTGGGACACCCCTTTACCCCAGAGTTTACCGATGGAACACTATTTCTTCTTATATACCTTTTCCTCTCTTTTAGGCTCTTTAGAATGGATCCTAGTGATTACATGGGGGTTGGCACACTTGCTGTCCCTTATGCATATTTAGATCAAATCACATCTTAAATGATAATGAGCTTTTACCATTGTTAGTGGTCTCTGGGAAGCTTCCCAGGAGAAGCAAGTCCAGGCAGGTCTGAATAAACAGTCACAGGGACAGTGAATGAATACATGGCACAGGAGCACACGAGGAAAACATTTTGTCTTTCATTTCAGGTGGAATCTGGTAGGTTCTCCCCTCTCCATCCACCCCTGGCGTGAGTCACTGCCCTTCCACTGTAAGGCAGGTATTGCCACAATACATCTGCAAAGTCTTTCACCCAGTACTTCAAAAAAAGGGTGAACATTGTACAGGGTAAACTGGAAGCCAGACAATGCTGGAGAAAGAAACCAGGTTGTAGAAACTAATGGTACTTCTGCCACTTCTGTTTTTACGCCAGGAACACTGAAAGTGGAAAGATGGTGAAAGATATTTTGTAGCTAGTAGGGATTAGAAGCCATCACAGAAGGGCCAAAGAGAAGCAGACACTTGAGCACCAGTGATACATCCCTGCTAGTGTGCAAATTCTGCATGATGGGCTCTCTGAAGAGCTAAGGGTGCAGACCATAAGATCTGTGCCCTTTGCTAGTCTATTGTATGTGTAAAGTTGATGGAAGCAGGGCAGTTGCTGTCTAAGAAACATAGAGCAAGTTTCAGAGTACACACACCAGTTCCTGAATGGCTCAAAATTTCCTGTCAGATGGGTACTCTCAGTGAGCACAGACATCTCTGCTCCTTGTTCTATGCCTTTAATCTTCCGTTTTGCTCATTCTGCTCTTTAATCATCAGACGATTCATGACAGTAATTGTGAATGTCCCTGGATAGCTCAGTAATAAATGTATCCTGAACAAACATGCCTGTCAGAGTCTATTTAGCCTAGAGCATCAAGTTTATGACCTCATGAAAGAGAATCATTCTTAAGTTCTCCAAACAACTCTCAAAGTTAATCTCTACTTGCTATAAACATTAACTGTATTTTGCTATTTTCCTCAAGAATTCAGGATAAGACTCTGAAAATTTCATAGGTGCCAAACTCTCTAGGTTTAAAGTAGGACTTTGTAACCCAGACAACACCTCTGGGTTCAGGTCTTAATGTCTGGACCTTTGCATTCTACCTCTTCAAATCCACCTTTTGGGCAAAGCAATAGCAGCAGAATAATATCTCAGGATATTGTTAATAAAAGTATATTTCTCACCAAAAAGATTGCTGCCGTGGCATGGAGGACAAGACCTATTTCTTTATTCAGCTTTCAGCATATACATTTGGTGTAAGAGTTTCCGTGAATAAAGAAGTGGAACGGGAGAAGGGTTTCTTTCATTGTTAATTATTTGTGCTTCTGGTCTAGTGACCCAAACTATATTTAGCTCCCCATCAAAACCAAAACCTGAAAATTAAATGGACTGGAATGGAAAGGTGGTCTCTGTGTCACTCTCTGGATTCTGTTTCACAAGATGCAATCTTCCTCGATTTCCAAAACCAATTTTCTCCCATCATCTTATGAAAGTAGAGGTCATCCTGTGAAATGTGATATCTCACCAGTTTTTATAAAAGAATGTGCCCTTCCCCACAAAAGGAGGGTTCATTAAATCATGCAACTGATCAGATTGCTGAAGCCTTGATTGGCCGACAGCCAGAGCGAAGAAATCCATGGGGAAGAGGCACATGGCATCATCAAAATAGGCTGGGGTATTTTAATCACACTGCTATAGGGAGGAAAGGGGAATCTCAAAGAAGGGCAATATGGAAGCTTTATTGACTTTTAGGGTCAACAGAAGATGGGAAATAATCAGCCAGCCACATCTGAATTCCACAGTTTAGCATTTATTCCCAGGTACCACTTTACTGCTAATCAGAGTTCAGAAATAATTCACGACCCACCTCTGCCCTTGTTGTGTGACTTCTCTCCCCAGTGTCTTTACAGAAGTTGGCAGACCGCTGTTTGTAGCCAGTACCAAAAAGCAGCTACTTCCGGACTAGGTGACAGCAACGATGTGAAGCATTTGCTGCAGGACAGGAAACCCAGTAATTTCTGAGAGCAGGTCCATGGTCTGAGACAAGCTTCAGGCAAAATGATGCCTTGGACTAGCAGATAAGACCAAAAAAAAAACCAACTGCATATGCTAGGTAGAACATGAAAAAGGTGCAGGAACAAGTGAAATCAGGAAGTTATAGCTTATGTTCAAGCTGAACATCAGATGTTTTTGAAGACTTGGTGCAAGTGTTGTCTTGGGTTATGGGGTTTCTTCATTCCCCAAACTCCATGTGGGATTAGGCAATAAGGCAATTAGGCAATACCCTATTTTCCTTTGAAAGGTGGTCAGATTGTCCTGACAGTCATGCTTTACAGGATCACAAGGCTTCAGGTTCTGCAAATGTAGATCACACTTTATGAAGGCAAACACTTCACTGGGGTTAGGAAAGCTTGCTGCACAAGCACAGGCTACTTCAGGTGCATCAGACTCACTGGGAGAGCTATAACCTTGCTTACCTTAATGGGACTTTCTGATGAGTCTTATGCTGCAGATCTTACAACAAAAAAAGGCTACATTAGTTTATACCTCAACAATGCATGTGACCACCCCAGGCTTTACAGGAGGAATATGGTCACAGAGTTGCAGCTAACACATTTCCGGTGGCATAGATCTCCACTGTAAGGTGACAGAAGCTCACTTTTGTATTTAATCTCACACTTGGTGAGAGGGATGTGAAAGACCAGGTGGTAGGTACCACATCTGCTAAAATCTTGCAGGCAGAGCCCTTGGTTTTGTGTATTTGGGGAAGTCAGCACTTGTGTCTGTGTGATGTCTATTTAGGAGGATGCACGCTTGGATCATGGTCCTTCCACACAAAGTTGCAAGAATTCAGAGCCATAGCAGGTGACTCAAAGAGCACCCAGATCTGAATCAAAAGTAAAGAGCCTACCTGCTCTGGATTTGCAAGGGGTAGATAACCTACATCTAGGAAAGTATATGGAAAGCATAAGAAAGTGTCCCGGTATCCAGTACAGCTGCCCAGAGCTCTGAGACATAATATGCTGGGGACTTCATTTCTATCAGTCAAGAAGAGGGGACTTGACAGGGCACCCTCGATTCAGACACCTGTTCCTCAGGCTTGAGGGTTTTGCATAGTTCAGACAAGCAACCTCACTTCTGGCTTTTGTTCTGTGTCAAACCTTTTGATCTGAACAAATTCCTTTTGGCCATGCTGACCTGCCCACTTTCCCTTCCCAGACTGTTGTTAGAAACAGCCCCAGGCTGAGTGGGCTTGCAGGTCCCTCCAGCTTCCCCTGCCAGGAGTGGAGGAGGGGATAGCCCCCTTAAACCTAACTGGTCTGGGGGAAATGCTTTAAGGAGCTTAGAAATAGAGGGGTACTTTATATCTCAGGCACACTACTCTTCTGAGGAGAAAAACAGTCTTTCCTGGGGGACTGCCTCTCTCTTCAGTGACTCCTAGACAAGCTGAACACCTTAACCCAACCACAAAATAGAGCAGCAAAAGCCTCCATCAGAGCAAAAGTCCCACATCAGTGAAATGTCTGCTACTGCCATGCAGTGGGTAACACCCCTGGCTGAAGCAGTGCTCTGGTGCTGAGGGCTCCAACCCCAACACTAAGTTTTGTGGGGAAGCTATTACATATACTATTAATGCTCTGGGGTTTTGCCATCACTAGAAGGCACTTCCCCTTGATTTCCTGGGCAAAGCAGTTGTGCAACTCCTCTGAAAATCAAACCTTTCATTCTGAGACTTAAAATTTGAATATATATATATATGGTTTTATCAACTAACATCTATAGCAATGCATTGTTTTACATCCCTCCGGTTTCACACATGGGAAACTAAGGCACGGAAAGGCATAGAACCTGGCATAAGGTGTTCTACTGTAGTATGACTGAAAAATAATACTATCAGAATTGACCAAGGTCGTCTTCTCCTGTTGCTGTGGGACACCAAGCTCTATCAAGGAAGGGATGAATGATTCACTTCTTCCCAAAGGGAGCATTGGGTGATATTGCCTGCTTGTCCTTGCTTTCTCAGCTGCTCCCAGGACCAGAGGTATTAGTCAACAGCAACAGGATGACCAGAAAGTTGTGATAGGAGCCAAAAAAGTCTTAATTTGCAGAGGGAAGGGCACACAGGGGCTCCTTCACAGGAACAACTTATGGTTTCAGAAATACTCTCTGTTAGCTGTTAAAGCAAATTCTGCCAAATGGTCCAGTTCTAAGCAAGCTGAGAGCTGTAAATTCAGTGCATGAGTAGCTGATCCTTCATTCATGCGAATCAGCACACCTCTGCCCTAGGGTGAGACATTTGAAGGCCATGTGTCTTGCTCACCAGCTGTTGTCTGAGCAGTTTTCCAACTCTTTGGAGAATATTGATATTGATTCTGGAAACCAAGAGTTAATCTGGAGAGACAGACAAACACACACAAATAAAGTGCATTTGAGTTTAAAGAAAAAAGTTAGCATCATGCCATTGAACTATTGACAAGGCTGTCACAAATATCATCTTGTCTCAGTGTAAATAAACAAGCTTAGTGCTGTTATTTTAGAATAAAAGGCCAGAATAGGTTTTGTATTGACTTTCTAATACCCACTCAAGAGTTGGAAGAAGAAAATTAAAGATAATAAAGTAAAAGTGCAAACCAAAAAGTGGAGACAGCCAGTGCATAGTAAACTGTGAATCTGCGTCCTCTTCAGCACAGGAAACCAATTGTGTAACTCAGTAAAGGTCAGCAGCAAGATAAGAAGTTGAGGCTGTCAGTGAATCCCCTTCTATATTTGGAAGGATGACAGCTGCAGGATGATACGATCTTGGTCTGCAGTGATTCAAAGGCTGGTGCTCGTGTCCTACTCTTTCTGCATGCACCTGAGAGCTGGGTGGTGTTTCTGGGACCTGTCACATTTGTTTGAAGTCGGCCTGCTCCTGGGTAGCTTATCCAGTCCACTGGCAACGATGGTAATGTAAACTGGTAATCCCATCTTAACTCTGTTCAATGACAGGAACATTTATAACTCCCTACAATAGATTCATGTGTGATCCCAAGTTTTCTGCATTTGCCTTTCTTGCAAAAAACATGCACTGATGCTACAGAAATTACTTGTATCTTTTCTCGGGCTGGTTCCTCTGTGTCTTGGCCAAATTTAGCACTTGCTTTGGGTGGTTTCCTGGACTACACCCACCTTCCTTATCAGCCTCTTCTTTGAGGTCCTTTCCCTGGGACTTTCCAAGCTTCTCCGGTACCTTTGTGGGCTTTTTCACTTCCTTTTGTCATCTCAAGTGGAAAAGGATAGAAAAATTAATAAAGATGGGAAAAGACTGGAAAGGGAAATCTGTTCCCCTTAGACCAGCAGCCCTCTCAGAAAGGACAACTGTTTTATCCATTGCCCCTTCCCAGCATGCTTTGGGCAAACTATGAATGAAATGTTAGAGCTGCAAGACCAAGATGCTTTCCTTAAGGACAGCAAGTAATGTGTGGGAGCCCACACATACCATTTGGCAATTAATGTGCTGCTAAATGAGCTGAGGTGCTTACAGAGTGGGTGCTATCAAATGCACATGCTGGTTCAGAACCTCTTGTAAAAAAAACTAACCACGTTTATGTGCTCTGAAGTAAACCTTGAGCAGCTGCAGATAAGAGGAACAATGCCTCATATGAAAAGACTGAGAGAGATTTTGAGGACTGCAGAAAAATGTGGATAGAGATGAGGAGCTAAAGGAAAGTTTCAAGCTGAGGGAAAATGGGTTGATAGAGAAGATAAAGAGGAGGAAGGGATGATAGTTAGAGGGGAAAAGAGATTATATGAGGGACTGACAAGAGGATGAGGATTTGGGGCATGGGGTCCAAAGACAGGATAGAGGAGAGAGTCAGTGGAGAGATTTGTTCCAACCCCTTACAAGCAGCAGATGTGGAAGACACTAACTGGAGTCAAACAACGCTAATAACTGTGGACTGCTGCTCCAAAGGCAAAAAAGCCATCTCTGCCTGCAAATCCCTTCGTCTATGTGACCAAGGGATGAACAAGGCTTTCCCTGAACCTGACTGGTATGCATGATTTTGAATCAAATCAAAACATCCTCTAGATCTGAAGTGTATCGTGCCTCAGATTCTGCTTTGTTCAGCTCCATGAGTTTTCAATGATGTTGCCTCATAACATCCAGCATGCCAAACTCATACAATTAGAGGGTGTAATGGCCCGTGTGTTGTTGTATGCATGCAAAGTGTTCATGCAATCATTTAATTTTAATCAGATTGGTTACTGTGTCCAAATAATGCCACCTAAATATATTTCTTTGACATTCCTTTGTGAATTCCTTTGAGATGGAGAGTCAAATGTAAGGCAAGCAAAGCGGAGATATTTGTTTTGTTTTCTATTTTAAAGGAGAAGCTTTGGATGGAAAACGCAGAAATTCCAGTTCTATGTAGAAGCTGCAACTCCTTAGTCAGAGAGGAGATGCCGCTGCAGTTGTATGGATAAACTCTGGGCTCTTGTATTGGGAGTATAAAACAAGGGTCTGGGACAAATAATGACAGCACTTCCAGATTTTGCACTTCTTTAGTGGTTGTTTGAAGGCTAGGAGTAGCCTGTGACGCTTCTGCCTGGCCTCATGCACAGTGCAGAATTTCAGTTAGTGATTCTTGGATCTGTCCCACAGCTTCTGTCTCAGCCAGAGCTATATAATTGCCTTGAAAAGTCTCAAAGCAATGGAGAGGCTGACACATCCCTAGTCTCAATAGTTAATTACCCTCACCGGTTAATCATGCTCACTAATTCCCTTCATATTCAACAAGATGATGATGGCTTTTTTTTCCTTCTGAGTTTAGTTTCTCTGAGCCTCAGTTTTACCTTTGTTAAAATGGAAGTAATAAACAAAGAGCCAGATCGTCCGCTGATGTAGATTAACACTACTGAGCACAAAAACTCCTTTCTTACCTGCTTCCAAACAGCCTTTGCACAATGAATTTAATTGCCTTCCTGGGTTTTCCAACTCCTACTTAAATCTATTTTGTTTGGGGTTAGACTGCTTTGAAAACCCTGTCCGTGTCCCTCTGCACTTTTGGTAAACTGGATGCAAAAGTCCTGAACATGATATTGCCTGTGAAATGATGCAAGTCCACAATCTCTGCAGCATTGTTCTTACAAGCGTGTATCATATCAATAAAAGATTATCTGAGTGCAGGAATGAAAAAATAAAAATGAAGGAGAAAAGGATTGGGAATCATTCACAGCAGGTCATTTTGGTTGGGCTGCAATCAACAAGCCAGGCATGATAAGACAGGTATTTGAGAGAGTATTGATCTCAGATCTTTTTTCTTTTTAATTTCATTTTTGTATTTGTTTATACTTAACGCTTAATAAGCTCCTTGCATCTTGCCTGCTGGTTACATGCAGCCTCTGGCTTGTGAATTTGTTGCTCCTTGAAAGCTGTGAAAATTTTCTGCAGCTACTGAGCCAATCTCTATTTTCATATGGCAGGTAAGGGCTCATATATTCTAAGTTCCTCTTTCTCCCTCTCTCCAGCTGGTTCTGGCTCTTGCTTGATGAAGTAAATCCCGGTGTTCGTGGGTAAGAGCAGTGCAATTCCCACACTGCATTGTCATTCTGAAATGCCTTCCCATGGGAAGCATGCTTTGGTACTGTGCGTCCCTGCCTGTATGTGCATCACCATTTGCCTTTTGGTAGCAACTCCAAGTGCCCTCTGTGAGTGGTTTGAGAGTCCTGAGTGACATATTTTTTCCTATTAAGATGCAGTAGTTCATGACTCATAGATTTTGCCAGGCCATACGAAGAAGATAAGAGGGGAAACAAAGGCACAGAGGTGAAAATTACTTTTCCAAGGTCATATTGCTGTCCATGTCAGAGCTGGCCTAGACCCCAGCTCCCTCAGTATCTCTCTAGTGAGTTATCCCCTGCACCAGAAAAGCTCTCCAGGGTGATTTAGAAGGGTGTGATTTTAACCAAGCTCAAGGCCTAGTGGTCTAATGAATCTTCTCCCAACGACTGGCATGCACATAATTCATCTCGTTCTTCAGACTTTTGTGACTAATACAAGAGCTGTTCACCCTAACCTGCCCGTATGATTCATCTGTGTTTTGTACAGCCTTTGTTACTTAAACTGTAACTCTCAAGTGCAAGGGGTAAAAACAAAATTAAAGAGTGATATCTGACAGCAGATGGAGATTTAATAATATGAAGAGTAAAGGTTGTTCCAGAACCTTGTTCCAAGTTGTGCCAGTATTTAGGATGGTTAGACTTGGGCCAAAAATAGCAAAAAGATTGAAACAAGAACTCAGATCTGAACCTTTTTTGCTGTGTTTGTATCCAGGGTTTCTTTCCAGGGTCAGCCCCTGCTAGGGTAGTATCATGCTAGAATAGGAGGCAGGTGATTCATTTACACTGTAAGTTAAACCTTGTTTCATTTGCAAATTTGGTGTCTGTTCACAATAATGAGCTGTAAGTGAGCTGGGAACCAGGTAATTGAAAGGAAAGACTATCTTAGAGATATGCCTTCTTCTCTACCTGACTTCTGGTTTTGCACCATATCCGATGCTTCAATGCATTCACAGTTTCACTGTCACCTTCTTCCCTCACCAAATAAAACTCCACTTTCTTTGTTTATTTAATCAGCTTGACAGGATGATTAAAAGTTAAAATATATGGCAAGTCTGTTCTACTTTAATGTTTTGGGTTTTTTCATTTATAGCCTGCTTCAGAAGGTGTTGGCGTAAAGGAATGTAATAGCTCCTGCATGAAATTGAGTGCTTCCTTTTGTTAAGGAGATGCCCATGAATGCTATTTCTTTTTTTCATAGTTATTACTACTAACCAAAGAAGGTCAGTTTGGTTTTGAATCAGCTGTTTCACTGTAGAGGAGAGTCAAACTCTGATCAGGCTGTATGCTAAGACGTGTAGGAAAATGGAGTTTAAACACTCAGTGACTTGTTTTGTTATTAAATACAAAGCTGTCCATTCCAAACAGCAGCATTCAGCTCAGCTTTGCCATCCTCCACCAGCTGCTCTTTCCAACAGTGACTCCATAAGTGGAAGTTATCAGGAAGAATTTTATTTAGGACTCATGTTTTGATTTTATTTAGGACTCATGTTTTGATACAGTTCAAGACTACTAAAAAAAACAAAATCCCAAATGACAAGCACCGCTAAGTAGGTGGTTAACCGATTACAAAGCACAGATCTAAAGCAATACACAATTTCAGAGAAACTGCAAAATGTAAGCCCCTGGGGGACAGGCTAAAGTAAAACGAAATGGGGTTTGCAAATTCATTGAAATTAGGTGAAGCATTCGAGAGCCATCACCATTTAAAGAAATTGATGAGTCCCTGTCTGTATGTACAAGGCCATAGCATTAATCATTCACACAGACAGGAATGGACTACAGTTTTCAAACAGTATTTGCTGAGGGGTGCTGGGTGGTTTGGAAGATCTGTTGTTATAGCTGGTATTGCATATAGTTAGGTAAAGCTACATGTACACAGCTCTCACAACTCTCCATTCACCCGATTACTACAATGCATCTGCCTCATCCCATGGGCAGTCCTGTTTTCAGCTGGTATTGAGCAGCCCTCGAAACTTCAGTCAGTTCATCTGGCATCTTCCCTGAGCCAAGGTTGAGGTTTAAACACCAATATGAACCCAAGCTATCCAGAGCAAGTCATGTCCCTCTCCTTCCTGCCTATGCCTCAGTTTCCTGATCTATGCAACGTACAAGAGATTTGTATAGATCAGTCTTGTAGAGTTGTGACAAGAGAAAAGGAAACATTTGCAAGATGAAATGAATGAAAAGTCACATGGATTTCATTTACTATTGGATTTGGGGGAAGTCCAGACTAGTTATTATTTTTGTAGCTTTCAACTCCAGCATGCTTGGAGTCCTTCAACTTGTCTCCTTCCTCTCACACCATTAAGGTCTGATCCTGCCACCTTTTACTGGCAAGAGTAAATGCTACCCTTGGAAATTGTGTCATCGATTGCCATGTTAAAAGCTCAAGTTACATAGATAATTGGGAGTGAAAAAAGATTTCAGGCTGCAGTTAACATGTCTCAAGGAGAGGCATCTGTTCCCATTTCTCAACCCTGGGCTGCCTCAGGGTGCAGGTCTGCATGCTTAGGAATGGTGTCCTTCAGATAAGCTGTTCACCGGAGCTCCCATGTCCTGCCTATCTCTAGTGGCTGCTGTCCAGAAAGAGCTTGAAAAGATCCCAGTGTAACTTTCCCAGGAGAGATGTCACCTCAATGTCTTTTCCAGTGTTTCTGTCTCCCTGTAAAACAGGGCCCGTATGTGAGCTGAGTGCATGGTAACTTCCAGGGTTTAACTATGCAGGGACAGATCGAGTCCTTGATGTACAGGCTCCACAGAGATAACTCTTCTCACTGCCACCACTGTTGTCAAACACCACTCCATGCAGTGTCTGGGTGGTGATCTATGGGATGAAGACCACTCTTAAAGCCAGGCTTCTCTGACACTCATTTGCAGATCCACTGCATTGAGTGTGCATTAAGACATTGCCTCCTGATCCCAAAGCCTGGACTTATTCCTGCCCACTAAAAA
>VYZM01021007.1:132834-144320 GCA_013398915.1 Dromas ardeola
AAAAAAAAGGCGTGCTGGGTAACTGAACATTGGCCTAAACCCTCACCTCTGTAGCTGCTTTTGTGCTGCACTTGCTCCACCCCATGCTTCTCACTCATCCATCTCTTCGTCAGCATGGGTGAGCTCTGCAGCAGAAAGCAAAAATATGGGAGATCCCATGCTCAGGTCTCTCCTTCACTATGCAACACCAGTATAGCCTATCAATACTAGAGGTAGGTGGTTAAATTTGCAGCACTATAGGCCTGCTTTGGTGTAGCAGCTTTTCAGTACTAGCGAAAGGCAGGAGGGCATCTTAGAGACAGTCACCAATTCCCCCTACTCTTCCCCAAATCATAAGATCTTCTCCTTCTTCCTCCTCCCTCAGTCAAGGGGGAGACTGCCTGTCTCCAAAGCAGTTGGCTGCTCACAGACTAACTGCTTCAGCTCTCTGCCTTATTGCTATTCAGGTTCATTTCCCCATCCCATCAGGCACTAATCAGCAAAAGGTGTTGGCTGATGAGCAGAATCACCTGGGAAAAGTTGGGACACCCTTACCAGACTTCCCCTTCCCATTACCAGTCCCCTGCTACTAATTGAGATAGTCCCCAAAGTGCTGGGGGTTTGTTTTAGTTTCCTTTCTCTTTGCCTCTTTTCTTGTTTGGGTTTTGTTGTTTTGTGGGTTTGTTTTTTTTCTCCCAGACCCAGCTGCATGTCTGCAAATTTGATCTCCAAAATGGAAGCTTGGCTGAGCTGGAAGCTGTCAGCACCGACGGTTGGTAGCTGGCTGCGGCCACTTGCCAGGCAAGGGGGAAGATGAGTCCCTAGGCATCAAGGCAGCATGAAAAGTGACTACATCTAAATACTTCAGCACATGATTTCTTTCCCATTACTTTGATTCAAATCTCCCTTAATCCTCAGCTGCGTTAATGCAGTTAGTAGGTTATGAGTGCCGCATGTGGATGCCACTGGATTTGATTCCTTCACACAATTGGTTGGTAAATAATTTAGTACCAGTTTTGCCTGGAATGGGACCTGAAAATAGCCAGGCTGCTTATAGCTTCTGCTTTCTCTTTTCCTGCATTTTTCCCCCCTCACAAGCACCAGGGGGTTGTTTGTGCAAGCACAGCCTGGCAGCGACTGCCATTTTATATGTCACAGCTTCTTCATGTCCCTGCTCATCAGAATCCCTCTTAATTTATTTTCTAGAAGTGAGGGGAGGGGAGGAGTGGGGTCAGGCCAGAGAGCTGGAGCTACAGACAAGAAAGCACCTGAACACTACTGACTCGGCGTCTTGAAACAGTAAGAATTTGCCCCAAACTCTGCCACCGAATCCAGGTTTTCCTTTAGATTTGATGCTCTTGCATCTGATGAAATAGTGGTGTATTCATTTATTTGATGTTCCTGCACTTCTCAAACTCAGTCTAGACTAAGCTAGACATGGCAAAGGCAGACAGAAAATGGTAATAACAAAGAAGGAATTTCTGAGTTTGGGAAAAAGCCCTGGATGAGCAAGGAAGCAAGAATTCCACTGAAATGGCCTGGGCTATCTGGGATGGACCAAATTTCAAGTGTTCTGATTTTTCTTTGGGCACTGCCATAAAAGTATCCCTAATAATGTCCCTCATCCCCTTTCATTTCTGTTGCTTTCTGTTCTTACTCTCCCCAGCTGTTGTCAGCTACTGACCATAGTGCACCACACTGTCTCCTGTTCCCCACCCTACCTACCACTCCATACCAGACAGCATCCTCCTCATCTGCGCAAGACTGAGTTTCACCCACCACAGATATCTCTACATCTCAGCATTGCTCCTAGTTCTGCTGAGGTTCCACACGGTCGTGGGAAACTTGGTCCATGGGGCATTTTCCCTCTCCTAGCCCTATGAAATGCTTATAAAGACACTAGATGACCTCATAGGTGTTTTGTGAGACTCACATGACTAATATCCATGAATGCTGTGTGGGTGACAGAAGAAACCATGGCCAAAATCTGCTACTGAATGTTGTTCTAAAGAGAGACTCTGGTTCAAACAAGGAGCACACAGAAGCTGATGGGTGAAATACTTCAGTTTGGTGTATTCAGGAGTCTGGAATGGATTAAGATGTCCAGATTCATGTTTTTCTGGTGACTGTTAAAATAAATGTTTTTGGAACCTCTCTCAACCACTGAGGCCAACCAACACAGAGAGCTTTATGTTATCGAAGTCCTTTAGCTTCCAAAACAGGGTGTTCACATGCACATTGCACATTAAGGATGATCTCTGGCCCATCCTAATTCCCCAAACACCCAGGGGATTGTTTAGTAGAATACTAGGTAATGTAGACAGAAATGCACCTCATGGGCCGTTGTAACAGTATAAGCATATGAATTACCAAGCTCCAGTGACAGGGACAATTTCTGGTCACTATTTAGTACACTGCAATGGGCCAGGACTACTTTGATCCCGAGTCAGGTATTCAGGGCACTAGACCAATGCACTAATGTTTGCACAGCCCTCAACTTGACCTGGTGCATCCCACAAGAGCAGGCTTGGGGCCATACTCCCCTCCTCAGACACAACCTGTCCTAACACTCTGCATTTTGGTTAGTCTGCCAGCCAGTCTGCCTGCCCACTTGCAAATAAACTTAACTGTTAGCCAGACCCCAGGACCAGGCTGTCCATCCTTACACCAGATGTTTTTTTGGAGTCTCTTTCAACTTCGTAACTGCTTGCAGGCTCCCACCTCCCCATGCCAGCCCCCACACGTGGATTTCCAAATGCCTATTAGAGGACTCTGCATGGGCATATGACATTACCAGGGCATTGTCTATGAGGTGTCATTTATTAATATAAAGATTTAATTATATAGCACAGCTGCAGAAAAATGAAAGCTGCTTATGCCCTGCACCACCTCAATGCCACATCGTTGTGTGTCAGGGATTTCACTTGCTTTTATCTGCTTTGACCCCCTGCTTTGCCCCTTTACTGCTTGCAATTTCTTTCACCCAAGCAGTCTGAGGTGTTTTTCAGACACGCTGCAGGAGAGGTCCCGACACAGCGAGGTGCAAGAACCATTTCATAGAAGGGAACACTGAGGCATGAAGAAATTAAGGTCAAAAAGTTCATGCTCAGGTGCTTAAACCTTCTTCATCATTTAGGGCACAGAGGATTGACCCGCTTGTCAGAGGTGGTACCACTGTGTGTTTGCAGATCCCGTTGGCTCCTGCATGAGCAATGGTTGCTTAGCAACTTTGAGATGAAGGCCAACTATCTTGATGTCTGAATAAAGATTCAGGCATTTAATTTCAGGGACCCACATTTGAAAACACTGGCGTAGGAGAGTAGATGAAGGTTGCACACAGAGATGGCAACTGAGCGGTAGGGGCAGAACGAAGCTTGCTTTTCAACACCCGTTCAAACCAGGAGCACGCACTTGCTCCCTCTCTAGAGAAGTTTTGGACCTTTGGAGTTAGGAATCACCCTTTCTGTCCTGGCATGGCTAAAGTTGGCTCCTGGGAACAAAGTATTTATGGAAACCGGTCAGATGCTTTCAAAGGTGAGTGTTTGAAATGGCTATCCAGCCCGAGTGCCTACAGACAAAGCAGGTTTCCCCACTGATGCCTCTGGTGACATGGACAGCAGAGGGGTCCATGGGCTGGTGGTGGGGCACTGAGTTGCTCATTAGTAGTCTCCAGCTTGACTCTCAGACCCTTCTTGAGGGTCCCTCTTTCACCCAGTCTGCAAAATGGGGATAGTGATACTTCAACCACCTTTGCCAAGAGCTTTGAGAGGCTTGTTTCCCTCCTACAAACGCTACGCGAGATCTAAATAGCGGTGTTATTTCTAGTGTGTTATGCTGATAGTGTGAGGGGCATAAACAAGATCCACATTTGCTGATGGTGACTCACTGTGAGCCTTTGAGTGTTGTGTGGAAGGGCTTGCTCTGATGTTTTTGCTGCTCTGAGATAGATTATTGATTCTCTTTATCTGGTGTTCGTCTTACAAACCCAAGGTGATGAACATCCTGTTAGTTTCAAGAGCACTGGTGCTATTTTTCTACTGCTTCAAGGGACACAGAGTATGATCCAAGTACCCTCAAATGAGCAAAAAAACAGGTCAACTTGGTTCGTATCAATTAAACTGCCAACTTCAGGGGAAGGCTAAAAAGCAAGACTGGAAAACAAAAGCAGACCTTGTCCAGTGAGAGGGTCGGGAATTTTCCAGTAAATTATATTTTGCTTAGCTTGGATGGCTTTTTTTTTGTTGCTAAGCTTATTAGGAAATGCCAGATCATTGAAAACAATGTCTTTCACCTAAAAAAAAAAAAACAACCAAAACCAAACAAACACCAAACAACAAAATCCCGAGAGAAATCTCAGGAAATTGTCAAAATGTTGTATTTTGACATTGCTGCCAAGAAAAAAATTCTGATCTTTCCAGTTATAAAAGAATTTGTTATTTTAGAAATGCAATCTTAGTTCCAGGTAATTATTTAAGAAAATGTTTGGAATCTAACACACATACACATATCTATATATATACACACACATAGCTATCAAGATACACACACATATCTATATATATATACACACACATAGCTATCAAGATACAAAAATAAGGATTTGGCTTTAACACAATAGGGTTTTCACCGTTCTTCTCGATCCATAGCACAAAAAGGTCTCTCCAGCAGCAGCTGCAGCATCAACATTCCTTTCTTTGTAGCTCACCCTCCAGCCAAAAAATGCTAGATGAAAAATTTACCGCACCTCTTTACAAAAAGCCTGGCTGGGCTCTCCCCCTCACCCCACCTTCTGCCTGTCTTGAAAGCCATAAATATGAAGAGGCCAGCTGAAGTTAACTGCAAAATACCCACTTGCAAACAGGTGTAACAAAAAGGCGAGTCTGAAATGAGTGCTCTGCAGAAAGGAGAGGGAGAGAGAAGGTGTGGTGGGGGCGGGAAGGGGGAAAGGGAAAAAAAAACACTTGATTGAAGGCCTTATAAATGTAAATGGCTTGGCAGAAAGAGTTTAGCAGCCCTGGGTAGAAGATTGCACTTGGTGTTCCAAGGCCCTTATTTTCAAAATCGCAGTGCTGGAGCCCTTTCGAAGCTGGTCCCTGTGTTTGCTTTTTCAATCAGTGAATATCAGGTTGGCTCTTTTTTTTTTTGTTTGTTTGTTTTTTGTTTTGTTTTGTTTTGTTTTTTTTAATCTCTGCACTCGGATGTGCCAGGCTTAAATTAAACCTCAGAGAGAGAGAGAATGTGAGCTGTGCTTCGGACCTTTGAAAGAGCTCATCCCTGCTGCCTTTATCACTACTTATTTATGAATCTCCCTCTCCCTACCCCCCTTCCTCACCAAGCCCCATGTCTTGTTTTCCCGCAGCAAATCCCACCTTCCCTTTTGGATGTTTTTTTATTTATTTTTTTCCTCTACATTTATCTATATATTTTACACCCAGTAAGTCAATCAGTTTCAAATTATTGGTCCCTGAGACAGATGTTTAGTGAGTCATTTAGCTGTGCGAAGTTCTTCAGACAGTTTGCTCTTCCACCTCCTGTTCATTTAAAGCATCTTTTGAGGCTGATTTTTCCTTTTCAAAATGTCTTTAACTGCCGAACGCTTGCTCCCACCGGGCAGTCTAATGATGTTGGACACAATATGTGTGAACATCTCTTTAGAGGCCATCTCCCCTAGGCTACATTCTTGCCTATAAAATCATTGTTTATTTAGTCCTTAGGCCTAGGAACCATCTGCAGTCCCCATGGCTCCTGTTGTTTTTAAAGTCCTATTAAGTTTCTGCACTTCTCCTCAGAGCATTATTTTATTTCTAAACAACCACAGACAACTTCCTGTCAACGCAGCTTCTGCCAGGCAAATTAGAGATGACAGTTTCATTCTTCTGACTATGGCGAGCTCTCATCTGATGTTATTTAATGTGAAAAACAACTGTTATATAGAGAGTGATTTAAAAACAATGAGGAGAAAAATAATAATAATAATAATTTAAAAAGAGAAAGGGGAGAGGGTGGCCCAGAGACTCTGGGTTAAGGTGCTCAGACAGCATTTGCCAGTCAGGAAAACATAAGAGATTGGAAGGCTCTATATAATGGTCATAACAAAAGAGAATCAATGAGTGTTGACTTGATGTCATTTCCAATCTTTCTTTTCCTGACAGGAGCTGAAAACATTTTTGTTTGGTTTGGTAGGGTTTATTTTTGCGTTCTCTCCTCCCTGACTTTCCCCACCTCCCATTACCCTCCTTTGCTGAGTAAGCACTCAGAGCCAGGGAGAGTGGCTGAGCCCTGTCGCCCAAGGGAGACCCCCTCCTGCTCAGCTGCTCTTGGCCTCAGCACCCAGGAGCTGACATCAGGGACACCAAAATCAACCCTCACTTGACCAGCATCTCGGAAGCAGGATGTTCTCAGCATCCAGCAGTGTCTGCCCCTTGCAAAGCACTCTGTGTAGGACTTTGTCCCTGTGTCTTGGTAGAGGCGCCTCGCTTAAACAGCTCTGTGTAAAAAAAGGTGAAGTTGCTGTGCTAATGTTAGTGCCATGAGAGGTATATCTGAGCAGCTATGTCTGATCTAGCCCCAGACTTCCTCTTGCTCTGCAGGCAAGTGGACTAGCATAATTCATGCCCATGCATATGGAAATATTCTTCTCCCTAAAACCAGACAGCACCATCCATTGTCCCTACTGGGAAAGGCCCCTGGCTTGTGTTACCCCCCAGACTGTGCCCAGGTATTGCCCGTCAGAGTGCTAGAAGGCCAGGGCTAGCACCGTGCCAGCCCATACACTAGTAGCAAAACAATAGGGATGACCAAAAAATAACACCTGAGACCAAGCTCGCTCCTTGGACAATAAGCCAACCATGGTGTTTTGACCCTCCTCAGCTTCTAGAACTACTCCTAGGAACAATAAGCTGCTGGCTATGGCTTCATGCTGACTGCTCCTGAAAAAATGTATAATCAGGGAGAAAGTGAAAAATCAGTAAGAAAAAGAGGCAACCTGAACCTGTGTGACCTCCATGAACCAGCCAACACCTCCCTGTTTTGCCACCTGCAGATCAGCTGTGATAGTTGGGTAGGGAGGCTGCATTCAGTTGTGTTCATAAGGCTCTTCAAGACATGCAGGGACAGGATTGCAAATGGAAGTGATTAAAACGGGCTGTGTTTGTACACTACAGTAAGTCTGTGGCTAGAGTACTCAGACATCAGGACAAGAGGTTAAGGTTGCTTCTGTAGTCTTAACTCTGATGCCTTCCAAATGTGCATCATAATAAGGTTGTCAACCAAACCCTTGCTTGGTGGAAGTCTGTGTAGCTGCATTGAAGTTTAAAAAAGTGTGAAATTTTGTTGCATTATATTAGCAAAGAAACAGCACATTACGCTACCAAGAAAAGAGGCTGACATCAATGGAACTATGTTGATTGGCACCAGACGAATAGCTGCCTTTTCCAGAAATCACAGACTGGTTTTTCAGACAGTACAATATCACTTCAGGTGAGCATTCCTGCAACCTTAGCTGTACCGTTGCCGTATTTCCACAGCCTGTTTGTTTCCTTGAATGCTCACACTGTTTTTGCTCTGTCAGAGCAGACCATGCTAGCCTTATCAACTTAGATGGTTTATCTTCTCCCTATGGCTTGTATTCTAATCATCTAGGCTCCTATCATCTAGTCTGAATTTGCTTTTGAAACAGCAGGGTAGCCTTACTGAGGTACAATTCAGGGGGATATGGCAATTTCATTACTATGAAGCTCATTTAGCTGCACACTTGGGTGGTCTATATACTCCAGTAAATTTTCACTGTTTATGCTGTGGCTGTGAATAATCTCTTGAGTGCTGTTCTGTTCCGGATAGGTTTTCATCCCATCCTCAGCACCAGCATAGTAGTGTGCTTTCCAGCCATGCATTAAGCAGTGTGACCAGTTTCTATCCAGTGCAGCCTCTTCTCTCATTTTCTACTCGTGGGGGGCAAATTTAGGTGCATGATCACTTTGGTTTTGTTGGTTTTGTTTTTGAAGTCTGTCTTAATGTCTACACTTGAGGTGTGCAGTAGAGGAGGCAAGATGAGGAAGCGTCCCTAGTTGTACAACCAAAAGATGGCCGCAGTCTGTGATGGCTGTAGTTTCTGTGGGAGCTGCTTCTACAGAGCCCTTAAGAAACCTTTGACTGTGCTGCAAGCTTTTGGTGTTTCAGGGCTGACATTGTCATTCAGAGCCTCTTAAGATAGCAGGAAGTTTTTCATATGGATCCAGGTGAATATGAAGAAATTTAGAGAGGCCAAACACATACAGGCTTAGGAGCGCAATAATGGGGCTCTTCTCCAGTGCTCCTCAGAAGAGTTGGGGACTTCTGGCCCAAGGTGACAAGCTCAAAAAATTTCATCATTTCACAGGAAGGGATAGAAGAGTGGAAGGGGTTTGCAGAGTAACTCCGTCTGCACTCCTTGTCCCTCCATCCCAAAGGTGCAGGAACCCTTCGCAAATACAGAGTGGTCTCGGTAACATTGGTTTCACTCCCTGAGGTGTACCCACATTCAGTCCTCTCTGGAGCAGCCTCCTCAAATGGCCCTGGTAAGTCTCTTATGGTGGGGTTCATCTGGTTTAACTTAGGTATTGGGGAAGTTTTTCTGTGATTAAGCTAGTCACCTATGTCTCCCTTTAGAGCCAGCAGAGAGGGAAAGGTAATTCCAGATGGCCATTCATGTCCTCCTAAAAATAAAACAGGGCAGCTGACTTCTGAAGGAGCCTGTTTCAATCCACAGAGCCATGCGACACCAGCTCTGACTTGGTGATGAAGGGCTGAATCTCAGCAGTGGCCCTTCTTGTGGGCCCGACAGCATGGAGAGCAGATAACAGAGTCCTGCCTCACACCGGATTAAGGAGGAGAAATCCTTTAGAGAGAGAGGGATTGCATTCCCATTCTGTGAAGGAGCTGTACAGGGGAGTGATTGGTGTGTTAGTATCCAAGAGAGATGGGGTATGTTGTGCGGATGCGGTGGGAATGCTGTGGTGAGAAGTAGTTGCATGGATCTGTTCCACTGCACAGCGAAATGATGGGTGAGTTCTCAAACAAGCTTCTCCAGATGTCGGTCATGTCTCCACACACAACACCCAGTTTTTCCCTTTATATAGGGGAGAATAGACAGGGAAAGCAGGGGAGAAATGGGGAGGGAAGGAAATCAGTTTGAGCCATTACAATTGAACCGAGACTGTATTTGGATGTGACTGCAATTAAAACGGAAGGTCTTTTAGATGTAGGAAAGAAATCCTGGCTCATAGAGTCCGTGGAGAATGCAGTATTCAGTAACCACCGAGGCAGGCATACATTATAAATACATCTGTAACTACTGCGATAGGTGTGAAAATGTAATTAACTGGAAACCTACTGAGTTTAAATGGACTTTTAGTTGTTTCAGGTTTTTTTTTCCTTCTTCTTTAGCCCTCCCCCCTCCCATTCTTAAGTTAAGTTTAGACTTGTGGGTCCTCTAACTCCCACTGGCACAGTGTAATTTAGCAAAGGTTGTTCCAGCCGAATTTGAAATTAATAATTTCAAATAGGCAAATCAATGATATTTAAAAGCTCCCTCCTGTGTGTTTGTACAATCTGCACAGGTATAAAAGCTAATCACATCTTGCTGGGGAAGAACATTTGTTATCGGTTTTAAGTAGAGCTTGGCAGTTTGAGGGGATCAAACACCATGTTTCTTTCCAAAGTGTGCATGTGCCCCTGTAATTTAATATTTCTCATTAACTTAGCGCTTGCAAAAGGTGTCAGTGCCGACAGGGAGGAGCCAGCCAGCCCTCCCCAAGAGACCATCCATTTTGTATCACCATGAGATTTGCAAATAGAAGGAGGGGACATAGAAGAGATCATGCAAGATCAGAAACAGGCAGTTAAAAATAAGGTTTCTGAGGGCATTGCTTGGTTGGACAATGAAGGGCTAAGTTTGGCTTGCCCAGCAGCCATCCAGGAGGATGCCAAAATATAGACTTCCTTCAAATATCCCTGCAAATACCATGTTAGATCAGGTCTAGAAGTCCTTGTTGTCCTTTGTCATGATCATAGCACTTTCAAGTATCACATACCTTATGAAAAAACTCTACGTTTTTCATATAAGTGTTTCTAACACCATTAATTTATTTTTAGCATTTACCTGGAACTAAGATATTGTAAAACCACTATCCATATTTGTTCTTTTTAATATAATTTTGAATGGTATTTTGCTATCTGCAAATACTATCCCCTTTCTAATTCCTTTAAGACCTTCAGCTGCAATAATTTCTTGCAGCAAGGAGTTCCATAGGACAACTCTGAAGGAGGCAAAATATATTCTATTTCTATGCCAACTCCAATGTATAATTTATTTTCTGTATTAGTATTTTGACTATGCATCTACATGAAAAGATCCCATTCAGCCCAGTGCTGTCTCATATGGAGAAGAAAAGCCAGCTGGCTGTGCTGAAATACTCTTTCAAAAAGTTCCAAGAAGGAGGAAGACTCTCACATTTGTATTCTCCTTGCAACATCTCTTAATAATTTAATTCCCATTAGAAGTGCCTGTGTTGTAGGGGGGAAAAGATTTATAGAGAGATTTCACTCCAGGTTGGGTTTTTGTCTTTCTGTGTTTTCTTGGCATTTATCATGCATGTTTTAATTTGGATCTGAGTCTTGCTACCATCTGGTCATTATTGCAAAGAAATATTCATTTTCTCTGACTGACATGGGCTTCATTCATCATGGAACTAGCTGATTGCCCCTCAGTTTTTTTTTCCCATTACTTGGAATGAAGTCTGAAGATACTTAGCACCAGACATAGCAGCAGTAAATAAAGTTTGCAAAGTTAGTGGCAGCTGGTAACTGGGCACACGAAAAATTAAGAGATTTTTTAGGCCCTGATCCTTCCACTCTTTTCCACATGTCATACATGAGAAGTGCAGCATTGGAGGCCAAGGCAGCATTGCAAAGGATGGGAAGTGAGCTAACGACTCCATTCTCCTTCTACTATCCAACCGTGAAGTGCTGTCACCATGAGAGTGAAATTTGGAGGTTTTTGCTCTCACCTAAACACAGGGAAGACAAAAGGGAGACAATTTGCCCCAGAGGAGTGTTGTGACAACTAGGCTTTGTTTCTCCCACAAAGGGAACGGACCTCCAACCAAGACAGCCTCAGAAGCAGTGGGAATTCTTCATGAAGAGGTCTGGAAACCCATACTTGAAGCTTTGCAGGGAAATTAGATACACTCGCTTTTAGCCTTCCACCATGCAAGAGCCTGGATGCCTGTTATTACTGACAATGAGCACAGGGCAGTGGGGAGCAAACAGAGGGACTCTTAACTAGTTTTAGGATTATTCAGCACATGCATTGACCCACAACTGCATCTGCACACCCATTGCAAATAAATTGTTTGTGACTATTCTTGCCCTTCCCTGGTACTTCCCACTGTCCTGTGTATTTCCCCAGACTAATGCATCCTTGGTTCCCTTTGTTTGAAAACAATCCTTTGTAGCACTTACTGCAAAGG
>VYZM01021007.1:145878-182097 GCA_013398915.1 Dromas ardeola
AAAAAAAAAAAAAAGAGAAAAGCCATTAGTATCCTATAAATCAAAAAGAAAAATGACATCTTCAAACATAAAAGACTCCCCTGAGTGTTTTGCTATTATTACCTGTACAAGGTTGCACATGTGGCTTCAGAAACATCTTCTTCCATCAGGAATCATCAGGTAGTAAGATTTCTCAATTCCATGCAAGAGACAAGTTTTATTAACTTCCTCTTCAGCATATACCCTGGTAATTAATGATGCAGTGCACCTTTGAGGTGTCCTAATGTAGGCCGTTTATCAAAAACTGCAACTGTGTAGAAAGAGGGCTATGTTCTTTCAATATGATAAATCCAAGCACGCGCTGGGATGTTCTACATCTCTCTTTTAAGTACAGCCGCTCCCTCTAATTGCAGGGTTTGACTTTCATTGCAAGTTCTGACAAATCACCTTCTGGCAGAGAGGCCCTCCCATGCACGTGCGAATGGCCACGCACCAGGAAAAAAGCTAATCGCTTCCCACATTCAGCAGAGCACATGCCTAAACCCTCGGGAAGATCATGCAGCCTAATTTTTGGTCCCATGTTAGGGAGCCTGTGACAAACGTCATTTCTCCTTGAGCTTTCTACATCGATGGGGAAGAAGCTGAAAGCAGCGTGCTGCCTGCATGGGCTTTGTGCCCTGTGTTGTCCCCTCAAACTAGCTTCTACTGTTTTGCTCTGTTTATTCCCCAGAGCTTGGCACTGGGAGATGCCTGTTATGATCTCTAGTGCAGAGTCAGGACCTGTGCCACTGAAATCATCATTGCGTACCTGGACTTTTGGTAGGATTAAAACAGTTCTCCTAAGCTGTTTACAGAGAGGGTGGAGATATCTGTATTTGGCCCATAGATATGACCAGATCATTGTAAAAAGGGCAGAAAAGCAGACTTCAAGGTGCTTTGGATTGTATCCTGATGCAGAAGTTTCGTCATCCCATAGGGAAAAAAAAATATAGAAGAAAATAATATAATCATGTCAGCAAATATAGTTGCTGAGCAAGGAACCTCCAGCCAAGTCCGCAGGGTGCCCTTTGTCACTGCCGTGATTTGCTTAGAAATGCTGGTGCCGATCTAAACACAAGGAAAGGCAGATTTCACAGTAGATTTCCTCACGTGCAGATTCTGCCAGCAAACCTGGACCAGGTGACACCCTGTGTCCACCGGCTCCCCCTGAAGGCGGAGGATAGCTCTGAATGGTTATGTAGGTCCTATAGGTGTGGAGACACTGATGAGACTAACAACACATCCCCAGTGCCCTCCAAGTACACAGAGGGACAGAGAGTCACCAGGACACAGGGACAGCCCTGGAGAGGGGAGTCACTAGAACAGGGTCTGCACAGCACCCCTCTCTGCATGTCTACGGAGAGCTTTGGGGTGAATATTGGGGAGACACATGCCAACATTTTCAAAGTAAAGACTCCGTTAGCACATATCCATGCACAGTGTCCTAAGGCAGCTCTGTCCTTAGGACAGGTCAGCTGTTTTTCAACCAAAAGTGGTCCCATCTGGGCAGCCTGATTGCTCTATGAACAGTGTCAGTCCTGAATGCATGAGCTCCTGTGCTGCCTCAGTGAAAAAATCCATCTCATGCAGGGCTGGTGAAGACGAATTAGTTAATTATGTAAAGTGATTTGGAGATGAAAAGTGACATCTGAGTGCCAAGTATTACTATTAATAACAAAACATATACCACCTACCAGGTATTATTTCTTCTTTTTTTCCCTAAATGACATATTTCTGAACTTCAGAAATCAATTTCAGATTAACACCAGCACCAGTCAGTAGGAAAGCATAAGACTTCCAGCAAAGAACAAGTATTTAGATAAAAGCAATCCAAAATTTCAGAGGAGCCCATTTTCTCCACGTCTGCCTGTATTTTACCACCTCTATATCACCGTGCCCCAGTACCAATATAAAACCCTAACAGATTGTGAGTCTTCCATAAAAATCTACCCTTCCTTCTTCTGGTCTCTTGTGTAGACACCTGAAGCATCTCTGTTCAAAGTCAAAGAAGGCATCTCTGTAAGGTTAACCATATGCTTCAGCAAATCATTGATGTACTTAAATTAAAACACGTACTTTAGGCTTGAGAAAGCTTGGTGTCAAATTCTCAGTGGAGCCCCAGTTTTACTGAAAGCCAGCAGGGATGAGAAGGAGAAGGAGAGGAGAAATTTTCACTGAAAATTCAAGCTCACATGAAATGCCCAATTGTGGCATGTGAAATGAGAGGAAAAGACTGCAAAGTGGGAATTTTTGTACTGTACCAAGCAGGGTATAAATTACATTTCAGACCTGTGTTGTGATATTTAAACAAGTTTGGTATGTTCTTGTTGGGTCACTTCAAAGCTGGACCTCAGTGGCAAAAGCAGCTGGTCCTTATTGATTTTGGGTTATTACAATATTTCAACAGAAAGACTCCAAAAAGTGTTTTGTGAGAAAACACATAAATTACAAACTCTGCTGTAGCAATGTATCTTATTAAAAAAGGATGCAGATAATGCAGTCATATATGACAATCAAGGCCAATTTAATTAAACAACTCCAAACAATACAGTGTATTTCTGCAAGGGGGGAGGAGTTTGCTTTTTATGCACCATATAGCAAGCCAAATGTAATATATTTTGAGAATGAAGCAATTTGTTGAATACACATCTTTGTCCCCTTCTCTTTCCCACTCCCACTTTTCCTCTCTCTCCTTGCACAAAATTTGAAGGCATTCATGTAAAATGGCTCTTAGGAATATCACACACAGTTTTATTTATGGTAAATTTATTATAATAAGGATGTTCTCTGTCATTGTCTGAGAGATTTATTTATTGTATCACACTTTTGAAACTGCTGATGTTGATTGTTTCAAGAAGTTGTCTTAAAGGAAGACGGGGAGAAAAACAACAACAAAATACCCTCACAAATGAAAAGAAATGGCCATGTTACTATCAATTATTTCATAATGAGATATGAGGGGAGAATTTTAAACATTATCTCTAGCATTACAGTTGAACAAACAATATATTTACTGGAAATTATACTGCGATCATGAATGGCTTGTTTTAAAATAGAGGCTTCTCTAATGGGGGCCTTTCTGAGCAGCAGTGACACACAGTCCAACTCACAATTATTATTGCATTTTAATCAAAACTGAATTCCTTATTTCTGCCAGAGAGTGAGAAGAGTGAATCCCATTTGCAAATATCTCTCTCCTGATGATCCCAAAACAATAACAAATTTTGAGCTGTCCAAAAATATTCTAACAACAATGCCATTTGCTGGTAATTCATCCTTTTCCTCCTGCGAAAACCCCTCTTTTTCTTTCTTTCTCAGTGTCCAGGTACATTTTCAATTGCAAGGATTTAATAAAAAGGAATGTAACACTAGCTTTTCCCACCATCACCAAATGAGTGCAACCTCCCCACACACACACCTCATCTTATGTAGAATAGGGAATTGGTTATTAGTCACTGCAGTTTCTGGCTATGACAGACAGTAATTTACCATTTTATTGTGATTCAGTGCCTTGGACAGAGGCACACATTGCCTGTCATGCTGTGTTCATCACCGACTGTAGAGACAAGCGTTGCTTGTCAAATAGTAGAGCCCTTATAATGAGGACACCTAGGTGTAACATGAAAGATTCACAGGCAAAAGGACTTCTTATGGAGGGCTTAAAACCTCTAAAGCAGTGTGAGCTAGTTAGATAATACACAAACTTTAGAAGTGATACAGACAGAAATTTCCCCCTTACATCTATTAGGCATACCAAAAACGTTATCAACAGAACAATATGTAAACCTTTCTGCAAAGTAGGCAGAGCAATTTATTTACATTATCTCACCACTCCACAGAAGAGAGGAAGGAGAAGAGGTGTGTGTGTGAATGACACACACAACAAAACCCCACAACCTAAAACAGGTGTGTGCAAGGGAAAGCAAAAACCTTCTACCTTTCAGCGAAGCTGTTGGATGGTCACTAATGAGATTTCCGGTGATTTTTCATTTGTCTTCATTTCTAGCGAGCTTGACTCTGCATGGCATTTTTTCATAAAGGGAAAGGTAAGGTGGGCCAGCAGATTACAGCACGCGCGTCATGCCGTAAGCAGCTGTCAGGGGGCAGAAAACTGACACTTGAGATTGGATTAATCCTCCATCAAACCTAATTGGAAATAATGGACTGGATCCTCAGCTGGAGTAAAACGGACACAAAACCAGTGTTTCCAGGGAGGCTGTCTCCTTTTACTCCCATCGGGGAGCTGCCCAATCCCCGCTTTTGCAGTGTGACCTCCTGCCTGTTGTTGCCCGTGTATCTCCCAGGGCTGGAGCTGGTTCTCTGAACTTGCATCCCTTTAGGGTGTCAGCATCCTCATGGGCAGTTAGGAAGAGGTCTGGACAAAACATGAGGGAAGGTTTGCAGACCATGCAGGCAATACCTTGGCTCATCTGCCAGGTGCTGTTCAGGCCCGGTGCTTTGCTCAAGGATGTGGGCAGCTATGCGGATAGGAAGGAGTTGAGCCCCCACAAGGGGCCTGAGAAGTTGAGCGTAAAGCCAGAGTTACGCTCACCTTCACACACTTGGTGCCAGTGGGTACTCAAAGCAACCTCTGAAGTGCAGCATGTTCTTCACAGGCTGGGGGGCTCTGTGAGTACAGTTCCTCTTGCTTTTTATTCTTCTCCCTCCCACCCAGCCTAAGCGGGTTTTGTTACTGTGAGATTGCAAAGTATCCTTTGAGTGTATACTTCCAAGGGTGAGTAGAGTTATATGTGCATAAATGGTCCCTGTGTGCTTGCCTGTGTAGGAGAAGACAGTGAGAGGTCCATGAACCATCTTTTCCAGCTGGCATTTCCCTCGGGTAGCCCATAACTGGAAACCATGTGAATAAACCCATGCCAGCATTTCACTGGCCAGAGGGACAGCAGCCTTCCTCGGCTGTTCTTCCCCTGGATGCCCCACACCAGGGCAGGGACACATCATGGCAGGGGAGCACTCCTGCAGGAGATGGGGGTTTCCTCCCCCTGCTGCAGGTCCTCTGCCTTCCCTTTGTTGCAGGTAGGGAAATTGAAGGAATGAAGCTGGATGCAAACACTGGTGGATGGAAGTTGTACCACGTGCTTTTATACTTTCTTATCTGCACAGTAATATGAGCATACACAACTTCATTTGTTCATTGTAATATTCACATTTTCAGCCTTAGATGCTGCGTTACAGAAATCTGCCTCCACGCACAGTTCAGCATCTCATTTGCAGGCAAGGTTATGTTTTCCTTTAAGGATAGTTAGAAACACAGCCAATTTTAGGTACTAATACAAATTTAGGAAAGTGCATGTTCTAATAAAGGTAGTTTAAATGTATTTAGAAGCTGAGGAGTACTTGAACTTTTATATTGCCAGTATCAGATACACATTTGAATATTAGTGAAGCTAAACTGATTGATTGAATTACTTTAGGGAAGGGTAAGACACAAATGCAACATTTTAGTTAGTCTTATTACATTTTCATTTACCTTAAGGGAAATCATAACTGCTTGAAGACTGGATATTAAAAATACCCAGGTAAATTTTTGCAAGATTTTGTTTTATCACTAGATGCATATGTTACATGCTGACATTCATTTGCTAATCCTCTTTCCCATCTTTTGTCCCGCCTCTGCTAAAAAAGAAAACAATATGTGAAATTGAAAAATGGTGCTCACTGAGGGGTTTAAAGACATTTGAAATTTAGAATATATTTTAAAGGTCAATTTCAGCAGTAATTATGTTATAATGGTGAAGCTTTTAGAGAATGCGAAACACAAGATTAATATGTTGCCAGATAGAAAGTGGCAGAAGACTCTATCTTGTGTGTGTGAGTGAGTACGTGTGTGTATGCACTTGTTGCATGTGTTGAAACTTACAGGAGGTTAACAATACATCAGAACAACTTTCACAAACACAAGGAGCACTGATACACTTTGCACATTTATAAAACTTCCACTGATATCAAGGACATTTGCACTGGACACAGGCTAGTGCTTTTAGTCTTGGAAAGGTATTCCTTATTACAAATTCGCTGTTCCAGTTAATGACAACAGTAGTATCAGCTGATCCACGCTGGAAGTGAGTCCAGTGTGTAAGGTGCTGTGTGATCTGAGAATAAACCCCATTAAACTACTCATGCACATGTACTTAATCAAGACAAAGTGAGTCTTTTCATGTGTTTTTGGTGTGAACTAGAGATCAGAGCAAATGAAATATTCTGCTTCATAATGGGTGTCCGTGTAAAATAACAAAAGTATTTCATTCTTTTTTAATTCTTGGATGAGTGCTTTAAACACAGGGTAATCTATGTAACTTTATATTTTGTCTGATGAGTTATTGGCTCTTTGTGCGCTCCTTGTTGCCTGATAACTTAATGTGTCTCGGTTTACTCAATTAAAAAAAGAAAACCCCAGGTCATGACAATGTCAAATATCATATGAGTTTTGAGCTCTTCTAGGCTGAGATGTGTAAGATGTTTCAGATCCTCTGATGGAAATCACTACATAAAGAGTGGTGAGAACTTACTCAAAGTAGCCAACAAACTTTTTTCTTACAAAAAAGTGCACTGTTGGAGGCAATCCTACCACTCCGTGAATAGCATTATTCTGAAAACTCAGTCTAGGTTTTTCACTGGGGCCTGGTACAGATGGGCACTTTTATCCCATCAAAGTTACTCAGTCCTCTGGCTTTTTTTTTGGAAATCCAAGTCTGACAGCACATTTCTAAGACGAAACAGCCACAGGGATGGATCAGAGTCTGAGCACAGAGGGGAGTGTTAATACTGTCTAGCTGTAGCTATCTGAAGCAAATCCTGCGAAATCTGGAGGCACCTATTCATTATATAAGGGTGGGATTCGTCTCCTTTATTTTTAGCATTTAGAAGTCAGGGGAAGAAGTGTGAGCTGATTTTCTTTCATGGCCGTAGAGAAAAATGGGCATGAAAAGAGATCACCCAGCCGGCCCCAAGCGGGTATCCAGACTGTTGTTGCTCTCCCCTGAACACAGTGAGGCTAAGTGACATGGTCAGGGTAGGCATCTGACTCTTGGACACTTAATCCTTAGATGAACCTCATCTGTATGCTGCTGACTCCAGATGTTCCTATTTGCATTTAAGTTAGATGCCTGAAGACTCCAAGAAGATGGTAAGCTCCCAGCTCCCCAGAGAAGGAATGAATATAAGGCAGAGCCCTCATAGCACAGGCTGTGATTGCTTGGGAACCTGCAAGGCACCTGACCACTGCAGCAAGGCAGAGTAAAACAATGAACCAAAGCATGATGTATACTGAGAGAACTAGTCCTTTCCCAAAGCACGTCATAAATAGTATATTTATAACATTAATTAAATGTCTGCAACTAATATTATTTATAATAGAGATGTGAGAACTCAATAGACTATTAGTGAAGTCAGCTTGTTTCATTCCAGAAGGACTGGACAAAGACTTATTACACTGTATATGAAAGTCTTAAACAGTTGCTGGCTTATAAAATTTTCTTTCCAAGATGTCTGCATAACACTAATGAATGTGCTATGGAGTATAGTTTGTCTTGACTCCCCTCTGACATATTTCCCATATAAACAAGAAGAAAAATCCTTACTTGTATCCTAATAAAATAATAACATACAATGTTAAAAAGACCTCCAGAAAACCTACATCTTAGTATCTTTTGGGGTTGGGTTTCTCAACAGAGTGTAAAGCAAAGTGCAACTGCAGGACTGAAAGCCAACAGGTCACTGTCTTGTAGGGCAATAACTCCTACATCTCCACCTGTAAATAAAACAGTCCAGGATGGACTGGCATGAGCCCTGCCCTAGTTTCCCACACCACTGAACCGTTAACATATCACTTGCCAGTTTTGGCCTAGGTCCAAACTGCTCACCAGTCTCTACATGAGAGCATACGTCATGCCAAGGACCACTTCCAAAAGTAGTGTGCATGAAATTCTACCAAGTTTGTCTCCTTCCACCCTACTCTGTCCTCCACTGTATTTCCAGAAGGCTTTGCATCCTCATGGGTGCTGATATACCCTTATGCCACCCCTCATTTTCAGGCTTTGAAAACCCTGATTTGTTATATGAGGCTTCTCTCCTGTTACTCTGAGCAGAGCCCACACAAAATAACAGACCTATTTATTGCAAGTGTAGTCAGACACTGTCTGTTGGCCTTGGCACTAGAGAAAGTTCCTTAACCCTGTTTTATTCAGCCATGTAGACGCACCCAGTGCCTCCGCTGCCTTTAGGAAGGAAGGGATAGTTTCCAGCAGCTGAAAATCTGTATCTTTGAGCATGGGGAAGCTTTTCTGTTCCGTCTCCAACTGTGATCTTGAGCCTGGAGGCTCAAGAGCTGGTTAGCCAGAGCTGGTTCGATCATTCTCTTTTCATAGAGCAACGACTTACTCACAGATCACTCAGCTGGACCAGCCAACAAATGGTGAGGAAGAGAAAGAGGAGGCGGTAAGAGCATCACAAAGATCTCTTTTCACCCAATAGGCTGAAGGGTAAATAAATCAGGAGAAATCAAGTCCCTTCATTCCCCACGAGTATGGAATCTGCCCCTGCAATTTCTCTTGGTCCTCTTAGTAACTGTTGTCCATTTAATAAACACAGTAGTAAGGCAATGTCTCTTTATCATCTCCCTTCAGATTCCAAGACTCTGTGTTATGCATTAAAGGTTTGGAGCCACAGGGTGTGCCAAAAGCTGGGTCATATGTTTTGCTATGATGTTCCTACTATTTCAGCTTTACCTATAAAGGGCAAATGGTAAATCATCTTCCTGAGAGTTAATGGAGCATTTCTGCAGCAAGAGGAAAAAGTGAAAAAGTTTCAAAAGTGTGGGTTATTATCTCAGTCAGCCAAAATTCGCCTTGCCGGTCACCTGCCTAGGAGTCTTCATTTTCCTTTCTTCATTCTTCAAGTTGTTGTTTGTTGTTTTGGTTTTTTTTTCTTCTTATTTTTCCTTCACTTTGAAAGCTTTCTTATAATTGTACTGCTTCAGTTTCAGATCCACACCCCTCTTCAGCTCTCCAGTTATAATATTTTGAACTTTAACATTAAATCCATGGTACCTGTCTAGCATTTTTCCTGTGTAGGTTTCTAACCTCTTTGCAGACAGTAATTAACTGAACCTGACAACAATCCTGGAAGTTTAGGTTAATGGAGGCATAGAGTGCCTGAGTGGTCACATATTTAATTAGTGGCAGGGCTAGAAAAAGAGCCTGGGAGTCCTGACTCTTCATTCCTTGATTTGACCATCTGATGTTGTCTCACACAAAGCACAGGAAAATATGGATCAGGCTATCCCTCTCCCCATCTCTCCTCATCTCATTGTAATTATCCATAATCTACTTTATTAATGCCAAATACTGCACCAATCTTTTTTGCTTAATGCTCAGTGATACTCTGATTACTCTGTAATACTGTCTTCTGGTCCTATCCTTTCCGCTGAGATATTCATCCCTGCCTGCTGTGGCGTGGTGGAAAACAGGAGTGGGCTATTAATGATTACTAAAGGCTCAACTTCAGCTACCACAACTAGTGGGTCCCACCAAGTAGCTCAATACTTTTCCTTTCCCTTATTTGAAGTTATTCATCAACAAGGACATCTTTGCCTGGGAGGTGGCTTGTTGAGCATTGCAGGACTCTGTGATTGTGGTGAGGTTTACAAGCACATCTGAGCTGATTTTCCCTCCAACATGTGCCCAAAGTTTACACCAGTCCCAAGTCGCTGCTGAGCACATACCTTTCTCAGGCATTCTGACAAGCTTAAATGTATCTCTTACTTCAGGTAGAGACAATACCTTATGACAGGGAACATGTACATCCCTTCCCATCTATCCTATGTGCTTGTATGGCTCCTGATGTGTTGCTTTCTAGTTAAGCTCTTGTGTTCCTTTTTGTGTGCTTGGGATGGACTGGGGGCCAGATGGAGGGATGGGGAGATGTTGCTGCAGTGATGGCAAGTTTTTCGCGTCTTCACAAAGACACATTTCAAATGAAGCTGTGGCAGACCTCACAACTGTTTCCCTGCTACTGCTTCATGAAGTGTCTCCTTATCAGTGGGGACAGCCTTCATCGGCCCCACGCAGGTATCTCGGTACAACTAGGGGCAAACAACTCTCACACATACTGGATACGCTTGTCTCAGTTTCTGCACCGTTTCTAGTGTTCATCATCCCTCCCTGCGCTGCCATCTCCCTGACTAATTAATAAGTGAGTCATTTTCTCCTGTGGCCTCAAAATGCATTCAAACTGTCAGTGGGGCATTTATTTATTTATTTTGTTGTGTTTAAAGGCCTACTCTTCTAAACAATGAAAGGATAAATAAAATCAGCTCAGACAAGGTTATTTCACATTCCTAATTTCCAACACCTTTTTTTTTGCTGAAGCCCCATGATGCTTGTTCCTGTTCTCCCCGCTTCCCTCTCCCACCCGCTAACAAAAAACAAAATACATTTTCGAATCAAGATAAAGTCATCAAAGAACTAACTAAACATGATTAGAAAGGACCTCTCCTTAATGGGAAAAAAATCATGATTTAGACCTGGCTGCTTTCCAAATATCCCTGTGCAATCAACCAAAGAAACACATTTTAGAAAACAGAATTGTAAAAGTAACTTTGAAGAATCGGTTGCCATGGAAACAGATCTGTAAATACTTAACTGCAAACATTAAGTGACACAGTGATATTCCAGAGCCCAGGATGCCTTAAAAGGATAGCAAATTTCACCCAGCTCTTTAAATAATCAACTCGGCTCTGCTTTGATTTTTCTTCTTTTTTTTCCCCCCTTTCCTTTCTTTTTTTCACACTACTTGGTGCAATCGCATCCCTGTTCTCAGGCATGTGTGATAATAGAAATGCCAGAACTATTTTATAAAAGAGAGTCCTGATCTTTTATAACATGGAGGAAGAGAGGGAGGAGGGGCCACCAAATACAGAGTCAGAGCAACCTGTGGAGTCTGAAAATATAGCTCAGAGTCATTCTGTTTCCCTCTAACTGCAGGGTCAGAAGAAAGCGTGATTGATTGTGGCTTTTCACTGCAAGAAAAAAAAAACGCAAACGACCAGCAATTTCTTGTCATCTGCCAGGGAAGAATCAGATGCAAGGAAATAAAAGGGTTATGGGCAATTTTAATTTAAACAAGTGGGTGCATTTATGTTGTGCCTTAGCCTTAACTCTTTGCTCAGAGTTAACTCACTCCTGGGTTTCCCAATACATCTCAGAACCCAACTCCTGTTGCCTTCAGTGGAGTAAGAGTGACCTTCTCCCTTGGGGGGTCAGGGTACCTCTCCTTTCTTGTGATGGAACATCCATGCCCCATGGGCTTCTCTGCTTCAGCCAAGGGGGTGACTTCACTTGAAAGCCTCGGGTGTTTGAAGGCCAAACCTCTCTCCCCATGCTAAGATCAGAAGTCAACAGAACTGGTGTTTCCTCCTGGGAGAACAGTGAGGGGTGGCTGCTGATAGACCTTTCCCTGGCTGCAGGCATCGATTACAGAAGACTTTTGCAAGACTTCTTTTCTGAGATTATTGAATGTGTTGAATTTTCAGACATACATCAAAAGGTCTACATGTTCTCCCCAGCCTAAAGGGAGGTGAGATGGGTCATCAATACTATAGCATGAAGGATAACTTAAGAGATGGCCCTGATCAACTGCTTGAGAACACAGCAGAGGGCAGTTAAATATCTAGTCTCATCAGATGCCTCTTAATAGCCTTACTTATCTGTTTGAATTTTTGGCAATATAGGTTTTACTGCAGTTTTAAACCTAACATGGAGAGAAGCTGACTGCAGGTTAATTTAACTTGTAGAAGTCTTTTGGGCAAGGTGATTCCTCTTTGACTTCTGACAGATTATGCTCAAAGCCTATGAGCATCCCTACACTGCTAAAATAGCATATGGCTTTTCCAGAGTAAGGGACTAGGAGAGAAGAGAAGATTTTTTCCCACTACAACCCTGCTGTTGGCAAGCACTTGGATTTGAACCAGGGATCCTCACTGCTGAGCAACAGCCTGTGAGTATCTGCAAACACGAGTTTAGCTGTCGCTTTAGGAAGACCTTTAATAACCTGCTTGTTTTCATCGTTCTGGTTGGGTTTGAGGTTTTCTCTTCCCTGTGGGCTGGCTATGTTATCCTACTGAAAGCTGAGCAGTATTATCCTTTAAGCTGATTTTTCTGCCCAGCTTAGGAAAAGAAGGGACAGGGAGAGGAAGGAAAAAAAACGTAGAGGCCAAGGACGCAAGGAAAAACAGGAAGGGACAGAGAAATGTAGTTTGAAAGGAGCCCTGATCCCTAGAGTGATCACCTTTTACTTATACATTTTGTTTGCTGAAAGTCTGTACAGCTGTAAGAGATTCATCTCTCTTCTGTCTAGTCTGGAGGGTTACTGAAATGAACAGCAAAACACAGATAGAGGGATAAACCTAGATATAGATAAGTTAGCAATCGATTTATGTATATAGATATATAATTTTTTTTTAAAGAGATGTCTTTATCTCAGGTAGCGGAAAAGTTCCCACCTGGATCTCTCCCCTGCCCAGCCTGCCTATCTCTGTCTCTCACACACATGCCATCTGTCTGGGAACCTCTGAGAGAAACCTGTGTGATCTTTGTAGAAGGAAAGTGAGGAAAAGCACATTTTCCTTTGCCTTCCTCCACTCCCTACTGCCCCCTCCTCTGGGTGCATGCTTCAAGGAGACGTGTGTGTGGCAGACAGAGCCCAGCACAGGGCAGGGAGAGGAGAGGTGGCTCTCATTTGCAAAATCCACGGTGTTTTCATCCTTGGCATGGTGTTGATGGGGTGGGGGAGAGGAAGGGGGTATGGCATGTCACTTCACTTTATCACTGCCTGGGCTCTCGCCTTGTCATTCGGCACTTGCCATGAATCTAAAGAGAGTTTGGCCTTAATAACTTCACACAAGTACTGCATTGCCAGTGACTTTAGAGACGGGTGACAGCAAGCAAGGAATTATAATGAATTGCTGCAAATGCCTTCTTCACACAAATTACAGTTATTTTCCTCTGAGCCTGCATGCCTTCCAACACCAGGATTTTGGTTCAGAAGATAGGGTTTTGTGTTTACGTGTCTAGGGAGACATACATTTTACAATCACACTTGGACCCTTTTACCCCTTTCTTTCCCAATGCCTCCCTAGGTTTTATTTGTTTGTTTATTTCAGATTTATTTTTTTTCTCATATGCAGTCAGAAAACTGTTTTTTCTTACTGAAAAAAATACACTGCTCACAAGACATGCTGCACTTTGACAGCAAGTGGAAGGAAGTTTGGCCCTTGTTGTGACTGCAACAATTTAATTTGGGGTTAACGTCTTCCTCTGTCACCATAGTTAACCAGGCTAGGCTGTGAAGGCCCCCTTCTCTGCTGAGGACCATGCCACCATGGCTGTTTGGCCATCCTGATAGGTGTGCCCTGGTGAAGGTGCTCTCGAACATCATGCCTGCCTTCATCAGGGCAGCTGTTTTGGTCTCAGTAGGGTGGAGAACGGTTTCTGCAAGCATAGCTGGGCTGCTCAGTACCAAGACTCCCAGTGACTGGGGTCCCAGGAAAGCAGGTTCAGGTCGACCATCACTGTTGCCTGTAGGTGGAGTTAGCTTATTCAGTCTGTGGTGCATTTAGGTTCTGGTTATTGTAGGAAAGAGAGTAAAGCTCTCCCAAATGCAGCATGACTTCTGTTAGACTGCTAGTGCTCATGGACAGTACCCAGCCAGTACATGGCTCATGGTCATTTCTCACATCTCCATTACAGTGTCTGTTGTTTTTTTTATCAGGTATTTTGAGAAATAATGAAGCTAAGCAGCCCTTGGCATTTTTCAGAAGGAATTGCCCAAAATCCCCACAAATAGGTAAATTGCCCTAAAATCTCCTTGGTGTTAAGACATAGCCAAACTCTCCATCTTAATGCTCATTCCAGATCAGAAGAGATCTCTTCAGTGCATAGCTATCCTTGGGTTCAGGGCAGAAGACTGATTTGCTTTGTCACTCCCCACACCGAGCAGAAGACTGGAGGTTGCACTCTGTCGATGTCTTCTCCATGCATGGGTTCATGATTTCAATGGTGGTCTGCAGAGAGCAGAGGGTACATGCCACACAAAATCAAGAATTACCTTCAGTGAGGTGTGAAAAGAGAACTCCTAGGCAGTCACTTTGTGCGGTTCTGCAAAGGTCACTTCTATTCTTCCTGAGCATCTTCCAAAAGCACTGGAGTAAACAGGAAGATATATTTTGACAGGTTTTTGTTGCAATTTGGTGGTATGAGCTAGTTTCTCCATGTGAGTCAGAAGTATAACTCTAAGTGACTGTTAACTTTATCAACTTTAGGTACTTAAAAGAATCACTGAAGAGTTTTGATTAAGACCACAGGTCTGCTGAGCTTCGGGCAGTTCAGGCAGCTGCTACCTGATTCACTCTGCCTCAGTGTAATCATCCATATAACGAGGCCTTTCTTCAACTGTTCAATTCTTAGATTGGTTTTAAAGACGTTATTTGTGTTATTGCTGTGTGTTACTTGTTTAGTTAGCAACTGACATATGTCACGATCAACTAAGCGAAGATAATGCATGGCAGAATTATTTAAATTATACATGGAGTTATTCTTAAGCAGCTAAAAAAAAAAAGGATATGTCTGTCATTCAAACCCATGTTATCCCAGAGGTGTACACCTGCTGCTGCTGGGTCTCAGGTGCATTCAGGACAGCCATTTGATATCCTCCTGCTTTCATTCCTCTGCATGGAAATGGGTTAGTTGTTGTCAGGGCTGTTGCGAGACCAGACAAAGTCCAGCTACAAAGTGCCCTGAGAAACAGGGGACGGAAGAGAAATAGTATGAGTGAGCGAGCTATTTCAGTAAAGGCACTGAAAGTGGCATGCTTGCATTTGCTGTAGTCCGGTGTGTCTTTGAATCGCCACTGACTTGGTTTCTGGCAGGGAGAATGTATTGCTGCTGCGGTGTCAATGCAGTTAAAGGGACATTGCCAACACACGCTACCTCCTCAGGAACAAAATGTGAATTACAAGTAGTTTCAGGTGCTGTGTTTGCCCTTGAGTATCCCTTGCTGATGTCTGTTGTCTTGCAAACATGTTTTGAAATGCCTTTTCTTCCCTTGCTGCAATGTGAAAGCCCAACAACTGACTGTCAGCCGCCGAACAAGTGTTGCAAAGTCCATTGCTAGCAGAAGGGTGATAGTTTCACTTCGGCAGTCTCCCTGTGAGAAAGTGCATGATGATGGTACTCTGCATCATGTGCCTTGTCAACAAAATTATCAATTAAGTTTCAAGGCAAGAAAGTAATCCTCAGGCAGTATCAGTACCTGCTCTTACAGCCTTCCCACACAGCCACTGCTGGCCTTTGTCAGAGATGGGATGTGCTAGCCTGGATCCACGATCTGTCCCCGTGCAGCCATTTGCAGGTTATGAAGTATGGCATCTTTATTTCTTTACAGTTATGTCAAAAGCCGAGCTGTGTACTTTAGTGTTCAGATCACAATTGGATTGGGCAGGGTTAGCAGTTAAGAAAATCTATATTTAACTTGGAGGTGACTAAACATTACTGGTGCCGTCTCACAGGTATATGATATCGTAGTTACTCTTGCCTGTGGCTCTAAAATCAGGAATGAACCTCAATTTTCATCTGCTACAGGCTTATACTAGTGTAATCACACTGGATTGAAGTGTGGCTACATGCTTTAAAGTTATCAAAATACCAACGCTTACAGTTGCCATTCACCTTTTGCGCTACTCATGGGGTTTTTTGCATGCAGAGGTGGCAGAGCTAAGGACATATATTTGATGAGTTATACCAGGTCAGCTGGCAAAGGACAATTGACTATGTATGGCACTAAAATCTCTGATAAAAGAGCTAGCTATGCACTAAACACTGCAGTGTTAATTTATCTGTATCAAGTGTGAGCAAACAACCGCCTTTACATCAGTAAGCTAGTTAGCACGGCTACAAACTTCAAGTTTTAACGTTAGTTTTACGTAGAATAATAGAAAATAAATTTTCTACAACTGAGCATTAATCCTAGGTTCTATTTGAACCTTGTGTTCACTCTGAAACTTTTTGAAACACAGTTAAAGCACCAAAAACATCAAAGATATTTGAACCAGCAGTATATACGATCAGCACTTTGTTCCATGTGCCCTGCGCTTTTGTAATCCTGTAGCAGTTGCCGTATACCTGAACTACTCTACCTTTTAACTGGGGCCTTACTTAAACTAGTTAAACCAAACACTACAGTCCCTTTAAGAGGACAACTGATTCCACCTGATTTTAAAACTGCTCCTAAATGGTCTAAGCAGAAGTAGAAATGTCCTCACAGACTTCTGCCTTGCTCCAACAAAATGAACCTAAATAGGAAAGCTGACTTAAGCAATTACAGTTTTGTCAACATTTGATTTTGTCCTGAATTTGAATGAAAAGGCAGAATATCAAAACCCATCTTGGCACACGGAGTTCCAGAAACGCTAAAACTTTTTTAGCCTGACATCTTTGATTGAAGAAGAACATTTAGACTTTTCTCAAATTGAAATTCAGTTTCCAGGCGGCCAGACCTGAGCTGTCGCAGTGCCTCAGGCAAATGCTGTGGATGGGGGGCACCATGGGATTTGTAGCCTGGCAGGGGAGCCCGGCCCTGTAAAGGATAGGGACGTGAGACAGCTAAACTACTGCTCTCACAAGAAATGGCTCTCAGCACTATTATTTGAATTGTGGGAAGATTCCGCTTTCATCAGAAGTCCTTCAATTACCTTTTTTCAAACAATAGAAAATTATCCCTATTTAAAGGAGAAAATGATCTGTGGGTTTAGCAGAGAAAAGGGGACATTTGACCTAAAACATGTTCTTGAAAGGTAGTATTAATTGTTTTGTGCATAATTTTGAAGAAGAAGGGGGAAAAAAAACAACATAAAAAAAGCCCAAACTGTTTGCTATATATGATGTGATGTTTCTGTTTTCAGTCAGTTTGACCAGCGCTTTTCCATAAAGCATCTTGTCTACTAGATTTTGAGACATTATGGCAGGGAATAAAAGTTATTTTCTGTTGCATAATTTATGACGATGTTATTACTAATTAAATACAATAATAATTATGAATACAGTCCTCAGGCTTGAGCAAACTCAGTGACTTGAACAATTCAGGTTGCTTTGTTTAGACTCCCCATGTAAGCCTTTGTCTTCAAAAAAGAAAAAAAAATACCCTGACATTTCACAGATGCTGTTTTCCGAAGTGTATTGAGTTACATCTCACCAGTACGGTGGGCAGGAGTAGTCCAGGAAAGGGAAGTGATGAGTATTCTTTACAAAGTGAGGAGCTTCACACTTGTAGATGTACATCATACGTAAATACAGGTCCTGAATGCATTAGTTCAGGAGAGGGGAAGGAGCTATACTGCATGTGTGTGAGGTTCTTGAATCTAGCAAAAGAGCAGTAATAGGAAGTGGATTACACCAGCTGCCTACCCTAAACACCTGTCTTCTCTGTAGGGGAACTTTTCGCTATGTCTGCTTTTAATTCCTTCTCTATTTATTTTTAATTTGCTATTTCCAAGACTAGAAGGAAGGGGTAAGAAAAAGGTAGCCCCATACCTGCCATGGTGACATTGTCCTCGTCTACCTTCTCCATGCTGGCTCAGCCAAAATTTTAACACCAAGCGGCTAGATTAGTGGTGATAGTGGTGCTAGCAGTGGTGGCAAATATGGTAAGAAAGAAGAAAAAGACTTAAAAAAATAACTTGGTGAACTCAACCTCATTCCTGTAGTCCCTCAGAGCAAGTGAGGGGGAAAAGAGACTGTGTAAAGGGATTTTAAGGAAACGAGAAAGGCAAGAATGGAAAGGGCTGTGTGGGTTGGAAAGCATTTTTAGGATGTGTGGAAAAGTGGGTTTGCAAAAGAGATAGGTGCATTGTGTGGTGCCATGTGGATTTTCAAGAGAGAGACTGATGCATATGATCATCTTCCCCTCTATCTCCTCTTCCCACTGTTTTGCTGAAGTTCCATCGTCAGTGAGGAATGGGGAAAGCTGAGCCTGCTGTTGGGAGGGCAGAGCAGGGACATTCAGTCCTAGATGGAAATCAGGCAGAGGGAATGCTTGGTCAGCTTAGCTTTGAATTGAGAAAGAAAGAAGTCAAGAGGCAGAGAGAGAGGAGGAGAGAGAGGAGGAGAGAGAATCTTGGATGCTTTGTTAATTTAAAAGTGCAGTAGCACAGCAAACCCTGTACTTGATGTCACCAATATGAATTTCAGGCCTGCCTTTCTCAGAGAGCTACATGGAAGGAAACAAGAAAGGCAGAGACGACATTTAACCTTTCCCTCCCTAAAGAGCAGAGGGAAAGGGCTGTCAGATGCAAGGAGGTCAAAGGAGCTCTGACCATTACCACCCACCACTGGGAGAAAGGCTCATTCTTGCTTGTGTCTTGAACAAGACAAAGAGATCTTCATGGAAAGAAAACCCATTACATATCTTGCTGTAATGGATTTTAAATGCCTTTATTTACCATCAGTGGCAATAACTTCCAGTTGGTATCAAGGCATCACCAGCTAAATATAAAGGAACCTCTCAACTGATGGTGCATGGGGTCAGGAAATAATTCTCCTGCTCTCTCCATCTAGCTTTGCATAATTGACCCAACGAGTTATGGGGGTGAAATGGGGAGATCACCATCTTCCAAGGCAGCAAGCGCCACCTGGGCAGAAGACAAGGACCAACACTGTACAGCTCAGTAGAGCAAATTCTGTTGTCTGTCTTAATACCCACAGTATTTCATCTGCAGCACGTCAACCAAAACCCAAAATACTTAATGTGAATGTAGATAAGTCTACTGTTCCTTGCCAGGCTTTATCTCATCCTTGGCTAAGCTAAATTCTGGTCAGTAGAGTAAATCCAGACTGTCTGTCCTGATAATGCTTGCTGAAAAATTGGAGAAGAAATTAACTCAATTGGATAAGTTTTATTTCTAGCCACCTTTACATGCTGAAGTGCTATGACACATAGCTAAGATGGCTAGTCACTGATTGTCCCCCCTCTTCCCTTTTAATGCAACTAGGTTCAGTTTATCAATGAATAGTTGGGGTTGGAAGTGCTCTCTGGATATCATCTAGTTCAGCACCAGGAGGGGCTGGAGCAACTTTTGATGTATAAGATAAACCAGCAGAACTAAGGAGATGGTACTCAGTTATACGTTGCTGCTTTCGTTTGTGGTTGGTAAAAAGTAACTTACCTTGTCACCTATCTCTCACTTGGCTTAGAAAAGAAAGATGCTGGCTGTACCAAAACAAAATTTCTGCCTCCCTATGCCTAAAACTCAGTGACAGACAGCAGTGGAACGATTGCTTTGGATACTGAAGTACAAGCTTTTTCAAGCAAAGAGGAGGGGTTCAGTGAGGAAGATTAGGTGCGGACTGCAGAAACTCATCTCTCCTTAATTTTGCTTTGCTTAAGCCAAGTATTGACTGAGATATGAGAAGATGCATATCTTGACAGTTAGCAAAACCTGGTCCCAGATATGATGACCCCAGCTTCCCAAAACCTTTCCTACTTTTAGGAATGCAACTATGTCCTTCACCTGAGGTAACTACTCTCACAACTGTGTCTTCTGTACTTGTATGATCTTTCCCAAGCCCATGTGTCCGGCACAAAAAAAAAGCCTGGTCTCTCTTTGTCTTCCTTGGCAGTCTAGGAAGGAGGGTAACTGCTGGACTTCCTCACATTAAGCTTTGGTTCTTGATCCCCTTGGGATCCTGGAAAGCCCCTGAAACAAGTTCTGTTCTGGACCATCAGTATTTTTTTCACTGGGCATATGAATTCCCTAAATATTGTAGAACTGACAAGAGGAAATGACACAGATCTTAGCATTTTACAAGAAAAAGCTCGAAAGCTTTTCATGGTTTCACAACTGTGGCAACCTGCAGACGTTCAAAAGTGATGAACAAGACCCCTAAAAATCACAACGCTGATCAGCTCAAAAATCATTATTTTTTTTTTCTTTTTCAGAGGTTAAACTTGTGGTTTCTTTTCAATTCTCCTGTGGTTTTCAAGTCTGTGGCTCAGGACTTGGTTCACATGTTCAACTTCTTTTTGTTCACAGCATTCATGTCTGGAAAGGTATGTATTTCCTAACTGAAAGCTGTGATTTGCACACATAAGAGCAGAACTCTGGGAGGAGTCATGGATCAACACAAAGTATCCTGACACTCAAAGCAATTGCTGGGTTGGTAATATGGATTCGTTACTGCAGTTCTAGTGGCTTCTTTGAAACCAGTATCTTTTTAAGAATGTTAGAAATTCAAACAGAAAAAAACCTAAACAAAACAAAACAAAACAAAACAAACCCAACCAACCAAACAACCCTTTATAAAAGAAGCCAGTAGCAAATGATTATGACAAAGATGGTTCTTAAACTATGTAAGGATTTGTGGGAAACTATTTTTCATGAGGTAAGTGCAAGTGATCTCTTTGGTGCTTGCATCCCTGAAGAGGATATGTACATCTCTAAAGTGTTCCCGGAGATATGCACTGTGAATTCATGCAAGAATTCACAAAGTTTAGCATCAATTTTCTTTAGCTCTAAGCAACCTCTCAGATGTATTTCACTTGCATTATAAGTGTAAAAGGCAGTGGCCACCCAATGAACCCTGGATTTTCTTTTTTTTTTCTTTTTCTCCACTGCTAGAGAGAAGGGCTTCCTCATATAAAAATGGCCAAAAAACAGATGAAAAAGAAAAGACAAAGCCTATGGGACATGATGCAAAGAATCCTCTGAGAGGACCCAGTGGCTTAAGAAAGACTCTTTGAATGTTCAATTCCCTCATGTTGTTCATTGATTTTCTCCTGGTTTTCCCTTATCTTTCCTTTCCTGTTGATATCTCTTTAATTGATTCCTGATTACAGATTACACCAGTTACAAACTGCCATTTGTCAAACAATGGAACCAAGCTTCTCTCTGCGGCCTGGGGAAACGCATGCAGCTCTTGATAATTTCAGGAGGTTCAAACTGAACAAGCTGTAGAGAACGTGAGATGATCTGGTGGTAATTGGTAAAGAAGGAGTCTGTACAGACTCTTCTTCAAGCAACTACTTGTTTACACTCCCCGGCCTTTATACTGCTAGGAAATCCTGTATCCTGCAAGAATTACAATGCAGTAGAATCTGCAACTGAGTTCAAAATGTGCTTCTCAGACTCATTATCAACTCCAGCTCTGTTTGCAATGCTTAGCATATAAATTATTTAAATTAAACTAACTACATAAATTATTCAAGTTTCTCCCCCCCCTTATCTTTAACAGACACTGCAGAAAGTTCTGTGCTAGTGATGTTACATTTCACTGCCAATCAGATAGGAGCACTAAAGGTATTTCACAACATTGGCAGTGACCAAATGACCACGAGACTTAGGAGGCAGCTGCCAAAAGCTGAATGATAGTGACGCTGGAACAGTTTGTCACCAGTGATGGGCTGCATTCTGCTCACTGGAGTAAATAAGGAGGGAGTTACAATGGGAATCACAGGAGGGGTGGCTGTTCTGGAATTGGTACAAGCTAATCCTGTCAAGAGCTTTCTCTTTTGCCTCTGCATGGTCCCAGGGCTTCTTTCTTCTGCTGTGAGGAACCTGAGATGGTCAACAGTCACACTGTGAGCAAGCCTAGTGCAGTGTCCAGGGACCCTCCTCTTATGAGGCATCATCCTCACCTGGGTCCCTGCCTCCCTGGTGAAGTACTTACAAGGATTAACAGGAATGTGGTCTTGATCTCTAATGTTTTCTCCTTTCCTGCCATCTGCTGTATCAGCTTCATAGCCAAAGTCCACAGTGGCTTGAATGAAGCTCTGACTTGAAGACATGTGCAAGCACGCTCTTTCCTTAGGGCCTCAGCTAGACATCTGGTTTAGGTGCCTGGAGTAGGCAGGTATCTCTTACCAAGAGAGCAGTAAATTAGAAAGCCTGCTTTAGAGGGAGGGCTGTCAAAGGCTAGTTCCTAGGCAGCCATCAGAGAGAGAGGCAGCAATAAAGTGTAATTATAGTAGGAAACCTGAACGGAGCCCTTGGTTTCAGTGGAACCTGACTGAATTATTCTTTATACACAGATCTCTTCTTTCATGTTTTATTCTTGCTATTCTCTTAATTTCACATTTCAAATATGATTTAAAAAAGCAGCCTCCACCCGGTCTACTGATTTTGCTCTGATTGATTTGTAAATCTGTGAGGACATGGTTGAGTTAGATTTCTGACTATGCCCAGACATCGTGATACATTACAGCTATGGCGTTTATGGGGGACCATATTTCAGCTGTAGGGAAACAAATTCTTTTGTTTGCCACAGTCCCCATGGACCATCCATGCAATGGTTCAATACTGGTTTAAAAAATACAAGACAAAATCCAAGATACTAATGGCTACCTGTTTCGTTTTGAATAAGTGTAGCTATCAAGGACTGATACCAATCCACAGTGCACGGGAGTAAGACAGAGAAATATATAACGAATATATGAACTCATTTGAAGAATATATGGATGGCCATGGCATGATACTTGTTGAAGGGAGAGGGGAGTACAGATCATATGGCAGGAAGAAATGATGTTGAGAAACCTGCTGAGACATGTTGTGAAGTATCAGAGCAGCATCCCCTTCAGTGAATGGCTCAAAGCATCCTACAGACCAGGCAGCGGTACCACAGGGGAAGGGGCATGTACTGTTTTGCCACTTCAGTGAATTTGAACCTGCTAGAGAGGCAGGCCTACGTCTCAGGTGATCTGAGTGTGATGGAGGGAGCAGACTGCCACCCTTGTGATTTCACAGCGAGTCTCATGATACTTGGTGTTTTCCAATTACCCGCAGACTTCACAAGCATTTGTGCATATAATAGCCTGTTCTTCTTTCATTTAGAAAAAGTAAAAGATTACATCTTGATTACAGAGTATTGGAGAACCTTTGGCAAACCTGAACCCTTAAAGCACAGAAAGCACAAAATTACCCAAAGTAATCCTTAAAAAACAAAGCAGAACAAAAAACATTTTAATCCATCCTCATGATTCAGGGCAAACAGGGAGAACAGACTCTCCTATCTCATTTTTCAGCAGTTTGGAGTTGCTGAAATACAAGCGGGTGAGAGATATGTCATACTCATTAAAGATGGATGTGGCATGCTTCTTTCTTTTTAGGCCACCAAGAGATGACATTCTGTGTGTGGTGATAACTAAGAGGATAAGACTGTGTTTCTATTGGTTTCATGCTTGCCTGTATTGGACTAGATAGACGTAATCACCCTGGAGATACTGTATTTACTTCTCCTTCCTTATTTACTTTGTTTCTTTTATTTCACTTTAGGGGACTAGGCTGGAATTGACATTTCTTTCTCTTCAGCAGCCGCCTCCTCTCTCAATGCCGGGTCTCTGGGCACTGAGTTAAGCCAGACAGTGGAATGGACCTGCTGTAAATAGTGTTGATAAATTGGGTAGATAACACAGCGTGGCCTGGTTTACCCCAGTGCACAGAGTAATAAAAAGGAGCTTCCGCCTCTGAAAGGTCATCGTATCGACAAGGGGAACGATTGTGGGAATGGCAGTTGTGAGACGCTTGTCGCTAAAGCCACTTTTCCACAGGAGATGCTGAAGGGATTATGCCTAGGCCTGTTCCTCGCTCCCCTCACCCCTGAGGTCATCTGATTTAATGGTGCTGAGCGTGACCACAGAGCTGAGGATCCCTGGTGCAAAACAGGCCTGAGAAGCAAGGCTCCCCAAAACTCTCATGAGCTGGCTAAGCTCAAAATGGCCAACTGCATGGATGCTTTTCCGGCTTGGCCAAATTGGGTAGACCTCCCAGGACTAACCCAGCAGTCCTTAAAAGCTTTGTCACCTCATCCTGTGTAGCCAGGAGGCCTCAGTGACAGTGATAGGGCTACCAGTAAGACAAAATTCTCCCTAATAGTTCAGTGGTTTAATGTGTTAATTAAAAAATAGTCCCTTTTTATTCTGGTTCCACAATCTAAATTCAGGCAGCAGGCAGGGGAGGGAAGTGTGATAGCCAACAGAAAATCCACTCAGTAAACACCACTGAAACATCATTTTGGAGATGCCAGGAGACTCATGGGTCACAAACACTGAGAAGAACTTATGTCACATGCATCCACCACACTGCAGGCATAACAGCGATCAGCCAAAGGAATACCTCTAATGGATAATTACGAGTCTCAGACCATTTTGAGGAAACCTTCACCCAAAAAAGCGGGTCCCAAAAAAACATGACTTCCCCTTTGAGCAGAGTAAATATTGTATAATTTAAAAGCACCAAATCAGAGGCAGTAGAACAGAGAGCACAGTGGGGTTGATACGTGTCCACAAATAACAGCAAACAGAATAATCTCGGAGGCTTTGCCTAGACTTGCAGTCCTCTTCATGTTGCAACACTTTTAAACAGCTTTCCAATTAACATACTCAGTATCAGGACTGGAAATTCAGGTCTAATAAGGTTTCATTGAAAAGCAAGGCATACAGCCTACCAACTGAATGCAACGGACCATGCCATTTGGCACCAGGATGCAATATGTTTATATAACTGCTATTCTGTGTCACATTGAAGGTCCATGTAGTCCAATAGTTTTCCCTGACATTGTCCAGTAGAGCATGCTAAGGAAAAACTATCAGAACAAAGTGCCTGTACACTTATTTTCGCCCCAGTTGGTCTTCCAGCCTTCAGCACTCCAGAGCTTCTGGAATTCCTAAAACAAACTTGTACATAAAGCACTTTGTCCATCAATGAGAAAACATCCACAAAGTAAAGGCATTGCTACTTGGTGGGAAAAACATTTGTTCTCCCCAAAGAAGCTAAACAAGTATGACAAAGTATTGATTCTATCATTTTATTTCAAGAGTGACGCCCATGGTATATTAGGAAAGGGAGTATTTCTACAGTAGGGTGAATTTCTTAGCTCTATAAGGTATTGTGCTGCCCTAATGATATTATACCAGAGGTAGTTTTCTGAATGGGGGAAGCAATGGGTTTTCCCACATTCTCTGTCTTTTGACCATTTACTTGGCTACAATATTGGCTTAATAGTAGATTCCAGCAGTACTCATGGCCTGCTCCCAGCTAAATGTTGAACTCTCTGTTGAGTTTTTTATAAATGAGAATGAGGTTTTAGGGACATTACTGTTTTGCTTTGAGAATTGGCCCATACAGAAGACTAGAGTTTGATGGATCATGAATTTGTGTCATTTACTACCATTCCAAATGCAAAGTGACTTGGATTTGGAAACCTCAGCTAGATGAGGAACTGTGGGGAAAGGGCTGAGTTTGGCCTGAGTGGGAAATTGTAATGCTTTGGGAAGATGACAGCAAACTGGCTCAGGGGATGTCTAAGCAAGAACCAAATGATGCCCTTTGAAAAGGCGATCTAATGATTTAATACCCCTGTTCCTGGATAGTGGTGTCATGAAGCCCAGAATGGCAATCCTTGCTTTGGCCACACAGCACAGTCTTCCAGGAGCCAAGACCAGCTCATTAGATGGCAAGATTTGCGTTCCTTGCAAGAGGCTGGTCCCCATCCAGTTCTGACAGTCTCAGCCAACCTGTGCCATCTGGCTGGGACAGTTCCCCAAACACACAGCAAGCCTTTCTCAGAGCCCCAGCCACGTGGAGGGAATATTTCAGAGGGCTGGAAATGGTGGTCACTGTAAAGTGTAATAGCTTTTGGCTCCAGTGGCCACTTTGTCACAGATGTTGCTGAGGTCCGTTGTGATTTCCAGGCACTTCTGGAAAGCACAAAATGATTCAGTAGTCACAAAATAAGAGCAGAAGTAGAAAACTAGAATTGGTAACCACCCCCCTAATGATTAATGTTCTTCCCCCTCTCCTGCCTCTGAATGCGAAACACTCCCCTATCAGCAGGATAACCTGGACCTGAGTTCCTCTGAGGTGAAGTTAGTTTGGTTCGGTCTTGCAGGAGGCTCTGGGCTCTGAGTGATGATGGCAAGCGAGATAATAGGGCCCTCAGCAGCTCACCCTCACCTTAACCTCGTCCACTAAGCAGGTATAGGCTAATGCATTCGGCTCCTATTGCTAAGCAAGTCGGGGTTATAAACATGATTTTCATAATTGGGTTTTAACATACGTAAAAACCACCCAGCAGTGATGATAGTTTTGCACCAGAAGAGCCTTAAGACAGAGGAGAACAGCTTCTCTGAAGTGTTAAGAATCCCAGCACATTTATCTTAATAAGTTTTATTACAGCCTGCCAGTTTAAACCTAATGACTAATTTATCGTATAAAATACCAGCAATATATTTTTTGATTTTGCTAATTAATTATCTCAAACAAAGGTGATATTTATAAAACTGTCCAGAAATGGTATGTGCATTAAAATTGCCTTGCAGCAGGAGATGAAATTATTACTAATATGGGATCAAATTATTACTGTATTGACTTAGTTACTTTATTACCTCATAATGGATTTCTTCATTATTTTCCCCGGGATTGTAGCATTCATGATTGCATTAAAGTCTGTTAATCTATGCAAATATCATTAGGAGCTACTAATAACCACAGCAACTTTCTTCAATTTCAAGGAATGTGGTAAGTACTCTCAACACATTGTTATGTTCTGTTAGTGTGATGGGATTAACTCAGCCCCTGAATCCTTGGGACAGTGGGTGGGCAGCAGATCCCATTGAGCCTTTTCTTCCTTAAGGATAGATAAGGTGGAAGGTGGGAATTTGTTGTTGTCCTTATGAGGCATGATGACGGGCATGATTCTTAGCTCCACCACTCTAACCCTGCCTGATGTCAACCAAGGCACTGTTAGTTTGCAAAAGGGCCATGTCATATACCTTCACTCCTTTTTTTACAGCCCTGCCCTTTATCCTCAAAAGGAATAGCCCCCATGTGAGCACATGTGTTTTCAAACTACAGTGGGATCCAGTTATTTTCTGAAGGTCATGTGATGGAGTGGTGGCTTTTCTATGCAGAAGCAAATAGGATAGGTGAATTTTCAACACTGGGCATAGCTTTTGAGTATCCCAAGGGTGATCTAATGCCTTCACACTGATGTTTCAGAGGTGCTCAATGAACCATTTTCAAAAGGGCTGAGTTTGCTGCAGAGCTGTGAGTGTGTGTGTGTGTCTATGTATTGACTGCTCAAAAAAAAATGCAGACAAATATTAAACCTTGAATGCTTCCCTTTCCAACAGCACTAAAAACTGGAAGACACATGCATAAGTAAAAGAATAGGTAAGACAGGTTAGGTATGCAGTAACAAGTACACATCTGTTGAATGATGTAACTATTTATCTCTCTTACAGATTAGTCCAATTTCACATTTTCCATGCTTAGATAATGAGGTTATAGACACCTTTGTATTAAGGCACACAAAATTAAATAGAAGAAAATCAGGTTAAAATGGATCACTGAGTGACAAGGACAGAATTTCACCTCCTTACCCATATCTGTCTGCCTGTCTGTCTGAATGAATGAATGATCTAGATCCATAGTTTATGCGCAAGCGAGACAATCCCGACAGCAACTTTCCAGCAATGATCGGTTCTATATTATTCCTGCAATATTAGGGTTTACATCGGGCTCTCCTGTCATTTCTGAATGGCATCTGAAGTCTCCTCTTCAAATTGACCTTAGACTGAAATCGGTTTAGGTCCAATTATAAGAGCTACTGAACTCTGGGTGCCCTTGTTTTGCTCCATCAGCATGTGCACCACAACTGAGAGGAAGACAGGCTTTGAAAACGTTAAAGGCTTCAGTTTTTGACACAAAAGCTGCATTCTGAACTATAAACAAGCAAAACAGGCTTGAGATGGTGGTGAGTAATCCCACAGCCCCAGGGGTTCCTAGGATCCCTCTTTTCCCTTAAAGAGTAACAAGAGTCTCCCTCCCTCCCAAATCTTTCTTTCTTTCTTTTTTTTTAAGAAAAAAAAAAGAAAACCCCACAACACTGTCGTGGTGTCAGAGGAAACCACTGTTGGATTAGGCATTTGCACCTCTGTAAATGGATTAACAAAATGTGATTGTTTGGTCTTCGTCTGTCAATCTGCATTTGGCTCAGAGGGGATAATTTTAACTCAGAATGTGTTAAAAAGTAATTCCGTAGATGGATGCAGTCTCGGACCCTGTGAAACTTTCAGCTTTTGTGCTGATGAGCTCACCTTGTTTTGTTAAATAGAAGAGTCCCCAAACAGTGCTCAGGAAGGGAAAACGCAGGGTGAAGCCACAAAAAAAAAAAAAAAAAAAAAAAGAAAAACCACAAAAAACAGAAAACAAATTGTTTCTTGTGTATTCTTTTCTTATTTTTTTTCTTTTTTTTTTTTTTTAAGATGAGTGGCTATCTTTCATGGAAAAAATAAAGGGGAATGCAAGCCCAGGAGAAATGCAGGCAGTAAATTAGATGGATTGGTTGAAGCTGTTACACATTAATTGCATTTCAGGATCACCTGGGCCCCCTCTCCACCAAGCAGCAGAGCCCCTGTCTGCTGGGCACTATACAAGTGCTGAACAAAGGACGGTAACAAAGCAGCGCTAACGGTCGTACTGAGGGTCTCTCCGGCTGGTTTCCTTTCCCAGCCCCTTGCAGAATACAAGCTCATTAATTCTCTGAATTGAGACAGGTTCTGTCAATCAAGGCCCTTACACAAAACCGCTGAGCGAACCTCCCAACTCGAGCTGGTTGGGAGTTTTGAGACTAGAAACAAAGGGCGGGGGGGTTCCTCACTCCTTTTTTTTTGTCAGACAAGGGTCTTAGCTTGGCAAAAAAGTTATGTCAGCCCTGCTGAGGAGTTACAGTAGATTCAGATGTGAGGAGCCAGAGGTGGTAGGAGGGTAAATTTCTACCAATTGCCACTTGAAGCATTAATTTGGAAGGAGGTAGGTTCCACCATAGAGTAGTTTGGCTTTCCTGTGCTCAACATCCTTTTTATGCCAGGCAGGGAATGTAGCAGTTTTACTCAAAATGGGAAATAAAAGCATCTGCCTTGGACTGGTGGGAAAGGGGGAGGCAAGGCTGTCTCCTTATTATTCAAATCAGGCTTATTTGGGGTGGCTGACACTGTTTTTGAATAGCTTGATACCTGCTAATAAAAGGCTTGCTTGGGTTTCTAGCTTTCAGTCTTAACTGGATGGCTTTCATGTAATTTGGAACAGAAAAAGTCTGTATTCTAGTGATGATCCCAATGCTGTCATCTTGAGCCCATCTTCAATAGCAGTGGGGGGACACAATTACCCAGTGTAAATCAGAGCAGTTCCATTGACAGTGCTGATTTACACCGTCTGAGGACCTGGCTTAGCCGTGTTATGGCAGTGATCTGCACCGTTCTAACCTCCCTGAATCTCTTTCATGGATTGTACACATCAGTTAACTTCAGGCAAGACTTTTGTGCTTTGTCTGAATGCTAATTGCATTTCTGTGATGCAGCTTATATTAAAATTAATATATAATTCCAAAAAAATAGAGATAATTGAACTGACCCAAAATATAACCCCTTTCCTTATTTCTTAAGCACTTGAGTTTTAGCGCAAATCTCTTTTACTGCAGGGGCTTATGTTGTGCCAACAGCAAATGCAAAGAGCAATTAAACATTTAACATGATCACAAGGAGAAGAGAAAAGCTGCTGTTTAAATGCATCAAGAAAAGAAAACATAACAAGAAAATAGTCTATTGGCTCTAATGTAAGATTAAGAAAAATTTGCACTACGGTCAGTTCAATTTAACAGCTTTGTTTATTCGGAATCTAGTATATTACTTTTAAGAGCAAAATACCTACTTTGCTGAGCTCCTTAGAAGGAATTTCAAACAATCCTGATGCCACAGAGATGCCAGGTAGATGCAAATGTTTTCTAGAGAGTAAACATTATGATTTTCACCTTCTCTTTGTTATCCTTACTTGGGAGGGTTACCTGGAGCTTGGAGAATATCTGCTTCTGGAAAGGACTATACTTCATTTCATCAAAAGGAAAAAAGAACAAAAAACTTCAGAACTCTGCATCCCTACTGACATTCTTCATTTTTCTGTTTCACACATTTTCCTATCCTGCTAAAAGCTCATAATCCAACCTATGAGTCATCTTCGTCAGTGTTGCTGGCTATACTCAAAGTATTAATAAGAGGAATTAGTCCTGTTTGTCAGTCTGTCTGTGAACGAGAGACGTGGGATTAAGTCGCTAGATGATATTTGTTTTCTGTAGCTTATAGAGAATGTTTATTCAGTTGTCATAAGGACGTCGGGGTCATGCAGCCTAGTACGCAGCTTGAGCAGACAAGTGCATTATACAGTCCCATTCATGGGGGTGTTGAGTCCCTCTCACAAAAAGAGATCCTGTTTTGACATTCTGGTTGTCCTAGGAGCCTGCCTTAAAAATGCCCTCTCAGTCTGTTTCACCAGTACAAAGGCGTGGATAACCACACAAACTCAAAGAGGTCTCCTTCCCTGATAAGGGGTGGATGAAGACAACAGATTAGTGATGGGACTCCAGGACTAATATCAATCTGGCAAAGTCTTAACAAAGATACAGAGGAATTTAGTCGGCCTGCCTTTAATAGGATTTTTCAGGTCTTTTCGTGGGACACTACCATTCCCAATTAAGCTTTTATGTGGACACTCTTCTCAGTTCTGGTTGGAGGTATAGAAAAGGGAACAATGCCAGAAAATCAGATAAACAGGTAGTCAGGTCACTCATGCCCATTGTGGGGTACTGGGGTACAAGCTGCTGAGATGATCTTTTTGGTAGTGTCTGACGCAGGGAAGCTCTGCATGGGGGTGATGGTCACTAGGGAGGCCACCAGGTCCCCAGAGGAGGCATTCCCCAGGATGCCAAATGGTGGAAAAGCCATGATATGAACTCAGTTCCCTACATTTCAGGAGGGATCCGAATGCCAGAAAAGGGACTCTGTTTCCTCCTGCTCTGAGATTCTTGAAGGTTTAGGATTTACAGCACTGCAATTTTTCATATTGTAATGGAAACAGCTTGAAATGTTTTTAGGTTGAATGCAAAGAAAGTGGGAAAACTGCTCAAATATCAACCACTTTCTGCCTGCAAAAGCATTTTCTTCTCAGCTCTTGCATTAACACCTAGACTCAGGCATGCCCGTGACACAGAGAGGCTCCCTATTTGCCATCTCAATTTTTTCTTGAATTGCAATATCAGACACAAAGCAACATTTTCTCTAGTAGATTGTGCCACTAATACAATAAGGGTCTAATATATTAATGAATAAGGATCTGTAATATGCTAATATTTCCGCATCACATTAATATTCTATTAGACTAATGCATTATTATGCTAATAAGTCTATTAAAAATGCAAAACATAATTATACGTTCTGTATGGCTCCACTGTTGAAATCTGATTCCTGCCCTAGACACACTTGTGTGTGTATTTCTAGAAGTTGTATTACCTGCTGTGAAAAGTTAAGTTGATCTACACCTGATGTAGATCACCCCACACACCAAACAGCCTGGCCAGAATTTCCATACCTCCAACACCATGTGAAACAGGTTAACTGCTTTAGCAGGTCTGCATTTCAGCTGTGGGAGAGACAGGCTTACAGCCATGCTTTATGCACACCTCTTTTTCTCTTGCTTTAGAGCCTGGTGTTTACCTTCCCTTTCACAGCTGATTGAGAGAAGGCCCTCCTCTGGGTGGGCATGTTATGCCAGAAGGATTTCATGCACCTACATGCTGGCCAGCCAGACCCCAAATGAAGGGTGGCAACTGAGACCTGTTGAAGGGTGGGGTTTAAGAAATCCTTTTCTCTGTAATGTTTCATTTTGGCAAGTTCAGGCTGCTCCCCATTCAGTGTGCCGTTTATACAGTTTATTCTTCAATGACTGATTTCCCCTGATGCCATCGCAGGAGCCTAAGTCACGGGCGTAGCCAGCTGTGACTTCCCCCGGAAAGATAGTCCCTGACACTGGGACACTGTGATGCCTACATTCCCCCCGTAGTCCCAGCTCTGGGTTTCCTCCTGCTCCTGTGTCATTGTTGAGAGAGAATTTGCAGAGTGCTTCCCACTCTCCGTAAACATATCCACACTCCTGTGCACTCCTGAATAATGGCGTTTGGAGGAGAGGTCTCCTGCAGTTTTTTCTACCACAACTAAATGTTCACTTGATTGCTTTTAGATGGGCCAATTAAGAATGAAAAGGGAAAGTGAACAGCATGGTTTTGTTTTGTTTTAAAAATGTCAGGTTTGCCAAGTTTATTAAGCAGGAGCTCAGAATGAATATTGAATTTTCAAAGACTGGCTCTAATAAAGTTTGGGAAAATAAAGTGAAAGGACATGCCCTTCCCCTTGTCCCTGTCAGGATAACTAGCTGCTCTGTATCAATGTCTTCATCTTATGGCACCAGTCATTTAACAGATGTTACAACGGACATCTTTAATGAGAGAATGAGGTTCTGTTGTTTGTCTGAAGATCTATTCACTTCCTTATTGCCACTGGAAAGAGGCAGGAAATTGAATGGAGAAAGACTCTGAGTAAGAGAAATCCTTTCTAATCGTGATGAAAGAAAAGATGTAGAACTGGTTGTCTAGGGAGGCTGAGGCTCTCCATCACTAGAGGTAGATTAAAAATGAGAGAAATGCAACTGTCAGTAATAGCATAGAGGAAGCCAGTCCTGCATTGTGCTAGTTGAGCTAGCACAATGAGAGCTTCTCCGGGGTCCTGCCAACCTTCTGCTATGGTTCTGGACCACCTTTCATAGGCAAAAGACCCAAAACTTTGTGAAGAGTCTCTTAACCTCAGAGCCCTCAGGGTTTGGTATTTGAAGAGAAAAGAGGTTGAGATGGCATGAAATTGCCCTTAAAGGAAGTGAAGAATAGGAGGAACAATTTACAAGTGCTTCATAAGACTGGGAAGTGTGCTTAATTTCACAAGATTTAAGGCTATCATAACTATCTACACGCTTCGTGCGAACTGCGTGTATTGCATTGCCTTGTGTGTGAGTAACCTTGTTCAGTGGTGGCTGTCCTTCCTTCACAGTAAAGATCCTGCTATCATTAACAGTGACTGGATTTCCCTTTTAGGGCAAGGGGGAGAAATCCAGGTCTTAGGAAATGAAAATCCAACCATTTCAACATTGTTTTCTATGGGTATTCAGTATGATATATATGCAAGAGTGATACTTCCCATACGTGACTCCCCCACTTGAATTTGTCATAGCAGACATGGTGAATGAGTTTAGGACTCAATTACAGAAGATTTGAAATTGTTTTATTTTTACTGTATCTTCTAACTCATTTTACTTCCAAATTTCACTGGTTTCGAAACAGCAATGGAATGATTATTTACTCAGTGAAGATACACAAAGCATTAAATTCACAAGTTTGGACTACAGAACAGGAACTCTGTATTTTCAACTTGCTGGTGGTGTTCCAGCAGCCCCATAGCAAATTCCATTTATGTCATTGTCATTATTACCGTTATTATTTTAATACATAGCTTGTATGCCAACATCTCCTGTGGATTCTACAAGGTGAACATCAGGTGGTTTCAAGCTGCTTCATCAACTTGAGGTTCAGTGGAGCTACACTGATTTACATCAGCTGAGAATTTAGCCCAAAGTCCCTACTGAAAGTGACAGAAAGCTTTTTGCTGGGCTCTCTCCCTTGGAAAGATAATGCTTTTCACAGGAAAGCTGTTGTTTGGTATGTTCCCTTATGTAACAGAACTGTTAGCAAAGTAGAGAGACAAAAAAAGATGAAGATGCTAATACACACGGAGAGGTTCAGGGTGCTGAAGTGAGCAACCTTTCCGCAGCATGATGTTGTGTTGTTGTTGAACAAGTCCACACAAATAATGGGTTTTTAGGGAAATCTGCTCTTTGGTTTCTGCAGATACATCCAATCTAAATTTATGTGGAATAAAGGCTTAAATGTATATTATGACTCCAGTCTTTCACTATGCCTGAGTTAATATGCCTAGCAAAAATCTTGCTGTCCGCCGCCCCCTCATTTCTGTTTCAATACATATCTTTTTCTTCTTTAATCACAATTAGACATTAGACCAGGAGTTAGTCAAGTTGATTGTCTTCCTGTTAAAGTGGTATGTTGGATATTTTATACTTCTCCTTGGCCTCTAGTTGGTCCATCCACAAACTGGGATTTGGACTTTTCCCATATTTTGGAAAGTAACTCCACTGGCAAGTGCATACCTGGAAATCCAGAACTCAGATCACTCTTGGAGATTAAGACACATGAAATCTAAGCAACTGTGCTTCATACCCCCAATAATCCCAGGATTTCCTGTCTAGACAGTTCAATGAAGACACTGACCCCTCTTTTTCTAGCTTCACTCTAGCCTAGTGATGTGCCACTTCTGCACCATTGCTACCCTGTGAAATATTTTGACCCTCCTACTACCTTAGGAGCTCTCATGACATTCTGGGTACCTTCTCATGCGGTCTTGTCACAGGGCTTGAGCACAGATGGACAAAAGTACCCCTATGTGCTTCAAATATAACCATAGATCAGTTGCATTAGTGCAGAGCTCTTTCAGTGTTGGTATTTGTTGAACCATCACCATCTTTAAGAACGGTGTGTGCTAAAAAGCAAGAAAAGCCATTGTGGGAGGTTGAGGAGTGGGTTATGTTTCACACCTCTGTGTCAAAGCCCTGCCTAGATATTCATCTGCAAGCCCCTGAAATGAGAGTTTGCTGCAGAAATCCTGAGCTGCAGAAGCCTGGTAGCTCACTATCAATCTGTGAGTGGTTTTGTCCTCTTGGGCTTGCTTCACACCAGGATTAATAAGCAAAGATTGGCCTGTAAATCTTACACAGATTGCAATTCCCTCTCCATATAATGCTCTTCTTTTTGATGGAGAAGCATTTTGTTCCCCTCTAACTTTTTCAGTTTTTCTCTCTCTAGATCTAACTTTTCTGCAGTCTGAATGCAAGCATGTGTAAAAAATCAGGGTGAGAGGATTTGCTCACTAGGCAAAGAAAACACCGGAGGTTAATTAAAAACAAAAGGAAGCATAACAAACAACGCCCGCTCTCTCCTCCTCTCTACCCACACGGACTCTTCAAACCCAGGGGTTCATGCAGGAGTGGAGTTAGCCAGGACCAGGATGGAGGCAAGAGCCCTGGAGGAGAAAAAGGGTTTGTAATCTTTGAACGAATGAAAGGGTAGGGGGAAACCATCCCATCAGTGTAATCCCAGTGGCAATTTCATCTAGGCCTGTTGTTTCTTAATGAGTTTTTATCCAGCTTTAATTTGACGGGTCTTCTTTTCCAAATGAGGGTTAAGATGGCAAGGGGGAGGGGAAACAGAATAGTAGGGCAGAGAGCAAGCCCTCTGGCACTATTTCTTTTTTTTTTTCTTTGTTTCTTTCTCTCTTAACTGATTGTTAAAATCTCTTTCTCACACTTTTCTCTGTCCTTTTACTAACAATATATTTTTGTTTCAAAATATGTGTTCTACATGAACACGGGGAAATAAGAACAGCAGCATCAAGCCAGGCTATCTAGACCAGTACCATCTATCCACAGGAGCCAGCAGTAGTTAGGAGTGTAAGAATGAGAAAGACATACTGCACTACTTTCCTTGCGAAGTTAGTTTCCCAGGGTGGATTTTTCACCCATGACTTTCTCTAGTCATTTCTTCGCACCCATGTAAAGGTGTGTTTGTAATTCCCTGCAGCAAGGAGTTCCATGGATCAATTTTTTGTTGCCAGTGTTTTCCGGGCATTCATTAGTAGGCCCACATGCCACCAGCTATTTGGGGGCTAATTTAGACATGACTACAGTTAGGCAATGAGCAAACATGGATATGTTTTGAGCATGGACAGGTGAACCAACAACTATTTTTATGTCACAATGTCAGATTCTATTATTTCATCTTTTCTTTGTAGAGTTGTTTTGGGGTGTTTTTTTGTTCTTTTTTTATTCTTCCCAAGTCTCCCCTATTTGTGTCTGACCTCTCTAATTTCCTATGCATTGCTCAGACATAGATGCAGTAGACTAGAGTCTTGAATGGGAAGGGACTATTTAGCAAAAGTCTCCAAATACCAAACGAAATTAAGAGAGCAGATTACAAACATTTAATACAGTGCCCAAAAGTCATGTCATGTGCGTGAGGGAGGCAGGAACTTCAGGGCTGGCCAGTCCAACCCAGGGAGCAGGCAACTTCATACCACATGTTTAAGTAAAAAGATTAGGAGAAAAAGAAAGAAAGCCTTTCTTTCTTTCTTTCTTTC
>VYZM01021007.1:182273-202188 GCA_013398915.1 Dromas ardeola
CCTCCCTTCCTCCCTTCCTTCCTCCCTTCCTTCCTTCCTTCCTTCCTTCCTTCCTTCCTTCCTTCCTTTTATATATATATATTTCTAGGAGTTGGGAAGATCAGCAAGAACAGAAAGCTCTGTTCTTTTTCTGGTTTATATCTCTTGGACCACATCTAACTGGTTACATGAAGGTATAACAGTATTTAAAGGGAAAAGTCACAGAATTGTTAGGTCAAGGAACAGGCATGTCACGGGCAGGATGAGCCTGGGGGATATCCAGTCTTAATGGCACGATTTAGATATGGTCTAGTCCTTATGAGAGAGAATGAGGGCAACTCTCCACCAAAGCATTCATCACAGATTGAAGTCCAAGCCAAGCTGAAGAGCAGGCTTGTCTGTTTTGGTTGCTGGGGTTTCACACTTCTCCTCCTCTCCCTCTTTCAACCATAAGCATGCCTCCCATTAGAGGAGTAAACTTTGAATGAAATATTTTGCACATCTCTACCACTGCATTACATCCCGCTGGTCATGTCTTGACAGGTTGCATCAGTCAATAACGATGCAATATTAAAGGGTAATGACACAGCCATGCAGAGTAATGAGAGAAAGCAATTTCTCTCACTATTTGGCCATTTACCAATCGATTGAATTCAAAACCATCAAGTCAAAAACACAGGGAGTGGACTAAGTCCAAGAGGGGCTGACATGCACCCCTATAACGTAGTGGTTCTGCTCATCTGGCAAACAAAAAATGTCTAAGCAAAGACATTGAGTTAAATTCTGCTCAGAGTCTGGAGACAGAGCAGAGCAAAGGAAACAAACCTGGACACAGACTTATACAATAAAAATATATGAGTAAGTAGTAAGGAGATGGAAGGAGGTAAGAGAGTGCTGTTTGGGTCCATTCAGTGAGCATCAGTTGAGGCACGTGTGTTGTTTTAGCCAAGTAATTAATACCGGCGTGTCTGTATCTATAGACTTTCTCAAGAGTGCAACTCCACTTTGCAGTCCTTCCTGTGCGAATCTCTACAGGCTCAGAAAGCATCTGTGGTTCTTGTGAGCTGCCCCCAGAGAAGATTAGGATGGACAAACTTAATTTACAATCAGGTAGAAAATGAAACCTAGATAAATCCTTAGATTAAGCAGCAGAATGAGAACATGAGCCTACTTGTATTCCCTCCTTGTGAAACAGAGGAAGGGCTTGGATCTGCTGCAAGCAAAGCCTGAAGACCAGATGTGGCCAGGAAAATGACATTTGGAAAAAGTGGGATACAGATTTTATGAATTTTTTTCTTTTCTAATTGGAAATAAGGATGAAATTTCTAAATTGCTGCTCAAAAAACAAGAGGATAAAGTTGGTGAGGAATTCCCAGGAAGCAGAGGCTTCTAGCAGTGGGATTACTGTTTTGGCTTCTTCCACCAGGCAACTTCAGGCTGATGTGACAGGACCCTTCTGCACCTTCATTTCTTCTTATTCCCAACAGAGTTATCAATATTCCTTCCTTAAGATGCAATGACAATGTTCCTTTCTAACACAGCTCCTAGGATCTTTCATTTTTGCAAAGTTGTTTACAAAATGGACTGTGCAAAGGGTGTATAGACCTTGGAGCAGCGCATCAGAAAGAAAGGTGTCAAACTCTGTATCTGGCTGATTGTCACATGGTGAAGTTTTTGGCGTTGCTAAACCACAGGCATCCTGCACACGTTGCACCCATGTGGGAAAAGGGCAAATACACACCATATCCCAAGAGCAGTCTTATGTGATGTGCTGCCCTAAAAGTCTGTGCTCAAGTAGCTGAGCAAGGCTGTGAGGGAAGGACAAGGGTGGAGAGAGGCAGGAAAATCACTGGGACTCCAGAGATGGGTGATCAGAGCTTCTGGGCTAGGGAGGTGCAGAAAGCAGAGCACAGAGAAAGGAGAGGGATGAAAAGATGGCATAGTATATTTTCTTTTAATTTTCTTTTCTTAGATCTGTTTATAGGTGTAATCCTACAACTGCAGAGTGTAAATCCTGCACAAGCCATAGTTATTATTGCAGCTGGAGGGCTCTGTGTGTTTTTGTAACCTCTCTGCTCTGTTTTGATGACTGAAAATTGGGAGGGAAGGGAAGCGAGGGAAGAGAAGCAAGGGAGGGGAAGAGGGGAGAGCTGGCCTCTAGCAAAAATCCTGATCAAAAAGCCCAAAGATTTTCCCAGCATTTGGTGCCTCATGAGCACTGTCCAAAATAAGGAGGAAGGAGGCAGTCGCTTCCTCCAAAACTCCTTTCCCCTCATGATGTCCCCCTGTGTGTAGGGTATGGGGTGTGCTGTGATCCAGCATCCAAAGCTGGTGTAACAGCCCAGCAGGAGCTGGCTACAGCTTTTAACTCCAGCTGTCCTGGCACACAAGCAAGTCCACTGGCACATAGCAGCACACTTACCTGCAGCACGGCAATCATAGGCAAGGGTGGAACCAGCTCATGCCTTGCCATGCAGCCCTAAATACTTTGGTGAACTGTCTCAGGGTTCACGTGGGAAGTTTGCCCAGGGAGATTGACCAGTCTGTCAGATACAGGAGGCCACATTCAAGGGTCAAATGGTCCTTTCTGGCCTGACAGTTCAAACCTCAGTAAAACCCCAAACTATCATATGAATGTTTAAAAATATTTTATTTCCACTTTCATTTTTTTTTTCCCCATTAAGACCAGTTAATGATGGAAGAGGGTGGCAATCTGTCCCTTCATTTTGGAGTTTGGGACTTGCTCGTAGAGTGTCCCCAAATGCTTGACCACACCAGGGCACCTCTGCTGCTCTCTGGCTGCCTCGGTGGAGCTTCCAAAAGGAGACACAGGATACATGAGCAGAGGGAGGGCATTTTTTAGCCAGTGGAGCATGATGGTTTCTTCAAGTGATGCAAATGAAGAAGTCAGAAGCAGTCTTCTGCCAACTTTGCTGCATGCAGGGCATGGTTTTGCCCATGGAGCGATGCCAGTTCTGAGAGGAAGGGACATGAGCACATCCCTGCAGTGTCCTTAGCTAAACGGGCTGCTCACGCCTTGGGATGCATCTGTGCAGCACCTAACCCAATGGGGCTTCTAACTGCAACCATAATAGAAATAACATACAGTAATAAAGTAAATAGACAGTAAAACTGTCTTCCATAATGTTATTCTCCAGGCTAAATGAGATGCCAAAAATGAACAAACAGCCTCCAAGTGATATTAAAATGTCTTTCACTTTTAATAATTTAAGGGACATACTAGTGAGAAAGATAAGGAAACTTTAAAATATATTATTTTTCAGCCTGATGGTCTGCTCCTCAGACTCTCTCCTGTCTGATCCACTGAGGACTCCTTGATATATCCTAGGCTGAAGCAGAGAATTTTAATAAGTTATTGGGACAAAGAGTTGTCCTCTTTATTTTATTTTGTTTAGTAAGTTTGCTTTTAGAAAAACTGGCTTGGTTTGGGGGCTTTTGCTTCTGTAAATAAATTTCCTTCCTCCCCCCCTCCTTCCTTCCTTTCTTCATCCCTCTCTCTTATCCCTTCCTTTGCTCCCTTCCCTCCCTCCTTCCATTTCTCTTTCTCCCTTCTCTCTTTTTCTTTCTTCCTCTCATTCTTTTTCCTGGTTTGAAAAGCCCTAGACTCTCTCCTTGAGTGTTAAGGACAAACTGGCAATAATTTATGTTATAGCGTGATATGAAAAAAATTACATTACACTATAAATTATAATATGAAGGGTGAAATGCCAGGAAGGATGCCAAATGCCGGTGGAAGTCCCATTAGACAACAGAGTTCTATTGCCTACCACTCCCCACAGAAATCTTAGAAGGTTTGCACAAAACTGTTTGCTGTGATGGGGGGAGGCTGGAGAGGGGAGGAAGAAGAAATATAATATAACAGATAAAATGTATAATCAGTCAACTGGAGATAGGAAATTTTTTACTAATGCTTAAAAAGAAAGGTGACTTCTGTACAGAGCTGTAGCAATTTCAAATTTAGCCACCTGGGATATTGTAATGCTGCCTCAAGCTGGAACAGGGGCTGTGGGGAGGAGCTGTGTTGTGTTAGTGTAGTGCTGTTATTTGAGGCACTTTTCAATTTTATCCTCCCAGAGAAGACCCAGTGGGAGTCACAGAGGTTCCTTGGGGTTTTATGTAGCCCTGCTTATTGCTGTAGACCCAGGAGGCTGTTTGAGGCAATGCCAGAAGCTGTCTGAAACCATGCCACGCTCTGGTGGTTCTTCTCTGGGAACAGGACTAATTAGTGAAAATTTAGAAGGGCTCTCAGAGGAAAATGGCACCAAGGGGCAGATGGGAGTCTGGGGCCCATCTCTGACCTTGTGATGTGGACTACTGTTCATGAAGCCAGATGAATGTAGAAGCACAGGAGAAGGGTCATTTCATACTTGCTGCCCCATGCTTCTCTAAACACTCACCACTAGCCAGCATCTGAGAAGATGCCAGGGATTCCTGGGCCATGAGGCAGACCTGTGCAGTCATCTTCATCCACCAGTGCTGGGTCTGATACATTTGTATTATCTGTCCCCTGACTATTATTTAATTCAGGCTGCTTAATTCAGACTTTCCCAGTCTCAGCCTATGTGTCCACCTCTTCCTCAGATGATGTCAAAAATAGAAGTTGGGACAAATTAACTATTTTGTGCCACAGGGGAGGGTCAATTTACCATGGGCTGGAACGGCTGGTGAAGCTGCTGTTTCATTCCTATCTCACATCTGGTGAAATAACTGTTTGAGTCCAAAAATATAAGCCAAATTTTGTAACACTGCAGTTAGTGGAGAAGCTAAAGTCCTTTCTGTATATGAAGTAACAAAATGTGATGAGTTCATTCTAAGAAGGAATATTTTTGTAACAGGCCAAGAATGAGAATATGTCTATTTTCCTTTACAGACAAAAGAAATAAAAAAACAGAAAAACAGATTATTATTTTACGTTCAAAAAAACTAGAAAACCCCAATTCATACCCAACATCCCAATCAATGGAGAGAAAAGCAGTTTTGAGTGCCTTATTGAACTGACCTACAGAAAAAGCTTCAGAGCTTCAAGCCCAAACAAGTCCCTGATAAGATGTGAAATGCAATGGAAAAATCATTTACAGAGAACAACAGAGAAGCTGATTTTGCTCTAGTTTTACAGGTCGGTTCAATAAATGTTTCTGAACTCTCTTTTCTGTGTAATTCTAAAGAAGGATCATTTAATTAATATATTTATCTGGAGGAAGAAAAAAAAAAAGAAGAGCAAGTGGAGAGGAAAACAAATTTAAAACAAAGACTGTATTTCACATTGAGCATTGCAGGTCTTGGTCAAGTCTGTCTAGCACATGAGCTCTCTGGGTACACACAACCCTTCCTTCCACACAGTTGCTCTCTTAGCTTCATCCTTTAATTTAGTGTATAAATTATCACAAAAACGATGGAATCCAGAGAGGAAAGAAACATCCAAGCACATTTCTTACTCATGTTTTCCTTCTTTAGTTCTTTGTGATTCATTTACTGCATTTTCACCAGGCCTCCTGGTTTTCTCAGAAGTTGAAAGACAGCGCAAACATTTTATTATCTCACTGCCAGCCTCCATATCTGGCAGTGTTCAGGATACCCCCTGCTGTGGGACTCGTGGATGTAAAACTGTTGGGCTCAGTCCTCAGCTCTGCAACATCCCTGCTCCCTGTTCCTTCCACCACCACCCCCCCAAGCCATGGCACAGCTGTGCAAACAACAGGATGCTCCTGACTCCCGAGTTCGGAGCATCTCCACAGTCTCTGGCTGAGGGATCAGAAAGAATGGATAGAAAGAAACTGCCTTTCCATCCCTTGGCAGCTCTATTTCCCATGCAGGCACGGCTGCTAAGGAGACATGCAGGAAAACAGTTCATCTGCCCCTGAGTTTGAGCAGGGGAGACTATGTCCATCTCTCAGCACCCAGCCTGGGACACTGAACCAGGGTCTCTGCAAGACCCTACTTAAGCTGGGCACTAAAGCCTTTTCACACCACCGTAGGTATAATTCTGCCTCAAAGAGACAAAAACTTCCTGCAGCCCCAAGAAACCTGAGAGGGTGGGTGCCTTGCGCAGTACCCTGTGAGCTATCTAGACCACTGTTTAGGAACTACAGTAATAATCATAATAGTAAGGTTCTGTGTGCAAGAATAGGGTAAAACTGTTTTAAATAGTGTGAGAGCCCTGTTGTGGTGCTCCCCACCATGCTGGTGAAGGCAGCAGTGTGTCTGGAGCTGGGCCTGGCATGTTTGTGTGCACGTTGCAAATGGAGTTATTGGTGCCATCTGTGTTCCTACAGCTTTTCCATGTTATTTTTGTATCATTGAAAAATGGAGACCATTTCCCTCTTCCCCCTTCGTAACGACACATTTATAAAAAGGGTGTTCTGCACAGAGGGAGGGGAAGGGTTAACAGAAAACTTTTCAAGGTGAGAAGAAGATCTAAGTCTTCATGGTCTTTGGGAAATTGAACTGTGGAGAAGTGGGGAAAAAAGGCTTTCTTCCCCCGCCCCGCCACAATGCGGTCTGTCTCAAAAAAACTGAAAGATTTTTTTTTTTCATGTTCTTCCAAATATCACTTCTGCTTGTCACAATATTTATAAAAACCCTCTTGCTATCTCAAGCTGCACAGCCTTTGGCTCAGGTTCCTGCTTATGCAAAACAGGGTCATAAACATGTCACTGTGTATTTGATAAATCCATCTTCCTCTTGTCATTGTCACCAAGAAGCTGAGATGACGGGAGATTACTCCGTCAAATCGCCGTGGAAACGCCTGCAGAGTTTATGAATTTTCATAGGATGTAAGTCCTCTTTAATGGGAAGCGGGGCCCAGTGAAAGCTTACTATTTTTAAGGAAAAGCACGTGCATCTGTGTGTCTGCATCTGTGTGTGGGAACATACTGTATGGCTGAATATTTACCCAACATACATTAGGAATTACACCAATGTATCCCAGTTGAGACCATCGCTGCGAGTTTGTGCCCATTTCCTTGTATCTATTTCTCTCTCTCTGACCCCAATTCACATCTATACTAATGCTCCCTTAAGCCATACTGGATGTGTAAAAGGGATGTTAAATAAGTGCAAATGCCATTAGAGTTTATTTACTGATCTAACACATTTCCTGTGAGCGTTTTCATTACCACATTTTGAAATGCTTGTCTCTGCCCCTCCTCCTTTTTCTGTAATCTAGTGAAGATACCAACCCATCTTCAGCGAGAATTGCCTCTATGTCAGGGTTCAAAGGCCAGCTGGCTTTCTCTTTCTGTAGCAAAGCTTAAAAGCAAACACGATTCACAGTTTTCCAAATAGGAAAAGCATCCTATTCTCGCGCCTCGCTAGAGTAAAAAATGGCTGAAGGGATTATGCTCAAACTTTAGCAACATAGGAGAAAATAAATAAATACGGATGTTAATCCTCATATATGAAACTCAGGTGTGCCAGGTGCTGAACACTGTTGAGAAACTGAGAGATGCTTTGGTGTGGTAGCACAAATCTCAGTGGAGGAGCCAGGTCCCCCCTGGAGGATGTCAGTGCACCACACTGAATGGCCAGGTCATGGAGACAAACCAGAGAAGGACAAGGAGATACCAGCTAAAATATTGTAGGGAAATCACTAAAGTGTTGGTGGGAAGGGACTTCCAAAGGTCTCTGGTCCAGCCTCTCCTTCACCACACATGGTCACTTTAGCAGTGCCTTGGCCTCGGCTGTGTCTCAAGAGTACGTGGATGGGATTTACGGAGTTCACAAGTGTCTTACAGAAATTCAGTAAGGTCAGGTAACAGTGACCTCTTCATCTTAGAATCATAGAATCACAGAATCACAGAATGGTTCAGGTTCGAAGGGACCTTAAAGATCATCTAGTTCTACCCCCCCTGCCCGGGGCAGGGACACCTCCCACTAGACCAGGCTGCTCAAAGCCTCATCCAGCCTGGCCCTGAACACCTCCAGGGATGGGGCATCCACAGCTTCTCTGGGCAGCCTGTTCCAGTACCTCACGGCCCACACAGTAAAGAATTTCTTCCTGATATCCAATCTAAATCTACCCTCTTTCAGTTTGAGGCCATTACCCCGTGTCCTATCATTACACTCCCTGATAAAGAGTCCTTCCCCATCCTTCCTGTAGGCCCCCTTTAGCAAGCTGGAGATGGGAAGCGTGTCTGCGATCTCGAGCCTTAGTGTCACTCAGTGAAGCCATGCTTAAAGCACCACACAGGCCAGGCTTCAGATGAGTTGTTGCCAGCAATGCAGGAGTGCAGCCTATGTGGGTGCACCTGAGCTTACCCTCCACCACGTCACACAGGTACCACTGGCAGCTGAGCTCTGCAGAAACACTGAGCCCAGGACAGACAAACGGCTGGTGGCACCTTCAGCAGCTCAGTGGGATATTTTTTTTTTGCCGCTTTCCACTGACATCCATGTTGCTGCAATTGCACAGCTAACACCCAACACAGAGTGCTTAGAGTTAGCTCTGCTATGTAGGCTCATCTTTTGGAACTTAATTTTTATTTACAACCTATGGTAATGTGTCCTATGATCCCAGAGCTTTCTCTTCACATTAAAGTTGTTTTGCCTTCATTTTCCAACATGCTCAAGTAGTGCAGCCTCCTGCTGGGACAAGAGTATGAAAGGCTTTTAAGCCAGAACCTCTGTGTTATGCTACTATTACTGCAGTGCTAACAAAATCAGAACCATCCTGAAATAGCTGCCCACATAGGAAACTGCAAAAAGAGGAGGACATAGCTATTTCCTAGCATCCTGAGGCTTAAAGGAAGATAACCATACACCTTTGATCCTCATTGCAGCAGTTACTGCAGTATGTACAGCCTCCATGTGTTAGTGCATTTACCCGAACAGGGAGCTAAGTAGTAACTGTGGCTCTGTCTTAACCAAAGTAACCACTATTTGTAACCTGTCTGCACTGTGTATGTCTGTGTAAACCAGTGTGGTGTCCAGGAGAGCTGAACTTCAATGGGATTTTCATCCAAGTGATCACAGGAGGGGAGGGATGCCAATTTTCCTGTTTGCCTGTCAGGACCTTCAGTGAGCAGTTTGCCCGTGCAGTGATACCAGGGGATGATGTTACCTGTGCTAGGGCTTATATTACCACTGTCTGTGTGTCGGTGACTAAGGCATTTGTGTTCTAACTCCTGCCTACTTTATACTCCCATCGCTTTACCTCCACAAATTTCCTGCCAAAACCAAGAGTCTTTATCATTGGAAGTAAACTCCACTGCACACATTGGATGAGATCCCTTCCCTGCTGTCTTAAGATAGTGCTGTGCATTTCAGCAGTCCTCGAAGTATTTTAGAAATCATGCACTCTGAACTGCATTAACAATCCATTAGGAAGTGGAGTAGGACTAAGAGGAAAAGAAGGAAAATCTGGCAAAACATTACCCAATATCACAATTCCATGTATTTTCCAGAAGCTGCTGACAGCCTTGTATTTTTCATTTGGAGTGAGAGCATACAGCATAAGGAATTCTAATAAAAGCAGGAATATAGCCTTGATTTGGTAATTTAAAACTTTCTGCTTTGCAGTGAAGTCTGGGATTCTGTCTCAATGTTTTGCAAGAAAACAGCAGCTTATCCTTCTCAAACTTAGTGTTCGTACTTTTGGAGGATAGAAGTAATTCCCATAGAATTTACAAGAGAAACCTATTCATTAGCTTATAAGTTAAAATTAATTAAAGATTGGATTCTTTAAGAAATGTAACATCTGTGCTCACATTCTCTTCATCCAAATGATGTCAATAAGAGAATAACTCAGACTTCAAACTTTCTGTATAGTTGCAGTTAATTGAATTCTTATGCTTGGGGTATTCTTGAAGAAATTAGGAAGTAATTAGGCTATGCTATTAACAATTGTATCTAATTGATCTGATGGTATAGCCAACAAACAGGCCAAGGTCAACGGCTTATTCAGCTCTTAAGCTTGATATGATCTCTGAGAGGATGCAATGGACTCTGTCACCTTCTCTGTCGTGAATTAACTTGCTGGAGTTCTGCTGGCTGTACTGGGAGTTGTGTCATCTTCTGCGGGCCAAATCTACCTTCTACCATACGGAGTCCACCACTGCATGCCAGGTTGGGCATCTGTGCCTGGGAGACTTTGTATGGCCTTGCAGTAGTCAGCACTGCAGCAGCTTCTCAACTCTACCCACAGCAGGGTATCCCTCGGCCCCTTTGTGTGTCTCTGAACTGGGTCTCTACTTGTAGGACTAAAGCAAATGGGCAACTCTCCATGCATAAACCAACCGTATGAGTGGAAAGAGACAACCCAGATCTTCACCCGCCACTAATCCACGTTACCCAGTCACTAAAAAGGCAGTCAGAAAATAAAGGTTAAATTCAGCAGTATGGTTTGGCTGCTCGCATGGCTGTAGCTCTGAGCAGTAGTTACAAATCCAGTTTAATAGGCCAGCGCTCTGACTCTGCATTGATCCTGCACACCAGTGGATGTGTTCTTAAAGAATGAAGTCAAAACTCCCTTTGGCTTTGCCAGGGTCTGGCTTTCACCCTGCAGAGCTACAAATCAATAGATGCATCGGAAGGCAGAACTCACTGTAAATGCCTCTGAAGGAGGAGGTATGGAAAATGCAATTACCCAGAGCAGGAAATAACAAGACAAGCTTTTTTTATTAGCTTTTTTTATTTTTTTTCCTGTCATGGTGGAGAGTAATATCCCAGGAATAGACAAGAAAAAGCATTTGGAGCATTTTATAATTCTTCCAAACTGAAGTAGTAAGAATGCAGAAAATTTTCTTACAGACAGAGATGCAGATGCGTGACACCTTAGTATTTTCCAATTTGTTGAGCAATGCTATCATTAGAAAAAAAAAAACCATATCTGTAAAAGCTGTCATAATGTGGGATTAGAATAACATGACTCAGTTACTTCACGGTGTCACTGATAACCAAGAATCAGTGTCATTAGTGTTAGTAGTGGGTATGGCACAATAGCTGTCTTCAGGTGCCTTAAAAATTAATTGTTATTAGGATTATGATGGAACCCCTTTAAGAATATTATCATTAAGTTTCTGGGATATATTCTTAACCTTTGACATCATTTTAACAGGGAGCTTGGTTTCTCTGGATGCTGTTCTCTTTTGCCTTTGTATGCATGTTGCAGAGAGCTGCTTTGATGTTGCTGTTCTCCACCCAGAAGTAGCCCTACTTTGGCCCCTCTGGAAAAGGAAGGAGCATGGGACATGGTTTTCTGTACATACATAGCTAAATTCCTGTGTTTTAAATTCAGCTACCTCTGGAGTTAAACACGACAGCTTTTTAACAATTTTCAGTAGTGAAGAATAGCTTCTGCAAGTCAAACTGATTGAGGGCTATCTGACAAGGGGAAGGGGGAAGCAAACACCATGAATTATAGATGGCAATCTGTCTATTTTACCATTACATATCCACAGTTGGAGCAGATTCATTCCTCTTGCACCTCCCATTGTGCAGTCATCCCCACTGTACATTCATTTCCATTGTTTCTCCTTCCATGCATTGTACATTCAGACCCTGTCTCAACTGTACATTCAGGCTCCGTTTGCAGGAGATCCATCCATGGGCTCAGCTGTTTCACAAACAGATCTAATAGCTGTAGTGTGCTCAGATGAGCATGATGGGTAATAGCAGAGCAGATTGAACTATATTGTCCCAGGAGTTCATATATTTTTATACACTCGTAGGGTACACATCATCTTGCTATGACAATGAGGCTAAGTCAAGCATCTCGGGAATGCAATAAAGCAGATTACAATACCGTTCTTTCACTCATTTTCAGTACACTTCCCCTCCCACTTTCTTTTAACGACGTTAATCAATGCCAGGCTACTTTACACCCAATTCCCAAATGGTGGCTTACTTTACGAGCTCCCCCCATGCACACACATACACAGACATTTAGCTCTTATCCCTCCTGAAACAGGCTTGCATGGAGATAAAACCAGGAATTTGTTAAATATCGAAGAAAGTTAAGGACATGAATTTCGACAGAAAAACTCCCAGCGATTCAGGCTTAAAAATGGCAAGGTTGATATTTTTTTTCCTCCCCAAGCCATGTCACATTATTAAGTGAAATAAAGCTGACAAAGGATGTCATATTCAAATAGCCAGCTTTCTCATTTACTGCATTATTATTAGCATACACCCTTCTTGTGCAACCATGCTAGACAATTAGGAGCCCAAGTCTCCCTTCAGACGCAGGCGAGGGGCTCCCCAGCACCTCGGTGTGAGCTATGGATGTTCCTCCAGCGAGTGAAGATGTGACCCCAGGTGTGTGAATCACAGACTTAGACAAAAGCTGGAGAAGAGAACTTCTCTCCTCTCTCCAGTTTGTGCCTGCTTAACCAAGTGACAGCTACATTCATCTTTTGTCTTCTGATGCTTTGTACAGTTTGTCTGTTTCCAGTTTGGGCAGAGTAAAACTCAGTTCTTATGTGCATCAAGCAGGCAAATTGGCCCATGCTTTTCCTTGCTGGTTCCCACCATAGTATTCCCATTCCCAAGCAATTAAAATCAGGAGTCAAGCTTTACAGAAGCATGAAAGCTGCTTAAAATCTTGAGGTGTTTTTTAACAGACACGTATGGTATTCTTTGAGGTTTTATCATGACTTGCTTTATGTGTTCTTTTTTTTATTCCTCCAAGAGCTAAGGAATAGGGGGAGAGGGAAGTCCAGTGATTATAATGCTTTGAAACCTACTGTAAAAATAAACCTATAATGCTCACTTCATTACAGGATTGCAGGTGCTAGTTTTATAAAATTTCAATAAAAGTCATAAAATTTATGACATGGTAAAATTTACTACTGCAAAAGACACACTGTACAATGGCAAAGTCAATAAAAGCTGAAATCCTTTATTCACGCAGGGCACAGACTCTCCAGGACTACAGACCTGCAAGAGCAGCATAGACAAACTTTTGTCCAGAACAACACAGATATAGCTGGTCCTGTCTTCTTACAAGAAAAATGAGCTCTTTCTAGGTACCTTCTAGCCCAACAGTTGTGTTAGTCTGTGCACTCAATTCCACTTTGCATTCAGATAGTCTTTCCCACCTTGAAAGATCCCACTGAGTGTAGCAAACCACATATAAGGAAACACATCTTCCCAACACTGACATCCACCCGTCCCGAGGTAGCCACAAGCATCTATCTTAATGACCCGCAACACCACCAGACAACAAATATCAGAGAGAGTCTGAGATGATGGGCCAGTGTAAAATGAGCCAGAGCAGGCTCTCTATAGATTTACACCAGTGGAAAGTCGGGACCAAGGACAGAAAATCGTTACTACGCGCGATGGAAAGTAAATGTGTACCTTGGAAAGCCAAATACTGGATTGGAATTGGAGATTAATTGTAACATAGATGGAGCTTTAGAAAATGTATCGAAACATACAATCATCCTTAATGATATTGACTTCTCTCACAAGGGTGCTGTGGAGTTTTGTGCGGTCATATCAGAGAGACACTCAGAGATGCTCCGCTAGCGGGAGTCATAGGAGTGCAACTCAGAAAGGACGCCGTCTTCATCCCAATGTCCCTAGTAATAACAAAAAAGCGGTAAAATGATAAATCAGGGAATGATGGAAAAATAGGTTAGTTTAACAAATTTGCTGTGATTTCCTCTCTTTCTTTTCCATCACTCATCTGTTGGCTTCTGGGCCCAACAGGACAAACACAGAATTATCAATTCCCCTGTTACATCTGCGTTTTCTTCCCTTTATTAAAAAGGATTTGTTGTGTTCAGGGTAAAACATATGCAAAACATACACCAGCTAGGAATTAAACCACATCCAATTCAGGAAGACTCAGGGTCAAAGCTGAGCCTGAACTTAGCAAATATATTCCTGACAAGGACATAACGTCACCAAAATCCTACAAATCAGGCTCCAAAGTGACAGAAACTTCCTTCCCAACACCATGATGATAATCAGATGAAGTTAGCATTTTTTGTGACATATTTTCCTGATATGGGGCAAGTGGTTACAAATCAATAGACCATTGCTCCTTTGCACATCTCTGATTTAGGCCACATGTGTTTTTGTATTAACATTGGACTTCAGGTGCTTCTTTATTCCAACCACCAGAGTCAGTCACTTTGAGATATATATTTTCAATGAAACCTCCCCACATGCTATTACAGTTTATTTCATTGGCAATAAGAGGCACATCGGAGCTCTGTATCATCCGGAGCATCTGCAAAAAAGATCTTGATTAATTTAGTGGTAAATTCAGTATATGTTCAAGAAGACCTGCATTCCCTAATCCCTTGTACTTCATTCAGCTAAACCAGTATGAATCCCAGCCCATGGTCAGAGCTGCTTTCATCACATTCCACACACCAGATTTATGACCCCAGTTCTGTGCCTCACCGGCTTCCCTGTAATCAGGCTGAGTCTGTCTTACCGACACTGAGGTATTTAGGCTTCTTCTATCTGTTGGCCATGGATTTCCATTTGGTCTGATGTGCTAAGATGGATGTGCTGGCTGCACTGATTCAATACTGTTCTCTGATTCTTAATGCTTAGTTCCAACACAGAAGCACTGGTTATGCTTATTTTCCTTTTTCCTTTTTTTTTTCTTTTGCAGGACCATCCGACTTTGTTTGCTAAATCAGATGTGACAGGCAGGGATTGCATCATGGTTTTACAACCGCTCATTCACTTGCTCACTGTGCTCTGAACGTTTAGTTAGGCTGGAGAAGAGGCAACATTGAATATATTTAAACCCCACAGTTCCTCTAAGCAAAGAACCTGGCTCTTTTCAAACCCATTTCCAGGCATCCAGTAAGAAATTACATAGTGCTTGTTGGCTGGGTCTTGGAAAGGAGGGAGGATAGGGGAAAGAAATAAGAAAATGAACTGTAAGATACAGAGGAGTCACAGTGAGCTGTTAGCAGGACTGAGGAAGATACTGTTATCTTTAAACTTTCATGTCTCGCTGTCGTGTTATCATTACCACACGATGCAATCTTAAAACATATATCTACACTAGTAAATTAAACCAGCCAAGGCCCATTTTCTGGCCCAGGGAACAAGTGACACAGTACAGCTTTTATCCACCTACCTAAAATCTCTTCCACCCAGAACAGGGGGAGTGAATCTAAATTTCTTGCTGGAAAGGGTGCCTGGCCTGTAACAATCAGGGTGGCCATGGCACAGTGCCCGAGTCCGTGACTCAACCTGGTTTAGCCAATAGATATAGATACAGACAAAAGCCACAGTATTAAGCCATTTTTATTCGTAAAAGTCTTTGTCCTCTTTTCAAAATATGGGGAAGGAGGAAGACTCATCCAACTACCTTTCATATCTGTGCACTCCCCTCCAACTTATACTCGAGCAACTAGCTGGAAAAGCCAAACTTCATAAGAAGAGGTTTCCAAGGGAATGAGATTGTCATGGAAGGAAAGGATTCATGTTGTGTTTGAATCCTGATCATTAAAAGAAGAGCCGAGCCTAAGTTATATCCAAATACAGATTTGAGGTCTCTACATATGCCTGTCCTGGGCTTGACGGTTCTTCCTGTTATAAAGAACCGAGAGTAGAACGAGACTACAGTCCAGAAATATGCATACCTATTGAAGATCAGGGATGTTTGAGCCTCAAAAATGGCTTCAGATTCACGTCTTATGAAGACCACCCTGTAAAAAATCCACTGTATGGGAATATCAGGCTACGTCTTGCTCCTGGGTAGAAGAGTGTTAGGAAAAGGGCAGATACCAACAAATCTGTCAATGGGCAGAAAGGAATGAATGGTAGTGAGGGGCTGAGGTAACTGTAAATTCAGCACAAGGGAAAATATTATTATGGTAAAAGCAATTCAGGCAATGGAGTGAAATGCATGGGAATGGGGGAACCTCTTGGCAGGGGTGCTGCTCAAGGCTGGACAAGACACTAGTTTATCAGCAGGGGCTGGTCACATCAACATAAATCCTGGCAACTCAGAGAAGTGAGGTGCTCTGCTACCATCTAACCCTGCAAGCCCCGAACTTCGCCTAATCCCCTGCTGGGTGCTGGGTCTTTGCATCCTTGTGAAGCTGTCCATTTCCAAAAAAGTGCAGAATTTACTACAGGGAGAAAAAAAATGGAGCCCGAGTGCCATTAATAGGATCTATGGCAGCATTCTGTAATACATCAGTCCTACTTATAACATAATAGCCGTATAACTCATACAAGGCTCTGGCTCATGTGAGGCATAGAGGTCTACATTACACAGGGGAGGAATAAGCAACACAGTCACATATCCTGTAGCTGGGTAAGATTACAACACAAGCAGCAAGCTTCCCAGGCCTTAAATGCTGGAGGAAAAGACAAGGCATAGGAACTGTTCAATCCCTGTTTTTTATGAAAGCTAGAGCATTTTCTTTGCAGGAGAACTCCAGTGACTCTCTGCAAAGCTTTGTGTGTATGTGTGATCAGCAATAATTTTTAGTTGCCTTGCAGTGAAAGCAAGGAATGAATCGGTGATGGGAATTAAATTTGCCTTTTTCTTCTCTCAAGAGGTGATGCCATCAATGAATGGAGAGGTGAAATGAGACATATTCTCAGATGTGGTAAATTGCTACAGCTTGTATGAAGTTAAGGGAGCTCTGTTCCCTTATACCAGCTGAGGATATATTAAAGAATAAAAATATGAAGAAAACTTTATTGTTACAGACCAGGTTTCTTCAAGGAAATAGAGAGCTCCGAACTTGCAGTATGACAGCGTTTTTGCAGTCCTCAATTCACATGGTTAGGCATAGCAGGGTGACCAACTTCAGATCCACCACAAAACATGTACAGTCTGAATCCAGTCCTTGATTATTATTTTTTTTTTCTTTAAGACCTGAATTCAAAGCTTTGGGCTTCCACTACAGCAGGTGATGAACATTACAAGTAGCTACAAGTGAACCTTTAAAGGCTTGAGCCTTTCAGAGGAAACAACCTTTGCCGTGGAGACTCAATATCAGACCTTAATAATTCATGCATTTTAAGCCCAGAAGAGACTGGTTTGACAATCTAAGCTAGCCTGCTACATAAAACAGGCCTTCAGACTTCTCTGAATTATTTCCCATTTCAAGTCCAAAAGCTATTGTTGAAGTGAAATATATATTTTAGAAAAATATCTGATCCCAATTTAAAGTAGCTAGTGAGAGGTTATCTGTTATAGTCCTTGGTAAAGATTTCTAATAGTTAATTACTCTTAAAAGGGGGCATCTTATTTCTTCTTTGCATGTCAGGCTTCATCATCTAGAATTTGGTTCTTTCTAAATCCCCATCTGCTAAAATAGAGAGCCCTGTATTCTCACATTTCTGCCCCACAGAAAGTGATTACATCAAGTCTTAATTTTCCCTTTGAGGAGCTAACTTGTGGCTTTATTTTCTCTTGATAAAACTGGCATATGACAGATGTATGTAAAACTGAGTGTCTCAGTGAAGCTGAACAGAGAATAGTCATTCACTGCTTCTCCCACTGTAACAACTGCAGTCCATGGAAAAAAACTGTCAGGCAGCACACTTAAAATGTATCCAGGGAAGTTCATTTTTAATGGGACCCAGTCAGGTGGTGAAACTCCTTTTTGCAGAACATATAAATAGGTCCAAAATGTCATTAGATGTGTTCTCCTTGCCCTGTTTTTTTCCCTTTCCCCAAGTATCTGTTTCTGCTAATCCCATGGCAGTGTCACGTGTGGTTTACGTTTAGATGTTTTGTAGGTCAAGTCCAAGCTTCAAATTTGGAAAGGATTCAATAATGAATACTGAAGAACAGGGTGTGTGTCTTTAACAGGACTAGTTCTAGTATTTGCCAAACATTCAAAGTAGCACAAATAGCAATGAGGAGGCTTCTTTCCATGCTCAAAATTTCAAGGTCCAGCCCTTGAGATCTGAGTAGAGGTTACAGCTTCAGTGGGAAGTTTGAGGTCCTGAGTAGGAGGTGAGAACTATCTGCTTTCTAGGACGTGAGCTGCAGAGCCTACCCAAAAAGATAGTGCTCATGGATTTTCTTCTGCAGTGCAGGACTTCCCCTGAGTGTCCTCACTGGCAGCCTGGATCTGTGCGCGTGGAAGAAGGTGTGAATACATTTGCATTGCAGCTGACCAGATTGAACATGTACAAGAGGACAAGGATTAGTTTTATCATTCTCCATCCCCAGTCTGGATTGTGGGGAGGGTAGCTTAGAACAACAGAGGTTAAAAACTAGAAAGCCTAGCCTGGAATTAAGCCATAAGATCTGGCTGGACAGGGAGAGGAAGAGGGGGGTACGGATAATTGCACCCATAGGGCAATTAGAGTTACAAGGAGCAGTGGAGCTCCTCTTTAGTCCCAAGAGTGTGATTAATTGGCAATAGCAACACCCCCGGAGTTGCCTTATTGCTATTATGAAGCCAAGTCTTTATTTTTTATTTTATTATTTTTTATTTATAAATGAAATATTTAAGTCCATGACTTTGATCGCCAGGATCTGCTAGTTAGTGCCGGCTTCAGCCACAAGGTGCCAAGATTAAAGATTCATCAAAGGCAAAGGATTAGCCAACCCTGCTGGAATGCCAAGTAGCTGGTCGGGGAGAGGATGCTACGCTAAAGGTCTGAGCAAGTCCTTCTTTTCTTAGCTTGTTCTCTAGGGCTGTGGATTTGGTGTCTCCCTTTTCGGTCCATCACTGTTTACCTCATTTACCTTTCTGTACCTGTAACTTGCTTGGAAGGAAGAGGCTAATGCCAATATTAAAAAACACTCTGCTAGGATGGAATGTTCTCCTTTTAAAGAGAGATGGTGGTTGCAAAGATGACACCTCGCAATGTCCAGGGTTGGGGATGCAACCTCCTCTGTCTTGCTGTGTCTTAGGGAGAATGGGCTCAGATGTCACTCCATGCACAAATCCCACAGGTCCAGGCTTCCAAAGGGAGTGAAGCTCCTACTGAGGAGCATAGGTGTCTGCTGGTCTTTTCAAAAGTAGCCAAAGAGGAGAAAGCAGAAACACCATCATCCCTCTTTAGGTAGGATCACCATACGTCCCCATTTTCCCTTGGAAATCTCCTTTGTTTCAGTGTGCAAATAGAATTTGAGGCTGCTGGATATTCGTCTGAGATTTCTGGGTGCTTAGTGGTATGGGCATATCATTTGCTCCTGTGCAGATCAACACTGAGGTTAATGCCCAAGATCTGTGGTTGTCCAGCAATCCATGACAGGGGAATCGCATTCTCTTCAGAAGACTAAATTTCTTTGAAATCCCTCTTCACTTAGACCTGATGGTTTACAGAATGCACATTCACAAGCCAAGATTTACAAAGGTGGTCAGTAGCTTTTTAGTCCTTCTTTTAATTCTCAGGCATATTAAAATGACATCATTATTAAGGTAGTATGTCTTGTGGCTTTTTGAAGTCCAAAACCACTGCCAGGGTCTTAAGCTGCAAATCTGAAATTTCTCTCCCTCCTCTAAATCTCCACCTGCTATATCCTTGCAAATGCTAAGTTGTTTCAACAACTCCCCCCACTCTAGAAGGGACCACAGAGCTGTGTAAGTATGCAGTCCCTTGCAACAGCCCACAGGGCTCTGCAAACCAGTTAGCTCACTGTTCGGCTTAATGGGATCTGTCAAGAGATGGAACAAAAGGGGCAGGAGAGGAGCTGCCTTGGACGTACATGAGTTCATTCCAATAAGCTCTTGCTGTCTGACTGCTGCCTGCCAGTCCCCCTGCACTGCTGGGTCTCACTCCAGGAGGAGGATAAATACATCTACTCCTTGCTTCTCACATGACAGTGCTTTTCCTTTTCTTCTCTCTTTTCTTTTCTTCTCTTCTCTTTTTTCTTTTCTTTTCTTTTCTTTTCTTTTCTTTTCTTTTCTTTTCTTTTCTTTTCTTTTCTTTTCTTTTCTTTTCTTTTCTTTTCTTTTCTTTTCTTTTCTTTTCTTTTCTTTTCTTTTCTTTTCTTTCCTTTTCTTTCCTTTTCTTTCCTTTT